>JARHVA010003060.1:1475000-1922500 GCA_037957365.1 Torreya grandis | reverse complement strand
CTAATTCAAAATTTAGGGATGAAATATGTCATCCCAAAGAGCATCATGGTAATATCAGTTGGATAAAAAATAGAAGAAGATTGAACCACTATTCAACACTATAATTTTCATTACCTAAGATAAAAGAGGAACATGATCAAGGGGGTGATAGGGATAGGTGTGATGCCATATCATGTGCCAAAGTCTAGATGAATCATAAGGTATGGAGAAAGCTCAAAAAAGTTAATCTTACTAATTTTATGCTTTGAATTGAATTCCATGATGAAATAATAGCCAAATGTTTTGATATGGGATATAAATAGTAGCAAATCACCTTTAGAGGCATTAGGGTTGATGTCACTGAGGATCTAGTTGGGGAAGTTATAGGCATGTCTTGTGAGGTCACCAAATACTTCAATTCCAAAAAGAGAAAGCATGAGTTAATGAAAGAATTTTTTGAAATGGAATAAATGTTCCAAACCAACAAGAAGGGGTACCCTAGAGTTTACATTCCAAAGAGGTGGTAAGACATTTACCTTCAGGTAATGAGATATTTAACTTTGGAAGGAAAAATTATGCACATAATTTCACATCACTTCCTACTTCTAAACCACTTCAATGGCTATTGTATAAACCTCCCTTATTATCTCTTATATCTATTGAATTATTTATTTTGACCATCAAATATAAGCAATCCTCTAACCTAATTTACTAGTAGTTAATCTTCCTCCTAACCAAGAAATGGAAATTGGTGATGAGTATTGAAATCAACCCACAAAAAAGTACCAAGGGAAAATGTTTGAGGGAGGCCCCAGATAACTATTCTAGGAGGAACCTCCCACCCAATCTCTCATCCTTGCCCCTGAGTGGTTAGTAATAAAGGAAAAAGGAAGTACAAAAAATCTCCTTCTTAGGAGAAGAAAGTGGAGATTAAGGTTAGTAGAATCTTGGAGTTCCCTTGGGGCATAAAAAACCCTAGTTTATGAAATTTATGAAATTAAATTAGCATAAGTTTAGAAGAGGTATGAAGACATTGAAATGACACTTACCTGATGGAATTAGGTATTAATTATTAAAATTTCATGAAAACTTGTAGAAAATGAAAATCCAATTGGTCTCATTAATGGAGTAGTGGAATACCCTAAAGTAGGAGGTGAATAGGCCGAGGAAGGTTCTAGGTAATCTAAAGATGATGAAAGGCATCAAGCATATGCTGGAGGACACCCCTAACAAAAGTATAAAGGAAATATTCATTATCACCCTAGGAAGTTCCCCTAGTAATAAATATAAAGTAAGATCTGAGAAAAATAAAGGGATGGTAGATCACAAAATAAATTTGGTAGAAGGTAAAAGCACACAAACAAGAGTAAATTCCAACGGTGATAATAGTAAAGTAAGTGGAAAAAATAAATATAAACCCTCTAAATAAATCTAATATGTGTCTTACTTTTTTAGTCTTGTTGTTCTTGGGTCCTATTTTTGGTTGAAAGTTTGAAGTTTGGTGTCTAGTCGATTAGTGTTGCCTGGTATTATTTTGCTTCTTTTTGTTTGTCTACACTTTGTTATTAAACTTGAATTTACAAGTCCCTACAAAACCTAAATTTTACCCCATAAAATAAAAAAAAATATCCATAATTTATATTTTTACTCCTATTAAGAACTCAATAAAAAGTGTGACAATGCTTGCAATATCAACTAGATTTACATTTTTATTTTTCTTTATCTACATGTCTAAACTAGAATAAATTATATTTTTATGGCTTCAAATAATAAAATAATATAAATTAGAGTAAAAATAATAATGGTCCCAACTTTATTATCTAAGCAAACCATAAGATAAAATTGAGGAGGTTCCACCTCCCATCTATTTCCCATTAATAGGTGGCTGCTCTAGGTACCCCCAAACCAAGAAATCCTAATGAAAATCATCACATAACCAAACACAACTTTAAAAATTAATTACATGGCCTAAACCAAGGGAAGGGTATAGGATACATTCATATAAACATATTTGAGATCATAACCACTCTTATATCAAGCTATAAAAACCACATCCAAAGTAAAAAAATAGCACAAGAGGATATCTTTAAAATCATATTCAACACAAGGACTATAGCAATAGATAGATAAAATTTATTGACAATAATAAACCATTGTAATCTCATTTCTATATTATGGGGGCATATACTTTAGCCAAGCAAAACATTTAAGCTTCAAATTCTAGAGATGATATAATATATACTGAAAGTTGCTTTTAATTGGTAGGAAGAATTTACCACTCTCAAAAAATATAACAAGATATAACTAAATTTTTTTTAACATACTTTAAAAACTCATTAAATTTTTAAATACAACACATGCTAAAATTTACAAAACTATATAATAATCAAGAATGTCATTGTCCTATATAACAACATCATGACAATCACAACTAAATTTTTAACACAGTATAAGACAAGAGAAAGCTAATTAATTCAACTAAGACAAACATGTGAGGATTCCATGACTAGGATCCTACCCCATATCCACTAGTTGAAATAATGTATCCATATATGCTTCAATTTTATCTCCTCAAACCCAAATATGTAATTCACCAAATCAACAAAGCTAAATTATTGAAATTCAAGAAGAGATAAGGCTAAATCCACTAAGGATGTAATAAAATAATGCAAGAATAAGTTCCCCCACAAGTGAATAACTCACATAATTATAAAAATATCCCCAAATTTTTACCCAAAATTTATGCATGACCATCTATTATCCCAATACATTCCCCTCAAGTGTTCCTAACAATTAAAACTCCATTATAAAATAGGAAATATGTCCTAGAAGTTACATGGGAACTATGCCCATTTTACACTTTATCTTACTAATCTTACACTTCATTTATTATCTTTCTAACTAAGGCATTTAATAGGGTCAAATGACACTTAAAATTAAACAATATGCTTATAATATTCCTCTTAACATATGTCTGAATTATATATGCCTAATAAAACACATGGAATCTAAATCATGTCCCACACCCCTCCATAAATGCTCTTTATTTTCATATTCTTAGTTTTTCAAATGGCCATTATTAATTAACCTTAAAAACTATCATATGTCCTATAGAAACTTCAAGGATCTAGGGTAAAACATGGAAGAAGTTGTAAATAAAAATAAAAATGATAAAAATTTATACAATTCCAAATTGAAAAGAAGTTAAATACAATAAATAAGAATAGAAAACATATCAACACATTTAAAACCCTAGGGGAAAAAATATTTAAAATATACTCTATGTAGATCAAGTTCCCTCACTTGGTGTCTATATAGTCCTACACATCATTACGCACATAAAATTTATTTATCCTAGGATAGATGAATAAAATGAAGTTTAAAAAATATCAAGTAACATTTATAAACACATAATTCATACATAAAATCTAATCATATAATATTAGTGTATAATGTGAAGTAAATATAAATTTATCAGAATCCATTTTCTTAAAAAACATGATATCCATGCAAATATGCAACAAATATAATTAAGTAATAAACTTAGTGCAAAGTTTGCCTTACATTCCCCTTCCCTTATTACACTTCCTCATGGAAGTAGCATAAATAATTTTAAGTGTATCTTAAATGATTATATGACAACCTCTAATAATCCTACTAACTCATCTCAATAGATTCATAAAGCTAATGATCTAAGATCTTAGCTAATAGACAATGTATTGTAAAGCTTGTAATATCCATGGCTAAAGGTAGATCAAATTAACCAAAGGGTGAGTCATGTTTCAATGTTTAATTTTAATTTTAGTTTATTTATCTTTTGTTTCCAAGATATGGTAACATATAATAAATAATGATTTGAGTTCCAAACTATCATCACTTAATGATAAAAACATATAAAAAAATGTGCCAAGTATCATGTCCAAGTAAAAGAAAAATATTTATCTATTTTATTTTATTAATTTTTATCTTAGAGGACCAACAAAATTTAAGTTTTCTTATTGTCCCATTCCATTATGTCAATAATGTTGAACATGATCCAAGCACAAGGAGCCCACAAGTCTATCCATAATAGATCATTTTAAATATTAAGAGGTGTTTGAGTCACCATATGAAAAACAATATCCACATTTAAATCAAGGGACACAAAGGAGGATTTTGAGAATTCACTTATCATCATTTCTAAATCCATTTACTTATGTACAATAGGAAGACTTAGGATATTATATTACCTTTACCCAAAACCTTCCTACAGAATCCATTAGGATGACTTTAGACATAGTCCCAATGCCCAAACCCTAATCAAAGAGCTTATTAAGAGAACTTTGGACATTAGCTTTGATGCCCAACCCTAATCCAAAAATATATTTGTATAACTTTTGGTGTATTCCCGATTCTCAAACCATAATTAAATATCCTATTAAGATGAATTTGAATGTTAGTATCTATACCCAAACACTAATAACTAAATCAATTAGGATGGATTTATACATTATCCTTGATGCCCAAAACTAGTAAAAGTGTATTCACATAATATTTTAAAACTTTTATTGATTTTTGTCATTTTATATCTCGTAGGAACCTGTCAATTCTCAATCTCTCTAAGTGCATGGATTAAGGGGTGCACTAGGAAAGGGGTGGGTAGACCATTGGTGCTTCATAAGATTGTTGTCCCTTTTTCCACTTGCCATATACACACTCATCTTCTAAAACTATTAACCCTAAGCTTATTCTTCTCAATCCTACCCATTCCAGTCATTTTTCTCTTTCCATCCTCTTTTTCTTACCTTAATTCCTTTTTGGACTATCAGTTATAATAGGTCTATTAGGTTTGACCTTGTATATTTTATGGGTATTTTTCACTTTTGGGGTTTGTTAGCCCTTCAATTGACCTAGCTCAGAACTAGTGAATTGTCCTTGAAAATATATAAGATCGACCATGGCTGACCCTATGCAGTCAAAGTTTCTAGGAGGATTTAGGGCAAGATCCACATATATATACAATTTCATTTCCAACCATTTGTAAGAAAGAGAAGTGAATAAGAATAAGTGTGAATGAATATTTGTTTATTGACTATTTTACTTGAGGAATAAAGCTTAGGGTTCCATACTTTCTTTGAAGATATAGATCTTATCTTATGGATAAGTATTTTTAATGCATAGATATTTTGTGTAGCCTAGAGATAATTTGTCTTCGTTATCCTTACATACCACAACAATATCTTGTGAAGCACATTGGCCAAGGGAGATATTTAGGCTCAGTGGGTTCATCTTCAAGTTAAGCATTCCTAACTTTATTTCTACTTTGTAAGAGTAAATAGACAATGAAGTTATGCTTATTTCTTCCATGCATTAGGACTTCATATACATTGACATGAGTATATGTCTTCTATGTATGTTTAGTTTAGTTTTTAGTTTTATTTCTAACCCCCACTTTGTGCCACAAGATTTGATGTGCACTTGATTAGATTTACTTTCTTGTTTATTAGAATAAGTGAAATATTAAAACCTTAGGACTCTTTTAGGGTTGTTTCATGATTGTGTTAGACTATAGGCTTTGTAACCCTACATCACATGGTGTATTGTGACAATTGATACCCTAATCGAGTCTAGTAGATCCCCATTTTGGTCATGCTCTCGCTTAACAAATGTAATCCCAATCAAAGGTGTAGGTATGCTCTATTTTTTATAATCCAAGATTGATTTATAGACATGATGCATTTTTGATTACATAAATTCTAGTAAACCCGATGTGAAACTAACCATTTTAGGATTTATTTCACTTTCTTTCATTCTTTTTATCATTATTTTTATCATATATCTGTCATAATGGATTGATTTTATCAACCCAATCTAATCTGTGTGCACAAGTTTTCAAGAATAGGCAACTGGATCGACTCAGATGACCTAGTACATGTTTGTAAACTTATAGACTCCAAGTTCAAACTAATTGGTCAACCCAATCAGCCCTGTACACTTTCAGGCATCCAAATTCAGCTACTAGGTCAACCAAGGTTGACCTTGTACATTCCAAGCACTTGGCAGTAGGATTCAGTAAAGCTTGATCAACCTAGTCAATCTAATCAGTAGAGTTTTCAGCCATATTCCAAGGTTTTTAACTAAAAATATTCATTCTCATCATCTCTAATCCACCAAGGTTCCTTTATATCTCTTTGTCTCTTTCTTTTTTATCTTTTGTTTCATAGTTTGCAATTTTCAAAACTGCCCCTACACAATCAACTAGATTGACCCTGTCAACCCAGTTTTGTGTTCTATCTATTATCTAAATAATTAGGTCAACCCTAACTGACCCTATTTATTTTTAGACCTTGATTTCATAATGAGGTTCGAACTTGTCAACCCTATTTTTTATATTTTGCATATAGTGTCAACACTATACCTTGTTTCAAGTTGGAATTAATCTCTATATACTAGTAATTAGTCCACATCTTTCTTTTCTTATTGTTTACATGTTTAAAATAGTTCACATATTATAATTAAAGGGTTTTTAATTAACTGTTTAGTTTCACTATTTCTATTTTATGCACACATGACCAAATCATATAATCTAAAAGAACATTTTAACATTTGTCTACCCAAGGACAAGCTACTTGGATTTCATCACTAAAGAGGAAGCTGACTTGATACTCTAGTCAAGTATAAAACATGGTTAATGGTATATTTTGGATAAGCACTCGACACCTTTATCATACCAAGCCTATATCATTACCACTATAGTCCCTTTCAACCCAAACTACCTAAAACCATCCTTAGATTACTATCTAGTTCCTTGATTATAACCAACTTATTATCATATTGAAAATAATTTCTTAATAATCTAATAAAACATCCTATGTTGATCAATTAGTTAGCTCTTTACTTTTCAAGTTGATTGCTTGATTTTTTCTCAATTATGTGTGCAAAAACTTTCATTAACTAGTGTTAGTGTAAGGTTTTTTATTGTGTGCTTCAATTATATTGGCCAACATTGATCCAAATGACTATTTGTTTCCCTTCAATTCTTACTTTCCTAGATTAACTACAAAAATTGTCTTGTTTTAGTTCATAACTTGTTACAACCTCTCTTTTCTTTCTTATCTATTATACTAGTTGACCTAATCAACCTTGTACCTTTTTATAGCCTCTATTCACTATACATGATCAACCCAAATGAACCTATACTATCTGTAACCCCTTTTACCTCTTTTTTTAGTCTCTATGGACTTTACCAGATTGACCCTATACAGTTGTGTAGTCCTTGTTTTTGTACTAAGATGACCTAGTCAACCCTGTACTATTTTAATCACTTCCTAGTTCTTTGATTTCTAATCTTTCTTATTTTCCATTCATCATGAAATTTTTGTTTTACAATGACACTAATTTGTAGTCAAAAAACATGATTAATCTTACCAATCTTCATAGGGTCTCCCATAGACAAAATAGGGATCCTCTCTTGGATTTTAGTAACATTCATATTTTTACTCACATAATGAACTATGGGACCACTCCTAATACATCTTCACAACATAATCATATTTTATTATTATAAGACCAACTCAAATTAGAGTATACCCCTAAAATGGTCTTCTTTATCTCTAAATTTCCTCAACATCAAGGAAAATATCCTTCTACCTTTTAAAATATTATGATTAGTGGTCAAGTTGCAGAGCCTCATTTGCCTACTCCTACATTATCAACAAGATTTTGGGGTACCACTTTCTTTGATTCTTATCCTCTTCCTTTGATTATGACCCCTTATCATACCATGACCTCTTCTTCTCTAACTTCTTCAACCTCCATTCCTAGTATATCAACTAACATGACATTTTTTACATCTAGTGGGATTCTCTTAAGATCACTATCTTTAATCCATGTACTATTTCATCATTTTATACCCAAGGCAATTGTGCTTCTAATATTTTTTCCTCTCAACCATTCACTAGTCCATATTTTGATACACAAGAAATTTTTTCCACTAATGCATCACATTCTCATAATTCTTGTCAAGCTCCTATTAATGCCAATAGTGGTACCCAAGTCACTAATACTAACACTAATGCCAACCCTAATGCTTTTACTAAATATAATCAAACACATCAACTTTTATTGCAAAATATCAATCAAATGAGTACATTTCAAGCTCATAACACAAATCAAATGATGAGAATTCAAAACCACCTTCTTCATCTTCAATTTCATCCTCAACCAATAGCTTTGGGAACACATAACAAAAATGTTCCCCCACCTCCTCTTTGATATTATCAAGGAAATATCATTCCTCAACCTCATTTAATAAAAAAAACCATTAAGCATCTATAAAATTAACCTCTTACTACTCAAATTGCTAACATTGACATATGAGGTATAACACTTATAATTTCTTATAATAGATCAACTAATCCTACCCTTCATCTTAAGACATTTAGAAATATTTATAAGGATTGGATCAAATTAAACACCTTTTTTTCTACTAAATTCCCTACCAAAACCCTCATAGGTGATGCCTTCTATTGGTACAATAAACTTAGACCATGTTCGATTACTAGTTTGGAGGATTTAGTGAATGCTTTAATGCAAGAAATCTAAACTAGTGATCTTCATTAAAACACTGTCTCATTTCATAAATTGTAAGGAAAAAAATGAAACTTCTCAAGCCTTTGTTAAAATATAAAAGAATTTTTCAAATAAATGTGAGCATAACATGGTTGATGGAAATATTTTCCATCTCTTTACCATGCCCTCTTTCCTAAATTACAATATCAATTTTGCACTCTCTCTACACGTAATTTGGATGAGGTTATTAACTAATATAAATAACAATATTTCCTTATGCATCAATTTGAGCCACCTCGACCTTCTATGGGTCATCATCTCTTACTAAAGAATAAAAATCATAATATTACCAATGATGGTGTTACAGATTCTTATGACACCATTCACAATGTTCAAGTTATTATTCCTAACCAATATTTGGAACCAAATAAACCTTATTAACAATATACTAATCCTCATTTCTCTTCACCAAACAAAATCAACATTCACAAACCTCTATCCTCAATTGAATTACTTAATGAATACCCATGCATCTTCTACAAGAGTTTAACCCTACTCATCTTATGAAATCTTGGTATGATCCTAACAAGTTTTGTTGGTTTCATGCTAGTTGGGGTCATTCTCATGAGACCTATAGACAAATTCATTCTTTAGCTATGGACTTCCTTCTTGGACCTAATTTTGATCATGATTCCATCATTCATAAATGTCAATAAGCTTATGAAATTGATTTCAAATATTTTAAAACACATGATAAAACTCAATCCTTGAATAGATAAAATGTTCATTTAGCTATCTATAAAGACCCTCTTCCTAATTACCAACCTATTCAAGACACCCAAGACAAGCCCACCCCTTCCACCAATAATGTATAAAGTTTTTTTGAACCAACTTCCAAAGAGAATGTGGTTAGCATGACTAATATGCAAAGGGTGGTGGATTTCATTGATTCTTGACCTATCTACACTCCTCCATATAGAACATATCATGTTATCTAGGATTCTTATCCAACTCATTTAAATGAGTTTTGGAAAGATGACCTTAGTACCTTTGATGATCTGATTTAGGATTCTCCCTTGGATAACACTTCTCATTATATTTCTACCATTCTTACATCATATAATACTAATGATAATCAAGCTTCTACTAACACTTCTACAAATTCTAAAAATTATATTAAATCAATTACTTCATCATCTCAACATGATTTACAACCTTTTTCTAAGCCTTCTTCTTCTTATCGACAAAAATTTCAATGCACTTTGGCTCCTTCTGAGGACCTTAATCATTATGCACATATATCCAACAACCTTATCATGGGCTATGATGAGTGGGATCCCATTTTGGAGATCACTAATCTCCCATCCCAAATTATATTTCTTGAAGTAATGAGGACTTGTCCCCATCATATAAACCAACTTATGTAAATATTATATGAGATGAATGTCCCTTATCCTCCCATAGTAGGATGAGAGTTAGCCTTATCTGGTTTTAAATATAGTATAATATAATAATGTGAAGAGATGTCTATCAATATTGATTAAACTATAGGTAATTTTCTTTCCTTAAAATTTTCCATAGCTTCTATGATTCTAGATGAGATTTTTCTTCATGTGGATGATCCTCCCTTATTTATTAGCATCCAAATAGACAATAGATAAGTTAAGTGTGCATTGATTGATGAGGTTTCCAACACATGTGTTTCTTCTCTCAATTTCATTAAGACTCTTAGGTATTCATAATGTAATCCCAAGTCTACATGTAACACCTATCAAGGATATGATCGAAGGTAAATTCCTCCTCTAGGTTGTGTGTGGCTTCCCATTACTGTCCCACCTATCACTATCTATGTGAAGGTCATGATCTTTAACTTCACCCTTTATTATAACATCTTTCTTGGAAGGCCATATACTCACCACATGAGATTTATCACTTCTTCTACTTGCCAATGCATTAAATTCCCTCATAATGGAGCCATTTCCAAGATTTAAGGTGATACTAATCATTAGGATTTCAAACAATTCTAAGATCATGGTGTCTTCAAGATTATTAATCTTGAGCCTTTTCCAGGAGTTCCATTCTGTTAGTCTCAACATCTTAATTTTCCCATTTATTCAACCTAAGTTTACAATGGACATCCTAAGCTCATTGATAACATTCCTCCTAACCTCTTAGATTTTTATGATGATGAGCCTGATGAGATTAACTTAAAGATCAAAATTTTTGATCTCTCACCTCATCTCATCTCATAACTTCATGATTCCTTACAATCTCACTCTCGCATGCCTCCTTGTGATGGCATTCTCATAGTCTTGACCAAGACTAGGCATTATATTCACCATACTTCATTAGATCATAAATTCATCCCTACTTGCATCATTGACCTTCACACCCCAAATTATGATGATGGAGATTCCTTAGATGATCCATTATTAAGTGGTCTTATACAAGCTCTTGATGCTGAGATTGTTCATTATTGTTATTATTTACTTGAATCTTTCCATGCATCTCTTCATCTTCCTTCACTTATAGTTCCCAATTTTTGTATTTTTCCCCTTTATCATAGGGTAGAGATGGATCAAAAAATCTAGTTTCTAAGGATCCATGTAGGACTATTCTCATGGATCATGCTATAACTGGGCCTTACCATTTTTCTAGGTACCCTGACCCTTGTAGCTAATTTACACCTAAGGTTAATGAGACTCTCCTTAGACCTTATGTAGATCCTACCCCTCCCTCAGTAGATCCCTTATTATAATCCCTTCATGATATTATTATAGTTGAGCCCATTATTTATGCTACTATAGTTGAGTTTGTTTCAGCTCCTACTATTTTTGAGCCTACTCCTATTTCTAATTCCACTATTCCTTTCATTGAGCCTAATTCCATTCCTTCATCATCATCACATTACCTTGGTGATAGATTTATTATGTTGCCTAAGATGGCTCCTTTTCCCACCAAATGGGATAAAAAGTTTTCTTCATCTTCTTCTACTCCTATTACACCTCCTTCTATGAGTGATTCTACTAAAACCACTCACAATCATATTTATTACTTCCATGAGACATATAATCATTTTTCCACCCATTATTACAAGTTACAACAATGTATTGATACCTTACATCCTTCTTCCCCATCATCAAAAAAATCCATACCTACCCCAAAGGTAATTCTTAAATATCTACCCAAGTATGGTGAGGTATATTATCTATGGCATCTATGTAGTACCCATCATACTGATCGTTATTGCATCCTTCAACATCTTAATGATTACCTTATATCCATTCTCAAACCTTCTACCACTCATCTCATAGGTAATCCTTACAATAAGGTTCCTTTTTATACTCCCATAGAATCAACTCTTATGGTTCCATTACCTCTTATGGTCCCTTCATCATCTTCTATTCCTCCACCTATGATTTCTTCACCCATGGACCTTCCCTCACCCGTGGATCCTTTTCCAATGATGATTCCTACCTCTCCCATAAAGCATAATCCCATGAATTCTCCTAAACATCCCTTACCTAATCTCCCTCAACAAAATCCTTAAACCACTCCTACTTTTTATATGGAGGAGATTAGAAAAGAAGTATTTACATAGTATTCATTAAAGATTGACATGACATTAGTAGCAGTTCATCTCCAGCTTCATAGATATTTATCTGATGCCTTAGATAATGTGTGTAAATAGATTTATCAATATTTATAATCACATGCATGGTGATTTCAGATTTTAATTTGGGTTGGATGTGTGCTCCAATCTTATCTTTATATATCTATTGTATCATTTGACACTGTGTCAAATTTTTCCTTGTTGTATATGGTGATTTCTTGCTTGTTTACTATATATTTATTATCTTATCATTTATATTTCACATAATATTGTCTTTCTTTATCATTTATTTCTCTCTCTTATTTGATTTTTTCTCAAAACTCTTTCCTTTCCTCTTCATGATTATCTACTTTTATATCTCCATTTTTCATGGGTAATTATCATTGTGAATTGGTTATAAAAACCCTATTCCTTTTGGTCATTGTCTCCCTTTTACCATATGATCAGTTAGTAAACAATCCTACTCGTTAATATTTCCTTACATTGGTACACTTTTGGATCTCCTTTTTCCTTTCTTCCTTTTCCATAAACTAAGCATATACATGGTTGAGACTTGAGATCACATGTTAGTTCATTGTCAATCCTAAGTATCTGAATCAGTCTTTATACTTAGTTACTTAGATTCCTTTAGCTTTAGCTTACAACTCATTTGTGTGTATCACTACATCTCTCATGATTTGTCATTATAAATCCATATGGAGGAGGAATCTTAAAAATCCATAAAAGTTAAAATCCAAATCATTTAAACAAAAGGCAATGATATCAAAACACAAAAAATATTCTTAAAAGTCAAATCAAACTAAAATATGTGATTCAAAGCACATCTCATTCTTCTAGATGAAGCTCAAACTCCATATTTGGCCTCACAATAGAGCTGAGGTCCTTTAGGGTGTGGTAGGCTAGTAGATTAGAAGAGGATAATAAACAAATATTTTAGTGCTAACTACTTTCTCATGTAACTACCCAATCTTCATAATAGACTGATGGTTCTGTAAGGGGTCTTGAAGAATAGAGAACACATTATGGGAAGGTAGATCCATTTTACTTTTTTTGTACCAATATACCTTCATGAGTTGATCTTATTAGCATGCCTATTTGCCTATAAATCTATGTCTATAGTGAACAAGTTTCCTTTGTACATAGATGACCACTTATTATATAGTGTCTTCTCATGTCCTTATTATGCCTACTATCTCCTAAGGTCTTCTCATAAGACACCTAATTATTTATTTTTACATTCCTTTTTAAATTCCCTATATCACTCATATTTACTCTTGAGAAATATTTTTTTGTCTACTGATCACTCCCCTTAGGATTTCATTTGTGAGTTTCATTATAAGACTATGGATAAGACCCAACCATCCTCACAAATTACCATTCATTTTCCTTCCTATTACCCACATCCTTGATTACCTAATTTTTCCTATTTAATCCACCCTAGTGGTGTCCCATTTATGAGTTGTAGTTTATGACCATGGATAGGACCTGGCATTCCTAAAAAAAAATTCCAATACCCAAGTCACGATAAAAAATTACATGTGTGAAATATGAGATAAATTTCAATTGATTATTTAGTTACACGTAATTGACATGTTTCCCAGCTTGATTTAGTGTGTTTTATTCTTAATTCATTTCTTTTTCACTTTTCACTTTGTATTTTTTGAGTGCATGTAAGAATACAACCATTTCTTGAATTTTTCATACTTCCCAGCTTGAATTAGTGTGATCAATTTAAGACTAATCTTTTGACAATTTTGTTTTTCTTTTATACTTCTCAACATTATTTGATATGATTGATTGACTTAATTAATTTGTTTTTATACCATTTGTGCCCTTTTACATACCTTCCATTTTATTAAATTATTTTTCATACTTCTTAATGTGAATTAGTATGATTTTACTTTTTTTAATTTGGTGCAAAAATATTTCACTTTGGTTTAAAAACAAATCCCTTTTTACCATCTTGTTTACCATTTATTGGTTCTTTATACTTAATCATTTCTTATTATTACACATTTCCCAGCTTGAAATAGTGTGAAGTACATTTTTTTGATTGATTATATTTTTTCCAAGTGCTTTTTGCCTATTTATTTTTAACCATACATGTGTTTTTCATAATAATAGAAAAGAAACCACATCTCATATATTTCCTATAAAATATATAACAAATCTAAAATACATGTGCTAAGAAATAAATATATCCAAAGCATCCACAACCACAACCATAATGAACAACTAGAATAAACCATAATGATAACATACACAACCAATAACAATATTCCAAAATGATCCATATATATATATATATCATGAGTTTTGATACAACAAATATAGCCATATACAATGCTCTAACTCTATGACTAAGTCCCATCCTATCTCTCTAATGGCCTAGCCATGCTACCTATTGAGGCCTTAGTCTAACTCCTATAAATAGTATGTTATAAGGAGGTCATTTAGGATCTTAGTCCCTCTACCTACACTTGTGACTGCATCACCTAGGACTAGATCTCTATCATATGCACCACTATGTCTAGATGCACATCTCTCTCCTCAGTCAGGGCCTGCCATGATTGTATCTCTCCTACACCCATCCCTACTTGTGGTTACATCCTCTCTCTATTCTTTAATCTATCTCTCTACCTCCCTATCTAGTCTAAACTAGCTTAATTGAGCTAAGGTAGATGGTATGTTAGGGTCCTCCAATACAGTAGGATCATATGGCTATAGAATCTCATCTAGGATGTCATGGAGTACTCCCCTCATTAGAGGCCCCATCTCTCCTCTTAACCCTTATATATATCTACAAAATCACACTAGATGTATATTAGATCACTATTATATCTCAAAATATCTATCTATATCTACTTTAAAATAAAAACTTAAAGAAATAATTTAACCTTCTTTTTTTACCTAATAATGTCTTAGCTATTATGGTCTCACCATCCATGTGACTAATTAACACAGTCTCCCCATCTATGTGGCCTCCTAGTAACTCCTCTATAGGATACCTCCTTAGCTCAAATCCCTTTATCATATATTACATCCATCTCAACATGCACCTGAGTGGTCTCTCTCTCATATATCCCTCATCTAGATCCTCTACTATCTCATCAAGGATGATATCAATCTCTACTATCTCTTATTTCCTCCATCACCATCATATCCTTAGTGGTCTCATATTTTCCTACCATGGAACTATTAGTGGTACATTTGGTATCTCTACCTTTGCCTCCCTATTCTCCTACTCTACTCCTCATCATGCTTGACTAGTCCATGGTTGATCATGATGTGGTTTGAGTGTTTATCTCACTATCTATGGTCCTCATCCTCTCCTTCCTCATGGATCCCTCACATGTTGAGCCCACTACTTAGGTATCAATATCAATTTCACTAGATGAGTTAGGCCCATCTATCTCAGCACTCATGCCACTATGTGTGGTTCTTTCTACCATGTGTAGTTCCCAACCACCTCTATCCTTACCATCATTGGTGTAACTATGTGCCAACTCACCCATGTAGTTGTTATGTGATTATATGGATACCACACTATGTCTATATGTCTCACTAATTATAGCATTAGAACATGGGGCATGGCTTATGCTACCGAGTCTTCTCTCAATCTCTACACTTGAGGTGACCTATCATTGACTACATGGGGTAACCCAACTGACCAATACATAGGAAACCTCTCATATATCCAAACTATAAATAATATGATCGATCCCATGGTCTTCTACCTTCTCACCAACATATCACACAGATCATGTATGAGCTTGACCCAAATGATAGATCTCAGATCATATATAACTCACTCCTTTATTATCATCCTGCTCAAGGCTATCATGAATAGTCATATGTTGCCATCCAACTTGTGATATATCACCCACTGTGTCACAATCCATATTAAATATTTATAGATATATATAATCTATGATGTATATACATCATCCATAATGACTCTTTATCCTCCCAAAATCATCTTTGAGCTTGTATCCCACATGGCTAAGGCTCTCCTCTCCTCTATGTTATCTAGTATCCCTATGGTCACTAGTAATCCTACTATAGGAAGCCCTAGGATGGTATGGACAACCTCTAGTGTGGTGTCCACCTATATCACATCCCCATCCACCTCCCATTTGAAGGTGTTATTCATTCATTCATTCATTCATTCATAATAACTAATGAATATGACTAACAGATCATCACTCATGGGGATCCTGCACATATCAGCTATGCCTTTTAAACCTATGGATACTAGTATATCCTATCTCTATCTAATAATTGCTCCAATAATGATGGTAACTAAGACACATCCACCAATCTCTAGAATCTATGTCTAATTTGAAACTAAGAAACAATAAAGGATGTATCAGTTCCTTCATGTCATGTATAGTCACAATACATTCTTTTTACATTTTTAAATAAAAAACAAGCCTAATTACTTTTAAACTTATTCTTCCTTATTCATTTTACCCTATTTTAAACCTAATCAGTCATTCATTCCCTTTTTTGGTCATTTTATTCCTCTTTTAGCCTTTTTCATGTTTTTTCATGCTTATTATGTTTCTTTAGTCAAACTAGTTTAACCAAAATTTCCCTATTTTTGCCCTGGTTTACTCACAAATCTTAATCAAGCCTCTTATTTTCCCCTTCCTAGTTCTATGTTATCATTATAGACCTTCCAAATTAGTTGGAAAACTACATTATAGTGGTAGCCTACAGAATGTATAGGGTCAACCCATACCTACTAGGTTGGCACTATAGATTCTAACCAATTTTTGCCTAATAGGTTGATTGGGTTGACCCAATTCATTTTACCTGTCGACCCCTTATATTTTCCTAAAAATTAAATTTTCCTATTTTATTCCTAATTAATATAAACCCATTTCTCATATTTCTATTTGATACCTCTAAAATCAAATTTTATCTCATTTTGACTTAAATGCTTAAAAATTTAAAATTACTAAAAATACACTTAATTCACTACAATTTCAAAAACTAGTTTGAGATTCATCATTGCATACCTGTAGTGCACCTGATATTACCTCATGATCCTCTCCCTATCTATCTTATCATCTCCTCACCATCCTAGCTCATTTGGTCTCCAATTATCTTTTTTTATGTCTTTCAAAAGTCATAATAACAAATGACATATATTTTCCCCTATTTAAAAACACTTTTTCATAATTTAAATTCTTCAATTATTATCCTAAAGATTCCTTCTTTTGTCTACATATTTTTTTTTAATCATACATTTTCAAAACAATAAAATGCATTCGATTCATGATGACATAGAGATTATTTTCCACTATCATATGCCTATTTTCCAAAAATCTTGATTTTTGGCTATTTTTTGCACTAACTTCTATAAGTTCACCTAGTGTTCTTCACATTGGATGCCTTCACTTTTTCTCATAGTCTACTTATTTATCTATAACAATAAGGTAAATAAGTGTATGTTTTTTTTTAATTCTATCCTTTCCTTTATCTTATTTGCTACTTACTGTACTTTAATTAGCATTAGTGTTGTGTGTTATCTTATTCTATTTCTTGAAGCACCATCCTCTGTTATACTCACATGACACATGATGACCTTTGAGTGGGGCATATGTATACACATAATATTTTTAAACTTTTATTTATTACAAACACTTTTTATCTTACAATAACCTATCAAGTCTCAATCTCTCTGAGTACATACCTTAAGGGGTACATCGAGAAAGGGGTGAGTAGACCATTGGTGCTTTGTAATATTGTTGTTCATTTTGTCACTTACCATCTACACACTCATCTTCTAAAATCATTAAACCTAAGCTTATTATTCTTAGTCCTACCCATTATAGTCATTTTTCTCTTTCCATCCTCCTTTTGTTACCTTAATTCCCTTTTGGACTATCAGCTGTACTAGGTCAACCAGGGTCGACCCTATACAATTTAGGAGTATTTTTTCACTTTTTGAGTTTGTTGGCCCTTCAACCAACCTAGCTCAAACATAGTGAATTGTCCTTGAAAACATACAGGGTCAACCATGGGTGACATTTTTAGGAGGATTTAGGGAAAGATCCACCTATATATACAACTTCATATCAAACCATTTGTAATAAAGAAAAGTGAAGAAGAATAAGTGGGAATTAACATATTATTATTGACCATTATACTGGAATAAAGCTTAAGGTTTCATACTTTCTTTGGAGATATGGATCTTGTCTTATGGAGAAGTCTTTTATATGTATACATAGGCTATGTAGCTTAGAGCTAATTTATCTATGTTATCTTTACATACCATAACAATCTCTTGTGAATCACCTTGGCTAAGGGAGAGATTGAGGCTCGATGTGTTCATCTTCAAGGTAATGTTAGGGTGTGGAGCTAAAAGCTTCAATGATGCAGACATGGAGGAGGTTGCAGGATGAGTTGCAGAGTGTCATAGTCTTTGGCGTTGGTCTGGCCAACCGACGTCGGCAGGTAGGAGATAAGAAGCAACCAACGTCGGTCAGTAGTTGGCCGGCGTCGGTGACCCCCAGGCAGACAGGGACCAATGTCAGTCGCCTGTGTGGTTTGACTGCGAGCTTATTATGAGCAGTTAGCTAATGAACTAAGTGTTTGCATGATTAGATCTATTTTTAGACTGAGAGCTGCGGATCTAATTATTGTAATTAGATGTCTAATCATTGTTTGGATGAGATCTATATAATAGACTCATGGTTGTATTGGAAAGGTGTTCTAGTTTGAGTTGAGCAAAGTTAGCTCCTTCTGTGTGTGAGGTGAGCAAGGGTGTTCCTCCTAGTTCCACAGTACCAGGTCTAGGTGCTGGATTGGAGAATCAGTAGGGTTCTTCATGTATGTAGGATCTTGGTCACAGGTGCATGACCTATATAGGAGATCTACATGGTAAGTAAGATCGTTGATCTGCAGGTGTATGTGTGTGCAAGGTCAAGGTTCACAGGTGTGCAGAACCAGGTTGATTTGCAGGTGTGTAAGATTAGATAGGACAACAACACAATAGGGAGCAGAATCAGGCAGGATCTACTTGGAGTACAGGTGTGTACTCAGATAGAGCAAAGAGGAAGGCAAGGGAGTTCCTTCCATAAGTATGGTCTGTTGAATTGCAGGTTGTTATAGGTTCATGGGAGATCTACTTGAATTACCTTGAGTACTTGTGGAGTATGTGGAGCACTTGTGGTGTGCGTGGAGCACAAGAGGTGAACACCAACTCTATATTTGAGTTGTGTGTTGGGACCTGAGAGGGAGAGCTTTGGGGAGAAGATTTACTATTCACTTGAGGTGTGGGAAACCTCTGTAAGGTGGTGGAGAAGAAGTGGGATCTTCTTTATTGTATTCTTTTCTATAAAGTGTTAATACAAGTTATTTATTGTCTCTCATATCATGTGTTATTCTGAATTCTAGTTACTTGGTGAATCTAGTTAATTTCCGCATATTAAGTTGCTTGGTTTGGTAATCATATTGTGCTCTTTTGGTGGAGCAAGATCCTGACAAGTGGTATCAGAGTGAGGTTGGACATTCTCAGAGCGAGCTTGACTAATAGATGGCCCAGATCTATTAAGTGTTTGTTGATTACAGGTTACTCACAGGGGTTGCTATTTGAGTGGGAGTATAGCAAGGCAGAAGATGGTACAATGAGAATGAAGAAAATCAGGCATAGGATTAACACCACATGGAGTGTGGTGGGTTGTCTTCAGGTGGGAGCTTGAAGAGGAATACAAGCTAGGATACAAATTGGATAGAGTACTGGTTTTGGGTACAGGTGTAGCTCTTTATCTCCAAGTGGGAGATTGTTAGGGTGTGGAGCTAAAAGCTACACCTTAAGGCAAATAGGAGGGTTTCTAGTGTTTCCAGTCGCTGGCATTGGTAGGCCACACCGACGTCGGTCAGGGGACGCAGAAGGTAAACTGACATCGGCAGAGGATCGGCCGACGTCGGTCACCTCCAGGAGGGCAGGGACTGACGTCGGTCAACTGTAGCGATCTGAACTGCTGTTGACGAACAGTTAGTTAAGTGAACGCGGATTTTTCATGTTAAAGGCTTGTTCGAAGCCTTGAGCCACAAGTCTAATCAGTGTATGCATGAGATCTATATAATAGACTCATGGGCTGTATTGTTAAGTGGAGAATTTGGAGAAGAGCTATGTGAAGCTTGGAGAGTTCTTCCCATGGTGGAATCAAGTAGGATTCCCCATGTAGGTATAAGTAAGATCAGGTTTGATATGTAGGGGTGTATGGATGCGAGGGTCAAAAAGGAGATCAGCGGGGAAGCTAGATCCAAGGTGACAGCAATACATCAGTAGGATCATGGAGAGATCTACTTGGAGTACGGTTGTGTACTCGATTATATATATGTGCAATGAGGTGAACAATAGCTTGTGTTAGCTGTGTGTTGTGACCTATGAGAGAAGATTAATCTGGAGGGAAGTTTACTGTAAGCCCACGAAGTGGAAGAAAGAGTGCCACCTCTTTGTTGTAAATTCCTTTGTAATGAGTTGAATATAATTGTATATTGCCTCTCATATTCTGTGTGCTTTCTCATTGATAGTTATTTGTTCTTCTGGATTCTGCATGTTTAGTTGCTTATACATTGGTAATCATGTGTGCTCTTAAATCTGACAAGTTGTGTTAGAGCTTTGGGGAGTTTTGGTCCTATCAGGTAAGTATTCCTATCTTTATTTCTCCTTTGTAAGAGTAGATATATAATGTATTTGTGCTTCTTTCTTCCATTCATTAGGATTTCATAGACATTGATGTGAGTATATGTCTTCTATGCATGTTTAGTTTAGTTGTTGATTTTGTTTCTAACCCCCACTTTATGCCATAGGTTTTGGTGTGCACTAGATTAGATTAACTTTCTTGTTTATTAGAATAAGTGAAATATCAAAACCTTAGGACTTTTTTAGGGTTGTTACATGATTTTTTTAGACTATACGATTTGGAACCCTACCTCATATGGTGTATTATGACAAGTGATCCCCTAATACAGTCTAGAAGATCCCCATATTGGTCATGATCCCACTTAACAAATGTATTCCCAATCAAAAGTATAGGTATGTTTTATCTTCTCTTAGCCAAGATTGATTTATAGACATGATGCATTTATGATTACATACACAAACCATCCATATCAAGGTATATACAAAATAACATCACAACTCACCTCTATCACTCCTAGAGTTAAGAGGGAACACATGCCATCAAAAAAACAATGTTTATATTATATTTATATCCTTTCACAAATAAAAATATGATAAAACATTTCCCATTTAGCTAAAATAAAATTCAACATGTCCTTATATTTTACCATTAGCTAATACTAACTAGATATTTCTCACCTACTACTCCCATACTCAGACAATGTGAAAGGTGACATGAAATGGATCATCAAAATAAAACATTTAAAAAGTGAAACTTTACAAATGTAATAAAAGAGTAAGGTAAAATAATTTAAGCACTTGAGAACAAATTAAAAAGGCCAATAACCCAATTTAATCCAAAGAATAAAAAAGGATTAAAAAACTAAAAAATCCAATCCAATCAAAAATAAAGACAAGAATGAGAATTATAATCTTAAAAATTCAATAAAATATTGAGATAATAAATGGAAAAATAGACTTCAATCCAAAAGTAAGGAAACCTCTAAAAATATGATTCCAAATCAAAATATATATCTCAATCAATAAATAAAATAATTTTAAGTACAATACATCAAGTGGATAAATTTCACAATTCCAAATACAATAAAATAAATAATGAGGCTATGTGAGGCCACAAGTTTGAGTAGGGAGATAAATTATCATCAAACTAGTGATAAAACTCTTCAATACCCTTACACAATATGAAGTATGTATATCAATGCTAAGTTTCCAAGTCTTTACACATTTACCAATGTGTAGCTACCAAATATCAAACATATTTTACACTATTAAGTAAAACATTTACAACACATGGAGGTATAATTCCTCTTAAACTACAAACTTTAAATCCAATAAAAAACATAGGAATCCATCTTTCCAAAGTTGGTTCATTTTGATGAATCGAAGAAAAATATAAATGGATATGATTTGAAATAACACTTCATATATCATAATATAAAATATAAATCCACTAAAAAATGAGAGTATAAAATCCTCTCTATGATTTATATGTTTTAATCCAACAAATTATGTTCCCTTATGTCTGAAGGGATGGATGGAATATTGATCTATGAACAATTATGCATAATATAATAGAACAAACTAACAGCACATATTTTAATATTCCACTACAAGTATGATGTATACCACTCAAAGGTGATATAAATTAATGAGGGGCCTCCTATGGTCCCATCCCTTGAATTTAATGCTCCTAAGGAATAATATATCCATCAAATAGGTAAATTAATACCTGGGTGAGAAACATTAAACACCTACTAAACATAACACAAGTAGCCATTGATATATAATTACAATGAAAATATTTTTTTCATCCATAAAGATGCTTGATCCAATAGGATCAATAATTTATTCAGACTTCTTGATCATGAAACTCATAAAATAATCTAGGTACTAACATACCTAACAAAGATACACATTAAACACTCTCAATTGTTAGTCAAAGGAAAGGAATCTTAACTATATGAAGAAGACTAGTTTTCCACAAGGACACACACTAATAGTATCAATATTTCTCTCGAAATATCCTCAAAGATCATATTAAATTTTTAAGGCTTATGTGTTGTATCTAATATAGTACCCTATAATTCAACCCCTCTAACAAGACTAGGTAAAACCTAAATTCCCACTACCTCAGCCATTACATGAAACTTGCACATCAAATAATGTCAACCTAATGGATAAACTAAAACTAAAACACACAAAGAGTTGAGGTAAAAGTAGCACTCCTAGTTTTTTAACCTATTTTTTATTTAAAAATGGAAATTTTGTTTAATAGCTATAATACTTGAGAAATGTTATATATATATATATATGTATGTATATGTATATATATATATATACATACATATATATATATATACACACACACACATATATATATATATATGTATATATATACATATACATATATATATATATATACAGATATATATATATATATATATAGATATATATAGATATGCATATATATTTATATATATGTATATATATGTATATATATATATATATATATATATATATATATGTATATATATATATATACACATATATATACATACATACATATATATATATATACACACATATATACATATATATATATATATACATATATATACATATATAAACATATATATATATATACATATACATATATATATATATATATATATATATATAATTATGATTACAAATTGATAAATATATACACATGATTTTTTTAAAATACTAAGAAGAAACTAACTTAGCTTATATCTAGTTCCTAGTTGACTATTTTGGATATGTGATAGTGGGAATCAGTAAAAGACACAACTGTGATTTCTTAGAATTAAAAATAGAATATGAAGATACTTCTATATAGGTCCACTTTGCTTGTATAATAATGTAGGTTGATAATGTTTGGTGACTTTAGACTTGTCTAAGTTGACTATGAGTGATGTTTAAAAATGAAAAATAAAGTAAGATAGAAATATGATTCAAGGCCAGAAGCACAATCAAATAATATTCCTAGATAGGACCATACTTATTGGACAATATCAAAGGTGGGTTATGTTTGTTTATTTTGGAATTGTCTACATTGAGTGTGATAAATGTCCCACTATTCCATATTATTTTCCTATGCCTACTGAGAGGGATGAGATATTGGGATGTTAATTATGCCTTGAAAATTTCTTTTTTTCTCTTATCTACTTTGAAAATACTAGGGGTCTTTGTGAGTGTTATAAACTTATAAAAAATATATGGGGAGTGTAATGGGCTGAACTAAACCCAATCTCCCCATTGACTATTTACCACTACCTACTTATCAAGATAATTTTAAGAGAGAATCAAAACACAGGTTGTTCTCCCACCTAGGTTGATTATGGAATTATGCTCCTTGACTATATGTATAAGCTATAAATATTTTTTATTAGATAGGGTAAAAATAAGTTGGTTTTAAAAGGATCCAACAACCAAAAGTTTAAATAAAATAAGACCCATGGTCTAAAATCAAATCCCCACAAGCTTAAAATAAAAATACCTATAGCTAATCTGAAGCAAAACTATAAACAAGGTAAAAATGAATTAAAAACAAGTATAATAGTTAAAACCCTAAACAAAAATTAAATGATCCTCAGAGCTAGAATTCTCCTATGATGTATCTTTTTCTATATCCTTATTCTTATCCATTATCAATTCTTGATTAATTATACCTCTAGTACATTTTTAGAGACCTTCTAGGGGGCTATTGGGTCTTCTTTTGAGGTATTCTAATAGTCCTTTTAACTTTTAGAGTAGGCTAGGTGTCTTCAATATCCTCATATTCTAGATTGATAGTGATGTCTTTCTTTGATAGAGGGGATTCATTTTCCTTTATCTAATTCCTTATTAAGCTTAACTATTTCAATTTTTAGTTAATTCTAATCCTTGATGAGGTAGGCCATGAACCTCTCTATACCCTCCAATTTGTCTAAGAAAACATTGAGTTTCTTGTTACGATCCCTATTAGTGTCTTCCAGGATATAAGTTTTCATACTCCTATATCCATCACACTCTTTCCATTAAATGAAAATTATTTTATAATTTTTACTCATAAATTTATGGGGAAAAGTAATTATGAATTTCAGGGGTTTCTTGTCAATGATAATAGAGGAGGAAAAGGGTTAGGGTAATAGGGTAGTAGGGGACCCTGCCTCTTTCTTCATAAGTCTAGATTCATCATTGGAAGGGTCTTTAGTCAAGGTGTCTTCTACTATGGGATGGAATTACCACACATGGACTCACCATGTTAGACAAGTAAAAATATGAGCCCATGGTGGATGATCTCATTCTTATCACTAATCTAATAAACTAGATCCATACATCCCAAGGATTTTAGGAGATAAAAAGGTAGACTAATCTTATAACCACATAAGTGATTAAGAAATAGGAAATGGTGGGAAAATATCAAGGTGTACTTACCTTTAAGGGTCAAATAGTTCATTTTTAGCTGGCATATTTCTATCTAGCATCGAGGTGGTCCTATCATGGTAAGCCCTTTTTCTCGATGTTTGGTACTACATCTATTCAGAAAAACTTTTGCATAAGATCAAGTTTTTGGTTTTTATCCTTGAAGTAATTTCCCCCCTTATAGGGAATTATAGTCACCTTAATAATGTTTTATTAAAAAACCATAATATTTATACCCCTCATCTTTATAGTTGTTTATTTAATGTAAGCATGACATCTTTAAAAATTTCCTCATCATGACCCTTGATTCTCTACATAAATTCTATGAGATTACCTTTGTGAATCTTCTTCCAAAAAATTTATTCCCTTGGACTTAAACACATGAAATAGGATCTAATTAGTCTCTATTACCACCCATTTGTTTTTGGATTCCATTTTTCTTGTTTTATTTAATTTTAGTAGCAATTCTTATGTCAGTGTTCAACTATCGAGATTGATTGAGATAGTTATTTTTATCAATATTGAAGTTATGGTTTCTAGTAAACCAATGATTATAATATAAGGGAGAGGAACACTACACACCCAAGAGTAATGTTACCATGTGTGGTCATCTCATTGAGTTATTATGATGCATCCACATAGTCATTATTTATTATGTTTAAAAATTGAGTTTGGATACTATTAGCCCCTTCCCTTGTGACCATTGTATCATATCCAACTTCAAAGTTGGAAAAATAGTCACTTGTAGAAATACCTTAATATAAAAATTAATAATGAATAACTCTAAAAAGGTAGAGATTATAATTTGGTAATCATCAATGATGGACTTAATAGTTTGATAGGGGGTAATTTTACCTAATAAAACATTGAGGATATTGAATGAGTATCCCTCCATGACCAAAATATAAATGTAGGAATGGGAAGCAAGTTATATGCCCCAAAAATATGACATAGTTTTGTCTACATGGTTGGTTTGGTATCTCAAAGGGCCCATATAGGTGGTAACCACTTTCTTATCTTGATCCTTGAAAAGACATCCCCCCTCACATTTCCTAGGTTACCTTTTGAGGATACATCAAAATTGAGTTTCATACCCAAAATCAAGGGGTGTAACCACTTGATAAAACATCTTAAATATAGGGATTTAGGAGTTTTCATGACTTGGGAGAGGTTAAAATTTTTGAAAATAGAAGACTCAGTAAAGAAGAAACTAACCTTGTCCTTAGGAGTAAATGCACTCCAATTCTCTAAGATTGAGGAGCATAAATCATGGAAGATAGAGTAGATGGAATAATATTGGAGAAGATTTTGTCTTTCCTCACCTTCCAAATGACATAGATAAAGTGGGGTGGATTTAGGTACCACAAGAAAGATAGGGAGAGAAGAACCTAGGGTGGCTTCTATTATATAATTAGGTCCTATAGAGAGCTAGGCTATACCCAAAAAACCAAGAAGTGATGAAGTAGAAGATAAAAGATAGAATATCTGAAAAGGAAATCTAATAAAAATGTGGTTGATAGACTCTTATAAATATTGATAGAGGGAATAATGATTGGAAATGGTCATTCTCTACTTGACCAAATTATTAGTGTTAAGAATCATGTTCTGAGATACCAGCCAAAATAAGATATTAACCTTGGGAATGAGATGCTTGATCCAAAGGGGATGTAAAACATTGCATTATTATTCAAGTTCCAAAACAACTAGATAACATGTTTTCACTGAGAATGATCCACTATCTTTAGCCAACCATATTAGAATATCTTACTTAGGGAGAAAAGGAATGTGGAAATGTTGAAGTTGTAGATTAAGCCTAAGTATAGCCTAAGAGTCCTCCTCATTATGAAACTATATTTATAAGGTTTTCCATTTAGGAATACCATTCTCTAGTGACCAATAGTATTTAAATTTATATCCCCAAGAGGCCTTGAATCTTGGGTAGATATTGCTCTAATGGTTTTAATTCCCTAGGGAACTTTGATAAATCCATGGATCATCCCAAAAGTCCACTATTTCCCCATTACCAATCTACCATATAAATCCTTTCTTAATAATTACTTTTCCATTATAAATATCCTTATATAATCTTGACCCATTAATAGGACCTTCCTCTTAGAGGAAGTTATCTTCATTATTGCCTTCCATATATTTAGCCTTGATGATGTAGGTCCATTATTTATCTTCCTTTAGGATTTTCCATCCCAGTTTTTCAAGAATATATTTTTTCATGTTTCTCAACTCTTAAAGACTTAATCTACCATTATACTTATGGAGGTATGCCTTATCCTATGGATCAATGTGAATCTAAATTTATCCTCTAATCCTTTGTATAATAAGTTGTGTTAGATCTATTAAATTTTATCAACTATTTTTATCATTACTGATATCCAATTTATTTTACAAAAATTTTCCATAGTTGAGATTACCCATACCTACAGAGAAGGAAATAGGGTCATTGATGCTTGTGCCAACCTTGGTCATCAATTCTCAGGATGGAGGGTATGGTGACAAGATGCTCATATTCCCCTAAACATTAGAGAGATCATTCAGAAGGAGACAACGGATCAGGAATGATGCACATTAATGACAAAGATAGATTTAAAAGGTGGTCCACATGGAGAAGGTGATCAAGGATCTCAGAAAATGATAACCTTAGTACTTCCTTGATTATCATTATTAATTCCTTTTATCATGAGGGGGAGGTGCGAGAGTCGCATCATGAAAACCAAGGGGAAATTATTTTCAAGCATGGGAGTAGGCATCACCATGGTAGGGCATTTCATAAAATGAGCCTTCACATCTAAATTCAGTTCAAACAAGAAGCGAGGGCTAACTACTTGTTTGAAGCTCAAGGCAAAAATTGGGAATTTCATCGACTGGGTCTACAATCACAGAATGTAGGGAGATCACATTCAAACTAAACCTATCTCTTGCTATGAATTTAAATACAACCAATTAGTCTAGAATTATTGTAAAGAAGGAGGTATCAGCCCATATTTGGAAAGGCTGAATGGTTATGAAGAAAATTTGTCTGAGCAGTTTGTGAGATCCTGGTTGAATAGGTGGGTCACTGTGGGTGGTATTAGCTTTGAAATCTCCAAAAAGGTGATTTCTATGGCCACAGGTATGACCATGCAAGGTTTAAATCTCTAAATGAAAACCAAAATCATGGATTTGGCTAGTCATAAACTATTTCTAGGTGAAGGAGAGGAACTCATCCCGTATCAAGGAGGGGTTAAACATGCCAAACTTCTAGAGCCATGGGATGGAGTCTGCTACATTCTAATTAAATACTTCACTCTCAAGGGGTGTTATACTAGGTTTTATAACTACCACCTTCCTTTGTTAAATCATTTTAAATGTAATGCTATTATCAACTTCCTTTCTACATGCTTTCCTCATTAGAACACTCTATCCTGAGATTGAGAGCCAAAATGGCCAAGAAGCTAGACATAAAACCTATTTTCCTACACAAGGGGCTTTTTTTTTGTCTCTATAATTTTCACCATGCCCTTGAGCCAAAGAGGAATATTAGAGGTGTTAATGAAGACATTCCCTCAAACTCGGTGTCTGATGATGCAATTGGTGAATCATGGGTTTCCCCTACTCCTACCAAAACCAATGATGCCCCTTTCTCCACCCCTGTGAAGACCCTTGTTAATACCCCCATCCCCCTTGTGAGTAAAAAGGGAAAGAAGAGGAAGGTTGATGGAGAATAAGAAAATTTTGAAGAGAATACGGAAGGGACCCACAGGAATCTAGGCAGGGCCGTGAGGGGCTAAGGTGGCAAACCTCACAAGCCTTTCAAAATAAGTAAGGAAGGTTTCCCTTCTAGAGTGCACAAGTTGGGGTGAATCACTAGCAAACCAGCCCTGAAGGCTAGGCTGATTGATTATTCAGAAAGTGCTTCAGATGAAGCAACCCAGGATGAAGAGTCTGAAGAGCTAGAAATCTAGGAAATTTTGGAGGACACAGGAGGGAAACAGGATTCTCGAGTTTTTGAGGTCACTGAAGAGTAGGGTGCTGACTCTATGGGAACTACTAACAATAAGGGTAAGATGCATGTTGAGGAAGCTGGTGAGGGTATAGAGAATGAGAATGATTGGAAAATTGAAATTGGGGCCTTGAAGGACCAAATTCAAAAGCTAAAAAAGGTCTTCACCAAAGGCCTTTGAAATACAATTTTGTTGAATATGTTTATGTTGGAAGTGGTGGGTAATCCTGGGAATGCTAAAAATGTGGAGAATGAGAAACTTAAGGATCTTGTTACTTCTATAGTTATGTAGTTTTGATCTGACTCTGGTCTTTCCATTGCTTTGTTTTGCTTCTGACTGTGTTTCTCGACTGTGCCATTGTTCCTATGTTGGTAGCTTTTGTTTGCCTACCTTCTTGTCTTTTTTGAATATATAGGGTTTGGCCCCTAGTTTTCCACCTTACTTAATAAAAAAAATAACTTGAATATGGACATGAAATATATCAAGATGCTTTGGATTGAAATTTTAAGAATTTTTAGATTTATTGATTGGGTTAATATATGGCCTTTCCATCCTACTAATTTATTTTGAATTATGTTTCCAAGGAAATTATAAAATCCATCTTTTAGTTTTCATGCAAAAAGAGGTATCCCCAAGTGTGTGGAGGGAAGGTTATTTATTTGGCATCCAAGAATAGAGGCTATCTTCTTTTGATGGCCAACATGCATTTTTATGAATAATATTGATCTTTTTGAAAAATTTATGCACTATTTTATGACTTTATCATAATAAAAAAGGATTCTTTTAAAAAATCTGGCTTCATAAACTGATGCCTCCCTAGGAAAGAAAGTGTCATCAACAAATTTCTCATGTGTGACTGGGTTGATTTCTTGGGCCACTTTTATCCTATTTATGAGTCTTTTTGTTTTTTTATATTGGATATATCTACCCAAAATTTCTACAAGGATAATAAAGTGATAGGGTAATAGGGATCCCCTTTGCTTAGTACTCTGGTACCTGGGAAGTAATTTTGGGAACACCATTGACTAACATAGAATATTTAGGAGCTAATATGTACCTATAAATGAGGTTTCAAAAAGAATAATTTAATCCAATTTTTTTGATATTTTTATCTAACAACCTCTAAGAGATTCTATCTTATGCTTTTTTCATCTCAAGATTAATGAACATTCCTTATTTGTTAGATATATGTGTGGAGTGAATAGCCTCATAAATAGTGATTATTCCATCTATGATTTGTCTCTCAGATATAAAATATCCCTAGTGCTCATCAATTATTCTCTCAAGGATGGGTTTGATCCTTATGAATAGAGTCAAATAATAGATCTTGTAAGCTATAATGTATAAAATTATAGGTCTAAAGTCTTTAAGTTGATTTGTTCCTAGATTTTTAGGGATGAGTACCAAGAATGTATTATTCATTTCCTTTAGGATAGTACCATCTCTAAAAATTTTATAAACTATCATTTACACATCAAAGTATATTATATCCCAAAGTTTTTGAAATAAAAGAGGGAAAACATCTAGGCCTAAGGCCTTACCTCATTCCACTAATAACACTATCACTTTGATATTGTTAGCTAATGGCAACTTTAGGATTTTAGTATTCTCAACATATGTTATTAATCTTAGGATAATATGTAGGATTTTTTATTATAGGTTATCCTTAGGTGAGACATTTTCCTTTAACATATTTATAAAATAATAAATTATTTGGGCATTAATATCCTTGGGTTCCTTGCATTTCCTTCCATTATCTATAAAAAACTTACAAATCATATTTATGTTTCTATTTCTAGAATCATGTTAGTGAAATGACTTTGTGTTTCTATCCCTTTCCTTAATCCATAGGAATATAGATTTATGTTTCCGAAAGTCTTCTTATTTTGATTCTAGGTTGTGGTAGCTACTAATTAATTCCTTTTCCTTTTCATAGGATTGTTTATTAGACCCATGAATAGAAAATTGCTCTTTGAGTTTTTGAAGCTCCTCCTCTATCTATTTATTTTGAGTGAATTTTAACCAAAGACATCTTTATTTTAGGTTTTTAACTTTGTCTTTAGATGATTTAGTTTCTTGACTAAAATATGTATATCCATTCTTGAGAAATGCTCTTGACACCAAGAATTTATAGAATCATAAATATTGGGGTGGTGAACCCACATATTTTCAAACCTAGAGGGGATATTTTTTAGTTTGGGGATAATTTTACCTTAAAAAATAATAGGGTTATGTTCTAACCTGATTCTAGGAATAAAAAAGAGAAAGCTAGAATAGTGGAGATCCCAATTCAAGGATACCAAGAATCTGTCGAGCCTTACTTGAATAATATCTATACACATTCTCTTATTCATCCATGTGAATGGGTTTCATTTGAGCTCTACATCCACTAGGACCACCTCTGAGATTAAATAATTAATCTCTTCCATGCTTTCAAAAAAAATTATAAATCCACCATTTTTTTCTAGTGGGGTTAGGAGGAGTTGAAATCCCCATCCAATAACCATTTCTAGTGATCGATAAGTTTTTTGAAGGTCACCATGTTCTCCTTGAGTTTTTTACTTACTATTATGAAGTTGGGGACATATATGTTAGATATAATATATTCTTACTTGGTTGTATAATTTTGAATAAGAATCATCAGATGGTTGTTGTTCTTGGTAATTGCTTTGACTTCCAGTTATTGGAATTTCATATAACTACAATTCCACCTAAGGACCATTTATAACTTACACTAATGTGGTTGTACCTAATCCACATTTTGTTTATGGACTTATCAAAATTTTATTTTGACATTTTAGTTTCTTGCAAGATAATACCCTGAGGCTCATTCATTTTTATCATATTCTTAACTAAATTTATTTTTTTGGGTTATTTAACCCCCTTACATTCTAAGAAATGAGATTCATTATTTTAATATAGTGAAGTGGATTTTAAGGGTTATTTGACTACCTTTGTCTATTTCACTAGATATTTCCTTCTTTTTTACTATCTTCTTTCGAGCCTTTCCATAATGCTTAGGTCCATCCCCAAGCTTGGTCTTCTTTTTACCTTTTTTTAATTTTAACCTAGGTCCAACTTTCTTCCTCATCTTTTGAGTTATAAGATGGGGTGACCATAGAACACTAACATGTGTCCTTTGGGAGGGACTCCCTCATTTTTTGAATAGCTTCACTTCCTTGAGTTGGGGTGGCATCCCCCTTTTTTTGGATAGATTCACTTCCATAAATTGGTGTGCCTTCCACTAATCCTTTTACGAAAAAAGTAATTTTTTTATGAGAAGAGACTCTAAAATGTTGTGTCTCACTAATTCTATAATGGGATATGTTCTTTAGGTTTGGTCTAATTTACTCATATCACTTATAGCCAAAATATCATGGATTGTGGGAAGATTATACTGAAGAGATGAGGATTTTGGGTCCCCACACTATTTGGTTTTCTTTTTCCTAGAGCTAACCATCCTTGTATTGATAGTGAGGGAGGATGAAACTTGTGGGATAATAATAATGCTTTACAATGATGAAAGCATGCTTCTAGCAAGGGTTGGGGCCAGATTTACTAGTGATTTTAATAGATCTATAATAGGATTATTTACTATTTTAGGGTCAACAATTTTATTTCTCATGTCTAACATGATTATGATTTATTTTGGAATCATTTTCTTATCTAGACTAATTTAGTTGATTGAGGTGTTTTTTGGGGATTTGGGAAATTTTTTGAGATGTGGATGAGAGTGTTGCACTTGTTACATATCAAATTCATATTTTCATTTTTGATATGTTGGGACCAAAATCCATATTTATATTTTAGCATTATGGTATGGAAAAGGGTTTTGTCGATAGGAATGAATACCTAGAATCTGGCTTTCACCATTCTTCTATGGGATTTGGTGACCAAGTTAATTATGATGGGTTGTTGAGTTCCCTTATTATGTCAAAAATAAATTTAATCTCCCATTATTTGAACATAAGTTATTGGAGCAAGACCCACATGGATATATCTTGTATTTATGGGTTTCTCAAGTTGGTACTAACTTTCCAACACCTTAGATAAATATTAGTTTTCCCATGAACTAGGGATCATCTATTATTAATCTAAAATATTCCTCATAATTATTGAAGTTTATCAAGAAGAAATTCTTGGCTGGGGCTACCACCTCAATTTTCCCTTTGGTTTTCCATCTATGATTGGCCCACTTCCTGAGGGAGTTGATGTTAGGTTTTGAATATGGATTTGATACTTGGTAATGATAAATAATGACATGATTTGAGATGTTTTATACTTATTTTGTGATTAATAATGAATTGATTTGAGATACTTTATAATTATTTTGTTATTTATCCTTGTGAATTATATTTAATTATATAATAATATGGAATATTTACTCTTTATGCAAGAGTGTGTAAGTGCACAATAGATAGTGCTAAGTTAAGAATAATGAATGATTTTTTATTTATATTTATAGAAATAAATTTTGATAATTTCTATTAGCCAACCTTATGAAACTTGTATGAAGATATGAAATAATATTTTAAATATTAAACTATCCATTATTTGGCATGATGAAAAGGCCACTCAAATTTGACAAGTCTGTGATATCACACCTATATACCTAGGGTAGACCTATCCCAAAAAATCATGGATAGTTGTACTGAGTTTGTTATAAATTTGAGGATTGTACAAAAAATATTTGAGTATTAACTTATAAATTTATATGTAGGTATGATGAATAATTTAAGGTCAAGATAACATATAGATAAATGTCTTAGAGTAATGGTGAATTAGATTCATATATTTTGGTACAAGTTCAATGGTTTAGGATGCACCAAGAATTAGCATTGTCAAGTACTTGTGACCATATTTAGGTGTCTAAATTTGACCTACCCATTTATTATATAAAATAAATTATTATAGTAAAATATAATAATTAAACATAAGTGTGTATAGTGCACTTTTTATTTAACACAATGCTCTAATTATGTAGGGTATTCATTTTAGAAAACCTTCTTATATAACATGTAGTCTTTTGTTCATATTTTAAATTTTAAAAATTTTAACTTTGAAATTTGAAAAAAATAAAAAGAGAGTAAGGAAAAATTACATTTATAAGGATATGACACCATATTACCCTATAACCTATAAAATATGATGAAGTATTGGAGAGTTTTGCCCACATGTTGAAATACTTGAAGAGATGGTTCCTCATGTTAAACCAATGGAGAATTTGATAATGATCAATTTCAATTTTTAATAACTAATAAGACCTTTAATTTTGAAATATTCCCACTATAGATCTCATGAATGGGTATAAGTACCCAATGTACTAATCTAAAATAATGTGGAACCATGATGGGTTCACTAGAAGTGATGCTAAGGTCATTGAGTTTAAGTAGACTCAAACACACATCACCTATAATATAATGATGGAACCACACAATTGGTTCACCAAAATTTATTTTGAGGCCATTGAGTGTCACTAGATGTGAATATACATTACCTATAATAGAGTGAATAAAACGACTTTGTACAGATCTATATTCTATTTTCATGATCAAAAGATAATGAAAAATATTCATACCCCCATCATGATCTCAATGGAAATATATTTGAAATGAAATAAACATTTACCTTTGAATTTTTAATTTTTATTGTATTTGAAATCCACATTAACAAGTAGCATTCATTTTAAACTTTATAAAATGTATGTCTATGCATGAACAAGTATCACCCCCCCCCCATAAATGTGTGTGCATGTGCATTTAATTCAATGCACCTATATTCTCTATTGTAATTATATGCGAAGCTTATAAATTTTGTTCCTATAAATATTTTTTATATTCTTATAGATATTCATTAAAATTATGTATAAATATGCACTTAAGTATTTTTAAACTGAACTCATAAGCATGTCATATTCCTCCATAATTTATATCATTGTGCAAATATTATCATGTGTTTGATTTCTAGCTTTCTTCGAATCTTTCAAAACTTGTAATTTATCACTAAATTTGATATTTAAATTAATTTTATTATTTAAAAACTATATTTTTAATCCTCTATCCTAAAGTTGATGGAATCTTAGTGTTTTAATTAATTTCAACATATACTTTAGAAAAGGGAAAAGAAGAAACTAAATATGGGTATGGTTGAAAAAATTGTTTGATTGTGTGCACATGAAATAAAAAGATTGTGAAGAAATCCTATTTGGCTTGGGAGGATGACCTATAGATAATAAATCACTAAAGTAAATTTGTTTGTTAAATAGATAGTTGAGTGGATTACCTATCATTATCTAGATCCTGAAATCAAGAGCTTCCTCATCGGCTATCAATCCACATGTTTTAAATAATTAAGTTTGTAAAAATAATAGAAATTACTTGCATCAATAATCAAAAGGTACTAAAATTTAACACAAGAAATACTTGATAAATAAGTAGACTATAAATGATTAAAATATCATAAGCTAATTAATACTAGTACTAGGTGACTAGGGTCTGCTTCAAAAAATTAGGCAAGGGTCTATGAATAGGTAGGGACATAGAAAATAAAATTTTATTAGAGGTAGGTAGGTGGAAATAACTTGATATAATTTGATTCCATAGTGACCATTGATGGTTAAGGCAATTTTTGGTGGTTAAGGTGACTATCGATAGTCAAGGTGATTATTGGTGGTTAGATAGACCATTGATAGTTACTATGTGTAGGTTTGGGTTGGTGAATGGATAAATGATGGGATCATAAGGTTTGATTCTTAGAGAGGGGTTGGTGTTGGGATAAATATGAAATTAAAATAAAGTAATTGAATGTGGAAAATCAATTACTTATAATATAAAAATATAATCAAGTGGATGCTTGAGGTGAACAACTCATTGGTATATTCTTGTGTGATTTCAATAGAGTAACATTAATTATCACTTTGGTGGAGCTATGGTGGCAAGTTGTCTCTCTAACATAGTATTTGGTTCATTAGATTACTGATGATGATTAACTTATAACAAGAGAATTTTAGATACACAAGCTATTGATAGCAATTATAGATGATCTTCACCTTCCTACTCCTCTCTTCTTATAGTCAAGGAAAGAGAGTTACAATAAGATGTAAAATGGGCCTTATAATTATAACTCATTCATGCAATGGATTACACACAAATTGAGGTGATTTTTTTTAGAAAAGAAAGGTAGATGGTTTGCATGTTGGTGATTAAGGAGGTGAACATGGACCATCGATGGTCAAGGTGACCATTGGTAGTCATCCTGATCATTGGTGATCAAGGGTGAAGGGTAAAAATAGGTAAAAGGTTGGTTTAAGTCATTTGAATCAAACTAACTATGGGTTAGGTTTGGTTAGGGATTAGAGGGTCAGATTGGTCCCAAGGGGGTCCTAAGGTAGTCTAGGGGAATTTTAACATTTAGAATCATGGTGTGTAGATTTATAGTGTCTACATTTTGCACCTTTTTATTATATAGCTTTGAATTAAAAATCTACAAAACAAAAATTATTTGATATTCGAAGGTTTTATTTCCTCGAGTATGGGAGGAGGCATTCCCCCTCAAACCATGAATTGATGAGGTAAAATAGAATTGAGTGTGGTTTCGATAAGGTGAAAAAAGGTGATGATGAAGGTGGATGTCATGAAGGTGGGTGTTAGACTAGGCATTTGAAGCATAAAAGTGTGCACAAAGTGTAATAAAAATGTGTGATAGCCAAGATTGTGCATAGACTAGGTTGCCATAGTTGGTAAAAATAAGTGTCAATACTAGAAATGTAAGAGACAAGTGGGCTACATGATCACATTTAGGCATGGTGGTTGGGTACACTTGTAAGTCTTCTAATTGATGTTTGGGTTTCAATGGGTATCTAAGGAAGGAATGGTGAAAACATAAAATACTCAAGTTTCATGGGTATCTGAGGTAAGAAGTGCTCCCAAAAAGACACAAGTGGATTTGGTAAGTGCAAGGTGGTGTGAGTTTAAAAAGTGGTCAACATGGAAATGTTATCACTATGGTCAAATGACTAAGTAAAAATCATCATAAAATGCATGTTAGTTGGGCAAAAATGGACTAATGGTGAGACGACAAGGTGGTTGAGGTGGGTGAAGAAAGTAGTCTTCAAGGGTGGGTAAAATGGTTTGGTTTTTCTAAAGAGGTATGCTCTAGTGATGGGTAAAAAAGGGTTAGTACCCTAACCGTCGATGGCCAAGGTAAATAATGGTGATAGTTGATAATCACCATGATCATCGATGGTCAGGGTGTAAACCTTAAAAGGCTATAGGTCAAAATTAAGATTGAATTAATTTTTACTCATTTGTGACTGTAGACTCTAGAGTTTTGGTGATTGTCATTTTATGGTAAAAGTGATAGTTGATGGTGATTTCTTACTAGTGGTTGATATTTTTGAGTGGGATCAAGTGAGAAGACTTAAGGGACCATCAAGGATATATGGGACATGTAGACATAAATGAGGATGGCTAGGCCTTTGATTGAGTCCATGGTAGTGGTTGTGAAATGAGGTAGGGGTGTCTTGAATTTGATAGACTAGCCTGATTTTTAGAGGTTAGGGTAGGGATGAATGCTTTAGTTTGGTTTGTTATGTCTTATTTAGGGTTTTGGTGTGATTTGGGAAAATTGGTAGGTAAAATTAGAAATTGATATGTTGAGTAGGTGAATTAGGGTGGGTAGGTACCTTATGGTATCAAAGTAGGTTGTTTTAGATACATTTGAGGTGGTTTTTAGGGTAGGGTAGGGTTTGGATGTTCCACTAGTAAAACACCCACAATGACCATCAGCATTCAAGTTTGACCATCGATGGTCAATACCCATAGAAAAGATAATTGACCTTTGATGATCCTCAAGACCGTTAATAGTCAACTAGGAAAAAGTTAGCCATTAGAAAGTGTTTAAAAAACTAAGGCAAAAGAGAGGGTGTTTGCTACGTATAGACTTGGTTAGGAGGTTAGAGGGTACAAATAGGTAGGAGGGTAAAATTAGGTCACTTATGTAAAGTTAAAGGGTGAGATAGGGTAGATGTAGGTAATCAAAGGTTTAGATGACTAAGTTGTGTGCTAATGAATGCTCATAGCCAAGGAAGTAGATATAGATGCATGATCGAGTGTCATGTATCTTTGAAAAGATCTAATAGGGGATGAATCCAAATGACTAGGCCCATTTAGAGGAAGTTGGGATGGGAGTGATGAGGCATTATCAACATGTGCCTCAAGATTCATTTATGGTCATAGTTCTCATCAATAAATGGGATCCTGCTATGAACACCTTCTTACTAATGATTGGCAAGATGACTATCTTATTACAGGATGTTCATAGGATCACACAAATACTACTCTTAGGTGATCTAATATATCACATAGAGTAATATTAGTGTGAGGAACACATCAAGTTATTGTATAGTAATGAAAGTGATTGGGTCTAATGGCATGCTGGTTGATTTAGCTATAACATATTTTATGAAAGGGATCTAAGTGAGAGGAGACTGATAACCATGCTCATGATGTTCATCTCCTGCTTTGTTCTTCCAATTCAAGTAGTTAAATATTTTCATATTTTCTAATAGGGGTATTGGTGGAGCTATTTCTAGGGTAGACTATTTTTGGCTAGGTACCTACTCTTTTAGTTTAAATATATAGGGAGATATGGTGGTTTAGGACCCATATGAGGTATGGTATCAGTGTTGGCCTAGTTATACATTATTGGGCCTATGAGCACATCTAGGTGCTAAGGCTAGTGGGATTACCATGGGTAAGGTTTACACATATTGAGTTCCTAGTTAGCTATATGTAGTAGAGGGACAAATTTATTGTATCAAGTGTAGGGGGAGTATCCCATGACATGGATTGGTTTAGGGGTGCATTAGGTACACTAGTGATTAGAGATATCACTTGGAGACCTTATGTTTAGTTTCTAATATGGCATAGATATAAGAGCTAGACACTCTCCTTACAAAGCTATAAATGAACACTTGATAGGCAAGATGGGGAGGTGGAGTTCATCCCATTTGATAGGGTGAGGAGGTAGTTTAACCTCATATAGGGTATTCCAAGTGTATTCCCTAGATATAGTTGAGAGGATTTAGATATTATACTACTAGATCCACATCTTATGCTTTTCTATATTATGAGGAGTTACCTAGAAGACTATAGATAGATGATTATAGATTCATAGATGGCTACATAGAATGGTATTAAAAAGTATAAATAGTAGTAGATATTGGTGGGGATGAGAGAGGTAGAGGGCCTATGGATGTGGACCTAGGTGGGAAAGGGGGATAGAGAGCATGAGCATAGGGTCCAGACTTGATGGATAAGTAAGAGTGGTGTTAGTCACTACATAGGCATAGGTCACAGTGTTATAGGGGTAGGTGGCCACCTTAAAGGGTCAAGTTTCTAACTTTTAGGGTTAGGTTGCTACTCTCATAGGTCAGAGGGACTAGACAGGGTCTTCACTCACCTTGGTTACATAGGAGAGAGACTCTAAGGTAGAGAGGAGGAGGATCAAGTACAACATGGACAAGGCCACTAGGCACCATCCTCATGCCATGATACCTAGCTATAGTAGAGCTATAGTATTATGAGGCCATATTTTTGACATAGTGTCCATAGGAGACTCAATGGGGTGATTATAGAACTAACTTGGTAGGTTTATCAAGTGTAACAACACCAGGTTAGAGGCTAACATCTATAGTTGAATAGATAAGTACATTTGGGGGATCAACATGTATAGTAGATGGGTAGGTACCATGATCCAACATTGTTCTAGGAGATAGTGGTACCCCTAGGACATTGATAGGATATAACTAGATAATGGCATATGTATATCATTTTGATTTTGGCTTGTAAACCTATGTGGTGAGATGTACATTTTTAAAGAGAGATGTCTACCTACTTGTACACATATATTATGCTATTTGACTCATGAGTTATATATATGTAATCTTTGTTTATTACTCATGCTCATGGTTTGTGTTGATGTTTAATTCTTATGATGTGATGTTTATATTATTTATGGATTATGATTATGTCATGGATGCTAGACAATGATGTAGACTTATCTAGCTAGGCATGAGATGGATTCAATTTTTGGTTATGCTTATGACATGTTGAGTGCTAATGAGTAGTTGGATTTCATTATTTAGATTTTAGAAATGTGGTGGAAATTGGTTTATTGTTTTAATTACTTATGGATGTTATGATATCATCATGATTATAATGGTTATTATTATGGTGATGGTTATGCTTGTTGTTAATTTGTTTTAACATAAAATTTATGAGGTAGGTTAATTAACAACACTAATGAGAGGACAAAGAATATAATCAAGAGATAAACATCATAATGAAAATATCAACTAGTGATGATAGGATATGATGAAGGCATGATGCCTCTTCTTTGACAAAGACTAGAATAAAATCGAAGTTGGATTGGATTAATGAACATAAGCTCTTTAAATGTTTCGCATTAAATTTTTTTAGTTGGTTAAAAATGTGTCTTGACCACATAATGTTAAGTAAACTATAAAAACCCTTGATTATAGTGAAAAAAGGGGAGATGGATGAAAATGGAACCTTCTTGTGAGACTAACATGCATCTTCTATAGGTATCCAAAAATTTAGTGTATGTCATATAAAGTGTAGATTGATCAATACATGAAGTCTATTTGTAAAAACTAATTATGATTTAGACCTTATTTTGATATGCGAGAGTCAATTGTATACTTCAATAATATTTTTCCTTTGTTATGATTTTTATAATGGTTATTTTTTTATTTTGTTTTATATGGGAAGCTAATTGATGTAGGAAGCTTCCAAGAAATTGTTGTGCTTTTGACAAATGCTTTACTCAACCATCCTTCAAGGGAGTTATATAAGTTTATTTGATTTGTTCAATGCTTTTTTATAGCTATCCTTCAATGGAACAATCCACCTTACATTTTGTAATTTCAAATAAATTTTCAATAGTTGTCCTTCAAGGGAATAGTCTGTGAATGCTAGGAATGACCCATGATTGCTAGTGATAGGAATGTTTACTTTTTTATTTTTCTTGACATAGAATTGCTTATATAGGCTTAAGGGTTCACCTTAATGAAGGAAAAACTAAAATCATAAGATGTTTTATTAGGTGTTAAGAGGTTTGTGTGAGAATGATCATGGGAATCCACTCTATGAAAGGGGTGAAAAGTACCATGAGAATCATGCCATGGGTAGAGATGTGGTACCCATTATTCAGGATTAGGCTATGAATGTGATGGATAATCACATAATTAGGTTTTAATTAGTTTCCCCTAAAATGGGGAGACGAATGAGTGTGATAAGGGATGAGCTTAAGTTAAACAAAAGGTGAACTTGATCCTTCTTAACAAAAGAATGGATGTAAATGTGAAGCATTAAGGGGCTCAGGTTTTGGGTGGCCTTCGAGAGAAGACAATTGATAAGCTCTTGATCCATACTTGTGGGTTATGATATAGGGTCCAAGATAGTTTAAAGTAAACTTTCCCTACTTGCTTTTATCCATATTGGTGACATGCTAATTTTCCTTTAGGATGAGGTCTCTGATGTTGAATTCTCTCACTTTGAGTTATTTTTTATAGGCATGCTTGATGTGCTTTGGGTATACATGAAGGTGGGTAAGGGTTGATAAATGATTCTTATTAAGTATCCCAAGCTGAGTTAAATGGTGTTGATGATAATCATCCTCAAGAACAAGATCTTGTAAAGATATGTAAAGAGAGGGTATTTAGAGTTTGAGAGGAAGGATGGCCTCTACTCCAAACACAAGAGAAAAAGGTGTAGCACCTATATGGGTTATAATTATAGTGAAATATGCCCATAAGGTGAAGGGGATGTGTAAGTTACAATACTAAATAGATTCATTGACCATTTTACTGAGCATGTTATTAAGAATTTGGTTAGAGGCCTCAGCCTATCTATTCACTTAAAGATGATAGGGTGAGGAGAGGCTTAACTTAATTTTGAATGCATCATTTAGACCTTGGACTTGCTTATTCTTAAAATATTTACCATTATCAGTGATAATATTATAAATAACACTGAAGTGGTATTGATATGAGGGCTGATAAAGTTGATAATCTTTTCCACTTTAGTTGAGACTAGAGGAATAACTTCCACCCACTTGGTAAAATATTTAGTCATAGTGATGATAGAGTGGTGTAGCTATGAGGAATGCAGATTAATTTCACTAATGAGTTATAAAACCCATTGTGAAAAGGGATATATATATATTAGTAGAAATATAAAGATTATGGCTAGGTGTGTGATGCAAATTGGCATGTTCCTGACACTTAACGCACTTTTTCACATAATCATAACAATATTGGTTAAGGGTAGGCCAATAATATCTAAAGTAAAGGATTTCCTTAGATACGGTGAGACTAATAAAGTATCCCCTACAAATACCATCATACATTTTCTTGATAGAGTGAGAGGCTTTGTGACTATGTATATAATAGAAGAGGAGGCCATCAAAGCCATATTTATAAATAATTCATCCCATAATGGTGTAGCATGAGGTGATTTGAATAAACACTCTTCAATAATTCATAAAAAGCCCATAAATAATGATGCAAAGGTTAAGGTAGTCAAAGGTCTACTGATACCAAAGGTTAGGTTGGGTCTCCTCCAAATTAAAAATGGTGGGAGAGTCTATATTGACATAAGAAGGTTGGGTAAGTATATGGATAACAATGGATAGATTAGATTTGGAAGGTGTAGATGGTATCTGAGAGGCAAGGTAAGCAATGGTGTTAGTGAACTTATTAGTAGATCATGGGGTTGATTAGATGTAGTAGTGTTCAAATGATGCTAAGAGTTCATAAAATAGTTGTTTATATTATTGTAAAATGTCATTCTTAAACTGGTAAGAGCCATTGATTTGATTGACCATGAGTTGGGAGCCACCAAAGATATTTATTATTTTTACTCCCAGGGCTAAAGTAGTTTGAAGACCTATCATTAAGGATTTTTACTTAACCATATTATTTGTACATTCAAAATCAAGATTGAAAGACAAAGGAAAAAGCTCACTATCAAATGGGATAAGGATGATACCAACTCTCCCACCACATTGACACTTTGATCCATTAAAGAACATGGTGACTTAATAAGTGAAGTTTTCCTAAGAGAGGATCATGATAGACTGATCAGGGAACTCAAGAGGAAGAGGTTGATTATCTACTAAAGGTGCTTCAAATAATTGGTTAGTTGATTTAACAATTTTGGGAATATTGAAGTCTTAATCATAATTTATTTAAAGGTCTGAGTTGACTAAATTAGTAAATAATATTGAAATAAATAGATTACTAATTTATATAGTTTATTTGACCTTCTTAGATTTCTAAAAATAGTAATAAAATAGGAGAAATATAGCTTAACTTAAATAGGATTGAGAAAACTGAGATAAAAGTTGGTATTGGCTATGTAATATTGGGACACTATCAGAAATTAGGATTTGGCCTTTATTTAGTAAAAGGATAAGAGAACTAAAAATAAGATACTTTGGGGTCTGAAGCTATAGTCTAGGTCCTATCACTATTATCCAAACCGGTCATAGAGATTTAAGTTTTCTATGTTTTATCCACTATACCTATATTAGTCTATCTATGAAATTTCAAGTCTTGATTTTTGATTAATCTCCTTGTAGATCTGATTTAATATCCAATCTTAGATCTTCCTTGTGCTTTAACTTGAATGGAAACTTTGAGAAAGAGTGGGGTTAGTCTATGTAAGATGCACTGAATGTGTATCCACACCCCTTGTGTGGGAACACTACCTAAATAATAATACTTCAAAGAGGGATCAAGCCATACATAGTTATCCCACTTGATGTGCTTTGTGTAATAGTGTTATACATACAAAAAAATGCTAAACTAGGTGTGCTTGAGGTGGCTAGGGACTGGTGTGAGAGTTTGAATATGCTAGTAGCTATATTAGATGGCTATATATAGAAAATAGGGAAATTTGCCTTAGTGGTCTTGCTTATACTCTTGATTTCTTTTGAAATTATTGTCAACCCCTTCTAAATGAACTTTGAATGGGTTTTTATAGAGATATATTAGTCATGATTCAAATTCATTCATGCTAGGCTGACACAATGAAGAAGATGAATTAGGATAAAATGTTCCCTTGGGATCAAAATGTGATTGGATAGGAGCACTGGTAATGGGACACCCTAGGACATAGTTCTATATTCCAACTTGGGTGCTATTGTCTTATAGGTAGAGGACCTAGGGGATGGAATAAGCATGTAAAATGGGGTATAATTGAGCTAGAATTAGGTCTTGGAAGCCTACAAATGACTAAGAATCAGTAAAAAAGGTGCCTAGAAAGGTCAAGAGAGAATGTAAGAGGGACCTATGGGTTGGCTGTCACAAACCACACTCAAGCCACCAATTTTTACATTTTATATGAATACATTTCCACTCCTTTATTCTAAGGATGTAACAAAGTGAAATACTAGGATAAAAGAAAAATAGAAAGCATACGTGAACTTACCTGTAAGTGTGAATCCCATAAAGCTATGTGATGTTGAGTGTGCATAGAGAGAACATGTCACAAAGTTTAAATTTTCAAGACAAAATAAAGAGTAGATTAGTTCTTAAAAGATACACTATATCTAAAATAAGAATGTACAATGATGGGTAAGAGAGAGAAGAAGAAAAAGGAATGAATACACCTCACCAGGTACATGAACCAATAAAGCCTATTGTGTTGTTGAGTGATATTGAGTGATGTTATGTGATGTTGGGTATGTTTTGTATCAATATTAATATCATGAATGGAATTGAGTGCTCAATTCCTTGAGAGTGGTTCAAGAATATAAAGGATGGCCTTTTGGCTCCATCATTGCATACTAAGTGAAGTTATGTAATCATGTGTGTGTTAATCAATGTTTGGACTATGTGTCCAATCCCTCTTAGTAGGTTGCTCAATAATACAAAGGATAGCTATAGATTTGGCTCCATCATTACAACATGAAGTGAAGCTATAAAATGATACTAGTATGAATGTGTTATACAACATGGCTCCTGAATCCCATGAATGATCTATAATCTGATAACATGGTGTGGATAGTTGAATATATATTGAAAACTAGGCCAATCTTGGCCAACTCTAGAAGGAAGAGATTAGGCTTGTATGAAATCCACTCTAAAACTATAAATTAGGCTTATATGGAAGCCACTCAAGAATGTGGAGGTTAGGCTTGTATGAAATCCACTCTAAAATGATGTCAACCACCTACAGATGGAGTAAGCCACACAACTACTGAGAATGCATGGGTAATAAACTAAACTTAGAAAGAAAAAGAAGTCAAATATTCCATGTACATTGACCCTAATCACTAGTGTATATAACATGGACTCTGATCTAGAAGTTATACCAATTGCCCAATCTAAAACCAGAATTGAAATCCATCATGTTGTGCATGATGCCCCCTATATGTAAATTCTTTGATAAATTTTATACTAAAACTACTACATCTAGACTGATATATATGATAAAATAGTAGATAAGATAACCTTTCTACCTATTTATGTAAAATACGGGTTTTTTCTATTTGGATAACAACACCAAAAATAAGACACCCTAGTGTTAGACATGATTTTCCATGTCTGATGTTGTTTTCCTTTGATAATTCTAAAGACTATTTTAGAATTGTCACTAATTTTTGGTTTGTTATACCTATTTTGACAACTAATTGTTATTTTGAGTGTTTTAAAAACTATTTTTTTGACTGTTATGAGCTTTGATCTCTGTGAAAAAACCCCTATTTGTTTCCCCTCTTCTTAGTTTAGGAATTAAGTCCCTATAATGACTACCCTCAGAAGGAAGAGCCCTGTAAGTGTGTTATGTTGTGAAGTACATGATACGATAATGATAATCAAAATGATGTCTCAAGTTATAAAATATTTTATATTGGAGATTGTTAGATCAATAGGGGTATGCCTAGATATCTATAATAATGTAATAGCATGTGTAATGTATTGAATTGAAATTAGAAATGTTATTTGTTAATCATTAGTTATTAGTTGTTAGTTTTCATGGAGGGATGGAACATGATGTCCATCATGGCATCCAAGAAATTAATAGAATGCATGATGTGTATCATGGCATTGCAAAAAATTGAGAATCAAATAAACATGAAAGGTAATAATCATACAACAGTGGCTAAGGGGCCAAGAAAATAAGGGACATGGGCATATGTCATTCAAACTAGAAAGCAAACATACAAAGCATGTTCAAATAACAAATACACATAGAATTAAAAACAATCAAGGTTGGCACAAGGGCCACAATCACATAGAAGAGTAAAAGAAAAGGACATTAGAAAATGTCCTAAGGCACACACAACAATAGAAGCAAAGGACATTGGAAAATATCCTAAGGCACATACAAGAGACAAAATAGGAACTAAGAAATGTAATCACATCTAGCTATTCAAAGCAAGAAATGAAGTCATGTAAAATACTATAAATATAATCACATCTAACTAATAAAAGAAAGAAGTGAAAGTATGCAAGAAATAGAGTACACAACTAGGTATATGCTAAGAAATACATAAGTTCTATATACTAGTGAATAAGTAATCTATGTAATCTAGTAAGTAATGTACATTAGCATGATAACTAGAGTGTGTGGTGTAGGAATGACATAACCTAGATTGTGTAGTCATGTAGAAGATTCCCCTAGGGGTAGATATATCGATATGTGTCTCAAATGTATGAAGTTGGATGCTCCCTCAATGGGTTGAGTGAAGTAATCATGGGTTTGAAAGTCGTACATAGTCAAAGAAGATCAAGTGAAGCATGGTAATGTAGATAAATCAATAAATAATAGCATAGAATAATATAATGTAAGTCTAACATGGTAGTATAAATGTAAAGCATGGATATGCATATAATTGAAATGTTTTTATGTTTTTGAATTATTTGAATGTTTCTATATTTTGAAATGTTATAGTATTTTTGGTATTTTTACATATTTGAATGTTTTTGGGTTTTTGATATATTTGAATGTTTTTATATTTTTTAATTATATATATTTTTGGATTTTTGATGTTAATATATGTACAATCAATCATAAGGAGACTATGACCAAGAAGTTGAAAAGAATATATGTACAAGAAAAACTAAGTAGTGATACTTGTTGGGTGAATATTTTGTCGACTAGCTAACAGGTGAGCAAAATAAGTCTCTTCAACCACAACATAGGGAGATTGGTCAGCCCAGTGTGTAGGTTTACTACATCAGAGTTGGACAAATCTCTCCTCTCATCAAGGGGAGGTTCCCTGTAGGTATAAAGGTCTTATATATACTATAAATATGTAGAAAATAACACTCAGGGGTAGGGTACATCATCCATATCTCCTATTTTAGAGATGATGTTAACCAACAAAGGAGAAAATCCTAGTGAAAACACTAAAGGCACTTCTCTTCTTTTAGAAGTGTTCTTGTAGGAAACAATAGTATTTTATTTTAGGTATGATAAGTGACTGGTAACAAAGGATAACAACTAGCAGGATGAAATGGAATGCAAAGTCTCCACCTCAACTACCCAAAAAGTGAAACACAGAGGATAATGGGGGCACAAAGTCATCCTAGAATCCTCAACACAGAAGGAAAAGAAAAACACACACTAAAAACAATTGTGAAAGCACAAAATCTTCCCATAATTGGCTTCAGTACACCTTCCTTATTACTTTCACTAATTTTACTTGCCAAATTAAATAGATGAGAACACATTAAGAAGATAGACATAAGAATAATCTCCTAAAGTGATACAATCCAAAATAGCACAAAGTCTGCAAACAACTTGCTTTCTCATTCAGATAAAATGAAATGAAATTATAATCTGAGCTCAAAGTCTCAGTATTCTCCTTTCAACTAGGTAGAGTTTTGGTCTTATAAAAATGAAAAGTCCATCTTCATAATGAGAGAAATTACAATATATAGCCATCACACAAGGCTTAGCACTCTTTCCCATGGGATGGCCCATGTTGCAGTCAACATCTTCAATGTGCCTTCAATTCTATCTAGAGGGACCATACTGGGAATAGTGCTTGCCTTAACTATGGTGTGTCCATTCATCTAATATGTCTCTTCCTTGGTATGGACTGTTTGGTCCTTTCCCTGATGTCTACACAGCTATCCAATTTGTCTTTACTCCAAAGGAGACCAACATGCCATGCCTTCAATGTTTTCAAGCTCAAAAATCTACTTTATAGACTATTCCAGCTACTAGAATAAATTCTACATAGATATTTTTGGTCTTTTCCTCTTTCTAATTGTCCTTTCCAGCTTTGTCTCTTCCTATAATTTAAGCTCCCATGCTATCTTTTCCCCTTTTTAGTTTTGTCTTTTCCTAGAATCTAAGCCCTTGGGGTTATATTCTTAGCTTTGCCATCTCTTTCAGCTCCTTTAGTTGGTCGCTGAGTTTGTTTTTAGGTTCTACGCCGCATTTGAAACTTAACAGATATTTCATTACCTTAAATTTGACATCTATGGGGACGTCATTGGTTGACTATTTCAATAGTTTGGGCAGCCTTCTTGGCTCCTTGGTTTAATCACTTTCCCACTCCTTGGTTGAACCATCCATTGAACCACCTGTTTGTTGCTTCTTTCCTTGACTGAGGCTGCCTTTGAACCTTTAAACCCATGAACCATTAAACTTTGAACTCTTTTGGTTCAAGGTTCAATTGGTTCATCCTTTATTCATCACTTATTCTTTCTAAGCTCTTTGATCTTCATCACACTAGTTAAACCTTTAAACCTGTGAACTCATTGAACCTTTTGGTTCAAGGTTAAATAGTTTAATCAATTCATTCTTTTTATTTGGCCAAGTCTTTTTGATCTTTTTTGACCCAAACATGTTGAACCATTTGGTCATTGAACCTGTTGAACCATTGATCCCATTGAACCTTTGAACCAAATTGGTTCAATGGTTCAAGCCTTCTTCTCTTTGATAAGTGTTTTGAAACCATTGAACCTTGAAGTGGTTAAACTTTAAACCTTGACAAATGCATTTAACTCTTGCTGATGACGTTGAACCTTTGAACCCATTGAACCTGTTGAACCAAAAATGGTTCAAGGCTCAACGGTTCAATGGTTTAATGGTTTAATCCTTGCTTAGAAGCTTTTTGATAGAAATTTTGGTTGAACCTTGTTGTTGAACCAACCTTGAAATCACCCAAGTGTTGAGAGCTTGTTTCTTTCCTACAAAGTTTGTAGTTTTGAGGCCTTGAAGTCCATAAAAACTGAGTCTTTAGAGTCCATAGTTTTAAGTCTTCAGAGTCCATAGAAATGAGCCTACGGAGTCTATAGTTTTAATCTTGCATAATCTATAGATTCAAGCCTATAAAGTCTATAGATTCAAGCCTGCAAAGTCCATAGATTTTTGAAAAGCTTGAAGAATTAAGAATTTCAATGCTCAAAATAATTCTTGAAAAGGGGAGAGATGATTTTAGTCTGTTGAACCCAAATAGTTCATAAGTTGTCCCAAAATGAGTGATATTTTTAGGGGACAATAGCTGGCTCTAGTTGGGGAACTTCCTTTAGTTGAAAACTTAGAACATCTGAGGAGAGTAGAAACTAGAATCTCTAGTGCCTTGAAGTATGCCATTGGGCTACAGAGTCATGTTACCCAAAAAGAAAGGCCCCAAAAAATGAAAATGAAAAGCACAAAACAAAACTAAAGACTATACAAATGTACATATGTATAGGTGAACATATCTGATACTTCAAGAATTAAAGTGATTCAAATTTTGCCCATTATGAGATGATGAAGATGGCATTCCATCTTGATAAGCCAATAGGAAACCATTTTGTTCCCAGAATCAGTGACAGGCAAATGGAACTCTCCACCAGGAATCACATTTTATGTGTAATCCTTTTGGTTCTCTCCTCTTTCTCCATGGCAAGGTGTGATCTTCAATCTAAAAACCATAACTCCTTGCACTCTCTATAAAGAGTTCCTTTTATTGACTTTGGAGTACAATAGTATGGTCCACTACCATGACTTGATGTTCTATTGGTTCAGTCTAGGACATGTTTTGATTGTCAGCATCAAACCCCTGACAAACTATCATTTTAACATCTCCTTTGGCATGAAGGAGCTTGACATCTTGGTCTTGAGTAGCCTTCAATTTGAGCAATAAAGATTCACATTCATCTGTGTTGTTGGTGTTGCTAAACTGCAACTTGTGTGAAGGAGGAAGAATATCTCCTTGAGGAGATATCAACACCATCCTAGCTCCAACACCAATAGAGGAATTTATGCCATCAAATTCTTGAATCCAAACATCATCAAAAACTAATCTTCTATCAAATTTATCTTTATTAGAGATGGAAGATACTTTTTTATTTATACTACACCCTACCAATTCTTCTGATGTCTTGTTTGAATCAATTCCTAGATTACCAGCTATAGGACTTTCATCTGCAAAACATGAACATCCTCTATGGACAAAAAATAATTACCCCTGCTTGAAGACTTAAATAGAATCTAAGCTTTAAGTGGTGATGTCTGAGTGACTGGGATGGGCATGTTCCTTGGGGGATCATGAGTTACCTTTTTATCTTCTTGTCTAGTAGGGATGGCTATATTCTTCACACACTCCACCAACCTATCCAACTGCTCAGGGTTGGCTTGTAGGAATTCAAATTTAGTCATTTGAATTTTAGTTTTCTTGACATGGTCGACTATGTCAAATCACTGAAATGGACTAGGAAGAGAGGATGGGAGTTCATCCTTTTGGTTTCTGGGAGGTGGGGGACTGGCCCACAAATTTGAAGTTGAAGTTGTAGAAATGATTGGGGTACTTACATTTTTAGCAACTACCGGGTCCTTTGGCTGGAAAGGCAGAGTGGTTCCACACTTAGAAAGTGAAATTGTGGGTTGAGGTCACTCCTCTATTCTTTCTTGATCAACTTCCTAGGCTGACTGATTCTTGGACCGGGTGAATACTGCATATGATCCCTCAACTACTTCACCTTTACTTTTGGGTTCATCTTGGTAATTTAGGAAACTAATGTAGGAGTCACCAATTGATTCTTCTTGATCCTCCATGAAGAGACCAACATAATTTTCCTGATCAAACTCAAGTTGGAAAGAGAAATCATGTTCTATTTCTAAATATCCAACTGCTGAGTTGGTTGAAGGTGCTTCAAGGGCAAGGTTCCTCTGTGGGGGAGGAAGATAATTTAGTTGCCCTTGAATTTTGGTAGCATTGCCTTGATATGACTGGTTCTAAAATGTCTTCATTGGCATATCCTAATAAGAAGTAGCAAACATACCTTGGGCCACTTTTCTTTTCAAGGCTAGCAATTCATTTGCCATCTTTTGCACCATTTGATTAGTGGTGCTTGTAGATGAATTCTCAGAAGATGAAGAAGATTTGCCTCTTTTAAGATCTCTTCTTATCTTCCCTACCAAGAAAAGATCATCTTCCACCTTAGTAGCCAGGTCTTGAGTAGCAACAAGGTCTATGTGGCTAGCACATCTTAGTAGAAAACTCACTTTAGGCAGCTATGAGTTGATGAAGAAGCATTTGAGGTTTTTGGGTGTTGGATGAGCAATTATAGGAATTCTATTCCTAAGCTTGTCAAACTTGGCAATGAAATCCCTCATAGGCTCATGAGGCTCCTTCTTCATCTATGTGAGCTGGGATAGTAAGGCATGTGCATCTTTTGTAGGCTTGAACTTGGCTTCAAATTTATTTGTGAGTGTGTCCCAGTCAGTCACTGACCTAGCCTGCAGATGGTAGAACTAGTTTGCAACAGCACCTTATAGGGTTTTCATGAAGACTATGACTACTATGTCTTCAAATTCCACCCCTATTATGCCACATGCTATGTTGAATGCTACAATATGTTCATCAGGGTGAAATTTTCCATCACCAAAAAATTTGGGGAAATTCTTTCTTGAGCTACATGGAATTTCATGTAGGGGTGAAGTCAAATTTAGTGGACCAAAAGAGTTACCCTAGGGGCCTCGAACTGCCATGATAAGGGTAGGGTACATCATCCATATCTCTTCTTTTAGAGATGATGTTAACCAACAAAGGAGAAAATCTTAGTGAAAACACTAAAGGCACTTCTCTTCTTTTAGAAGTGTTCTTGTAGGAAATAGCAAGATTTTCTTTCAGGTATGATAAGTGATTAGTAACAAAGGATAAGAACCAGCAGGATGAAATGGAATGCAAATTCTCCACCTCAACTACCAAAAGAGTGAAACATAGAGGATAATGGGGGCATAAAGTTGTCCCAGAATCCTCAACATAGAAGGAAAAGAAAAACACACACTGAAAGCAATATTGAAACCATAAAGTCTTCCCACAGTTGGCTTCAGGACACCTTCCTTATTACTTTCACTAATTTTGCTTGCCAAATTAAATAGATAAGAACACATTCAGAAGATAGACATAAGAATAATATCTTAAAGCGATATAAGCCAAAACAACACAAAGTATACAAATAACTTGCTTTCTCATTTAGATAAAATGAAATGAAATTACAATCTGAGCTCAAAGTCTCAGTATTCTCCTTTCAACTGGGCAGAGTTTCACTCCTATAAAAATTAAAATTCCATCTTCATAATGAGATAAATTACAATATATAGAAATCACACAAGGCTTGGCACTCTTTCCCATGGGATGGCCCATGCTGTAGTCAATGTCTTCAATGCACCTTTAGTTCTATCTAAGACCATGATGGGAACAGTTCATTACCTTAACTATGGCATGTCCATTCATCTAATATGTCTCTTCCTTGGTATGGATTGTCTAGTCCTTTCCCTAATTTTTACATAGCTTTCTAATTTTTCCTTACTCTAAATGAGACCAACAAGCCTTGCCTTCAATGTTTGCAAGCTCAAAAATCTACTTTGTAGACTATTCCAACTACCAGAATAACTTTTACACAGATATTTCTGGTCTTTTCCTCTTTCTACATTTGTCCTTTCCAGCTTTGTCTCTTCCTAGAATTTAAGCTCCCAGTCTATCTTTTCCCCTTTCCAATTTTGTCTTTTCATAGAATCTGAGCCCTCGGGGCTGTATTCTTAGCTTTGTCAGCTCTTTCAGCTCCTTCTTCAGTTGGTCACTGAGTTTGTTTTTATATTATGTGCCACATTTGAAACTTAGTGGATATTTCATTACCTTAAATTTGACATCCATAAGGATGTCGTTGGTTGACTATTTCAATAGTTTGGGTGGCCTTCTCATCTCCTTGGTTCAATCGCTTTCCCATTCCTTGGTTGAACCATCCATTGAACCACCTATTTGCTACTTCTTTCCTTGATTGTGGCCACCTTTGAACCCATGAACCATTAAACTTTGAACTCTTTCAATTCAAGGTTCAATTGGTTCATTGGTTCATCCTTTATCCATCACTTGTTCTTTTTAAGCTCTTTTATCTTCATTGCACTGGTTGAACCTTTGAACCTATGAACTCATTGAACCTTTTGGTTTAAGGTTCAATGGTTCAATTGGTTCATTATTTTTATTTGTCAAAGTCCTTTTGATCTTTTTTGACCCAAACATGTTGAACCATTTGGTCATTGAACCTATTGAACCATTAAACCCATTGAACCTTTGAACCAAAGTGGTTCAATGGTTCAAGGCTTTTTCTCTTTGATAAGTGTTTTTAAGCCATTGAACCTTGAAGCGGTTGAACTTTAAACCTTGACAAATGCGCTTAACTCTTGCTGATGACATTAAACCTTTGAACCCATTAAACCAAAAATGGTTCAAGGTTTAATGGTTTAATGGTTCAATGGTTCAATCCTTGCTTAGAAGCTTGCTGATGGACATTTTGGTTGAACCTTGTCATTGAACCAACCTTGAAATTGACCAAGTGTTGAGAACTTATTTCTTTCCTACATAGTCCATATTTTTGAGGCCTTGAAGTCTGTAGAAACTAAGTCTATGGAGTCTGTAGTTTTAAGCTTGTAGAGTCCATATAAATGATCCTACAGAGTCCGTAGTTTTAAGCCTGCAGAGTCCATAGATTCAAGCCTGTAGAGTTCATAGATTCAAGCCTGTAGAGTCCGTAGATTTTTGAAAAGATTGAAGATTGAAGAATTTGAATGCTCAAAAAAATTCTTGAAAAGGGGAGAGATGATTTTGGTTTTTTGAACCAAAATAGTTCATAGGTTGTCCAAAAAATGAGTGATATTTTTGGGGGACAACAATACTAACCGATGAGTCTTATGAGAGACTACCTATCATGGTGTCATGTATCAAACAAAGGAAGTATGCATGATTGTTAAGCATGAGGGAATGGCTATGAATATGACCCTAAATATTTAGTTTTATTATTGGTATCTTTGAAATCATAATAACCTATAATGTTTCACTCATCATTATCATCTTTATTTTGAACCAATGGAATGCTAGTGTTGATTTTTGGTGTATTTAGATCTTTTCCTTTGATAAACTATGTCTATGAATGATTTGCCTTAGGATGTTTGATAAATCCCAAACCTTGGTGACAAACATTATCAACTGCTAGAATAGGAGTAGTGATGCCTTGAGTATGCTTGCACAACCCTTGACCTTGGTAATCAAACTATTATAGATATTGTTGACCATACCCATACTAATTTGAAAGTTGATCCTCATTTTAGAGAGGTATATTTTTATCTTTTTCATGCTTTACCTATGCTTATGGTATTATTTTTTGCTTTGATTTTGATTTTTGATCCTTTTGTTATTCTGAGTTATGCTTTGGTAACCACTTTTGTACTATTTCTAAATTTGACCCTTTTTGAATGTGTTCCCATGTCACTATGGATTTCTTGACTAATTTACCTTGTATAGGGTCCTCATTAGTAATTATCTTTTGTATATGTTTTTTCAATGCCAAGCATGAATCTATGTGGTGCCCATATATTTTAAGATATGTACAATAATATCTAGAACTTCTCACTAGATGTAGAGGAGGTAGTTTGATCAATTTAGATTTAATCATTTCACTTAGTACCTCACCTAAACTCTTATTTGATCTTTGAATGCTTTTTTAATCAATAGTTGTAGAGTTACTTTACTATGATTTCTTGTTTTGATATGCAATATTACTTGCAACTAATTAAGTAGGTGAAGGTGCATAGACATGACTTGTACTAGGGTGACTTTGAGGCTTTTATTTAATATGATTTTCTAATGTTATAATTTCTTTGTGTAATAGATCATTCTGCAATTATAAATCTAAAAATAACTTGCTCACAGTACTGATTTGATCCCTAAGAGTCTCACAAATGTAAACCCTAGTTGTTTTTTATTGAACATGTAAGCACATATGTTTAAGAGGTTTATAAGAATCTATCAATTGAATGCATGCATTAGTAACAATATTATGGGCTTCCTCACCTTTTAGAGGGGTGATACCATGAACCTAGTTAGAGGGAAAGCAGTTATCACCCTCTTGAGGGAGAGGAGGAGAAGGAAAATATTTTTTGTGAATAAGATATGACATTGAAACTTGACATATGGTTGTTATCTTATGCAATAAATCCTCTGGTAGAAACCATTTATCTGGGAAAATTTCATGTAATTGGAGTTATAAGTTGTATAACAATATGTTTATAAAGAGCATTCCACATGAGAGACAAGAAAAAAGGGATAGAGAGCATGGAATTTCGCACTAATGCATAAAAAATTTGATTTGTAACATAACATTTCAAGCATGTTTAGAAAAATAGAGTTAGAAATTATTCTACATGAGAGAGAGAGAGAGAGAGAGAGAGAGAGAGAGAGAGAGAGAGAGAGAGAGAGAGAGAGAGAGAGAGAGAGAGAGAGAGAGAGAGAGAGAGAGAGAGAGAGAGAGAGAGAGAGAGAATATGAAAAATAAATATTGAAATATTGTACATTTTTAGCAATAAATTTTGTAATATCATTCCTTATTATGAAAATTAAGCAAGAAAGGGAAAGAACAAAGATTTTCATTAACATATGGTAAAATTTATCATTCATATACATGATAGGACCAAGTATGAATTCTTTATTATTTTCATTAATTTTTTTGAAATGAGTATAATCCATTTTTTATTTTATATGAAATTTGAATTGGATGTAAGGTGATACCTCAAGAAAACAAAGGGACCTAGTATATGCAACTAGGATTTTGAAAAATGATAGTTTTAAAAATTAAAAAGGAATTTTAAAATTTCATGTGAATTTCTAACCTAAATATGTAGGTAAAAAATTAGATAAATCTTTGAAAAATTAAAAGGAATTTTCCCTAGGGTTTCTAGGGTTTTTGTGAGCAAAGGGACCTAGTAAATTCAATTAGGGTTTGAAATGAATGCTTTTTAAAATTACTATGGTAAATTAAAAAATTTAAATGTAGATTTTTGATTGAAATATTTAGTAAAAACCAAAAAAATGCTAGAAAAATTAGAAGGAAATTTTCCCTAGGGTTTTTAAGGTTTTTGTGTGTAAATGAAGTAAATGAAGTTCACCAAATGATTTAACTATTTTGGGAATATTGGAGTCATATTCCTAATTTAGTTAAATGTATATGTTTACTAAATTAGTAAATAATATTTCAATAAATAGAGTAATGATTTATATAATTTATTTGATATAGAAGTTGGTACTACTTATGTAGGACTGATACATTATCGCAAATCAAAATCTAGCTTTTGTTTGCCAATAGGATAAGAGAACTAAAAACAAGACACTTTGGGGTCTAATGCTATATTTCAAGGCTTGCCACTATTCTCCAAACTAGTCACAAAGATCTGATTTTTTTGGATTTTGTCCTCTATCCTTAGATTAGTCCACCTATGAAATTTCAAGTCTTGACTATCGATGAAGATCCTTATAGAGCTGATTTAATCTCCAACCCTAGATATTCCTTGTGCTTGAACTTGAATGAAAACTTTGAGAAAGAGGGGGGTTTAGAGTGCGTAAGATAAACTAAACATGTATCCACACCCCTTGTATGGGCATGCTTCCTACATACCAATACTTTGAAGAGGAATCAAGACATATGTAGTTCTCCCACTTGATGTGCTTTACATAATAGTGGTATGAAAAAATGTGAAACTGGGTGTGCTTGAGGTGTCTAGGGACTGGTGTGAGGGTTTGAATATGTTGGTAGCTATATTGGATGGCTATATGCAGAGAAATGGGAAATTTGCCTTACTGGTCTTGCTTATATTTTTACTTGCTTTTGAAATAATTACCAACCCCTTCTAAATTAACTTTGAATGGGCTTTTATAAAGATCTATTAGTCATGGGTTAAATGCATTTGTGCTAGGCTGATATAATGAAGAAGAGGAATCAAGATAAAATGGTCACCTAGGCTTAAAATTTGATTGGATAGGAGCACTAAAAATAAGACACCCTAAGGTCCAATTCTATAATCTAACTTGGGCACTAGTGTCATATAGGTAAAATACCCAAGGGGATCAAATAATCATGTAAAATGTGGTTTGGCTAATCTAGAATCAGGTCTTGGAAGCCTATAGATGATTAGGAATAAAAAAAATGTGTCTATAAGAGTCTAGAGAGGATATAAGAGGGACTTATGGGTTGGGTGTCACAAGCCACACTCAAGCCACCAGTTTTGACATTTTACATGACTACATCAGTAATGACTTGCCCTTTAATTAACTTTTTTTGAAGGAACTCAAGGTCAAACTCTACTAAGAGCATGAGCCACTTGGCCATACATTGGTTTTGGTACCACTTAGAGTGCATGTACTTGAGTGGGTTAGTGTTGGTTATGACATAGGTTTTATGGTTAATAAGGTAGTGGAAAAGTTTGGTGGCCATAAAGACTAAATCTAATCAAAGATTATTGATATGTATATACCAAGTATCATACTCTAAAATCATGTAGATAATGTAGTAGATGGATTTCTCTCTATGTTGTTCATCCTGATGAGCAAGCATTTACCCTAGGTAGTGATTGATGGTGGAGATATATAGATATAAATATTTTTCATGCTTATGAGGGGTGAGGATAGGTGAAGACAAAAGGTAATTTTTGAGTTAATCAAAGGCCTTTTGATAGTCACTATTCCACTTAAAAGAGACATCCTTATTTATAAAGTGGTGGAAGGGTTGACATCAGTCTAAAAGATATGAGGTAAAGTGGTGAATGGATTGAAAATTCTGCTAGAAACTAAAAAGTTTCTTAAGGTTGATTAGAGGAAGCATGTTGAAGATTGCTTTGATCGTTGTGGGATTGACTTCAATTTTATGAAGAGAGATGATAAATCCAAGAAGATTTCCTAAAAAGACCCCCCCAAAAATGCACTTATTGGGGTTGAGGTAGACATGTTAATGGATAATCCAATCAAATATGATATTGAGAACGGTTAAATTATCCTTTTAGAGTTTGGATTTACCAAGAAGGTCATCCATATAGTCCTCAATAATCTTATAGATAAGGTCATGAAAAATATAATTCATGGTATATTGGTGGGTGGCACCAATGTTATTTAGTCTAAAAGGCATGAATATATAGCAAAAGGTTCCCCAAGGGGTGGTAAAGGTGGATTTGTGTTGAACTTCAAGGGAAATTAGTATTTTATTATAACCCAATAATCTATCAATGAGAGATAACATCTCATGGTTGGTTGTAAGATCAACTAGTTGGTTGATGCTTGGTAGAGGAAAGTCATCTTTAGGAATAGTGAGGTTAACATCATGAAAGTCCACATAGATGCATATTCCCCTTATGGATTTGGTGATAGGTATGACATTCAAGATATATTGGGGATAGTTAATGGGTTGAATGAAATTGATAGATAAGAGGCACTAAAACTCTTATTTGATGAGAATGGCTATGCGAGGGTACATGCATCACATATTTTACTTTATAGTATTAGAATCATGGTTTTGACTATGTTATGGGTGGTAATGGTGGGGTCAATTCCAAGCATATCACTATAATATCAAGTGAATTTTATGTTATGGTCTTAGAGGAAAGAGGGGAAGTCCCAAAGCTCCTCAGCACTTAATGATTCATTGATTTTTATAATGTAGGGGATCTAAAAAGTACACAAGTTGATATCCATGGTGGATTCATTCAACATGGTTGAAGTCTTGAGAGGAAGGGATTTATGGATGGAATAATCTAGGTCACCATAATAGGTGAGAATGGAATCATCATCCTGACACTAAACAATATTAATGGTAGGAAAGTCATCTCTTATCATCTCAAAAAGTATTAAAGGGATGGTTATGGTGGCCCCCTCCTAATAAGTTAGGGTTCTTAGGCTGATCATGTTGATGAGAAAAAGTTAGGTGGGATGATGTCATCATCCTCACATGTAGGCAAAAGAGAGGTTGGTGAGGAAGGGGTATCTTCCTTAGTAATGGTGGTGTTAGGTGGTTTGGGTTGCTTCTTGGTGGGTAGGATAAAACCAAAGCCATGCTTCTCATGAGGCTTTCTAGTTTTAGTGGTGACCAATTCATGTGGGCCATGCTCATATCACCTAAGACCAAAGCCTTTCCAAGCACATCGATGGAGGTATGTCTTGGTGTATCTTGGTTTATCTAGGTAAGAGAAACTAACAGTGAATGGTTGAGGTGGAAAAGAGGTGGTAGAAGCACCAAGGGGTTTTTTGAGTCCCTCATAGACAAACCATGTCTACCAGTAGGGAGGTCCAAAGGGATAATAGTTCTAACATTGGGTTCATATTCTGATTGGTTAGTAAGTTACCCATAATCATGAGGAGTAGGGAAAGTGTCAAAGGATAAAAGGTGATATTCCCCTAGTGAAAGGTGATAATATGTTGATTCTAAAGGGTCCATGGTGGGGATTTGGTCTAAAGGGATAGAGGAATTAGGGAAGGGGATATGATAGCCACTTTTATGGTTAAAGTTAGTCTTTAGTTGTTAAAGGTGTGCTAGATGGGGGTATGAGGACATCATTAGGGTGATAGGTTATGTTACATGTTAAGAAAGGACTTGGGTCAACTTAGATGGTGATGACTTGGCCATCATGCTCAAACTTGATGCAGCATTGAAGGGTGGAGGGGATGAAAACCATGGAGTGGATCCAGGGTCATCTCAATAAAATGTTGTATTGAAATTCACCTTCCACTACATAGAATAATTTGGGGAGTGTACAAAGTCCCTAGATAGATATGAAGGATAATAGTTCCCAAGGTAGTGGCCATGTTATCATTGAATGATCAAAGGATGGCTGAGGTTCTAGACATGACATCATTCAATAGGTTGAGTTGATTATAGGCATGAGAGGAAATAATGCTAATACTATCTCCCCCATCAATCATGACCCATTTGATGTGTGTTTGATTGATGTAAGTAGTAATAAAGAGAGGGGGATCTAGGTCATCTAGATGGATGGAAGGTATATTTGAATCCTTAAAGGTAACCAAATTGGAAATTTGAAGGGAGCCAACAAAGGTTGTTAAAGGTTGGGTATCTTTAGACTAGAGCTCTATGGATTGAAAAGCATCTATTAGTGCTTAGTGGTGATGGGGAAAGGTAGATATCAACTCATACAAGCTCATCTTCATCGAGGTCTAATGAAGTTTCTTGAGGATAACTCTCTTGATGGATTCTGAGGGGTTAGATTAGGAGGCACCTAAAATGGATACGTTGGGTTTAGTTGAAGATGGAGATGGATGGGTTTGATTTGGTTTAGAGGTAGAAGATGGGTAGTCTATGGAATGGACACCTTAACCTTCCCTTATCCTTGTGTTATGATCTCATGACCACATTGATAGTATGGATACGAGAAAAATTTGGGGTAGAAGGTTGATTAGACTCATCTTCACTCTGAGGTGAGAGTGGAGGAGTAGGTAAGCTTTGGGTAGGTGTTATTGTTGGTGGGATTAGTATAGGGATTATGGGAAGTTCATTTTTTAATAGATCATTCTCATTAAAAGCTAGTGAATGATGGTTTGGAGAGCTTTACAATTTTTCCTATCATATCTAGGTGTCTTATGACAGGAGCACACTTGGTGGTATTTATACTATATGGGTTTTGAAGCAAGAGGGTCAAATGGTCTGATAGGGGGCAAATCTAAATAAGAAGTTTGTAATAACCTATGGAAAATGGCCAAGTAGGATTAAGCTAAAGGTGGTAAGGGTTTAGCATTCTTGGATTTGGTTGTTGAGGTAGAAGGTTTTTTGGAAGTAGGTTTGGTGAGAGGTGCCTTAGGTAAGGTGGTGCTCTTAGTTGATGGCTTTGGTTTAGACAAGGAGGTTGATGAGATAAAGGTGGAAGATTGTAAGGTATCTAGTTTGGGTATTACTAGTGTGGTGAGGAGAAATGTGTCAGAAAGTAACTATGAAGGTGTAACCAAAAGAGGTGGTGAGGTTTTGGTAGAGGTAATGGTCTTCTTAATCAAGGTAAAGGAATGAGGCCCCAAGATGGATGGCAAGGTGGAGGGAAGTAAAATTCAGGCCTTCAAGCCTTTGGGTGGTTTTATCTTTGTGGTTACTTTGATTTGACACTTGGTTGGTGGGTTTGAACAGGTTAGGTCTCCTTTTACATATGGGTGATTAAGTCTTGGTGTAATAAAGGTATCAAGACTTTTGGTTGTTTTAGTTAGGGTGATAGAAGAGGGTTTGGTTATTTGTGTCTTGGTTGACTTAGGTGATTGAGGGTTGGTTGGTTTAGTAGAGGTTTTGGGTGACTAGGTATAGGTTTTAGTTGGTAGGTGGATATGGTAATGGGTTGGGTAATATAAGAGATAGGTTAGTTTTACAAAGAAAGGGTTGGAGGTTTTAGTCTAGTAATGTAGGAGAGGCCTAGTTGTTGCCAATAGGTGGCCCAATCTAAGTTAGTTTTGGAAACAAACTCCAATATTTAGACTAGTCTAGAGAATGGTTTATTGATCGATCTGGTTCCCTAGGTAGTAGGTTCAAAGAATAGGCCCATCAGTTGGGAAAGATAAGTGGTAACCTTTTCCTCTTCCTCAATCAAATGATGTAATGTTGATATATGTGTCTCTTCCATGGGAGAAGTGGACATGAGGAGTTCCTCCTTGGAAATGATTTTTGAGGGAGGGGTGAGTTACTTGGTATTTAAAGGTAAATGTATGATGGTGATGGTTGGTTGTTCTAGTATATTAGTTGAAAGAGTGGCTAAGGACTCCACTACCTCAATAAGTAAAGGGGGAGAATATGGTATTTCCTCAATTTGGGTTTTTGAAGTAAGGGAAGGTGACTCCACTACCTCAGTAAGTGAAAGAAGGCAAAAATTGAGAGATTGGGTAGTAGGTGGTTTAGTAATGAGTGCCTCAAGGACCATATTTATTGTATGGGTATCATGAAGCAATCAACCTGGTTAATCTCATTCTTGGTAGAAGTATGGTTTGGGAAAGGTTACCTAAATATATCAAGGTCGTGATTTGATGGTGCATTGGGGTTGTCTAATGCAAGCTCCCCCTTCTTAATGAGGGATTTTACAAGGCACTTGAAAGTATTTCACCTACTAACATCATGTATTATTACCTAATGGAAGGCACATAAATCATTCTCATTTTACCAAATAGGTGCAGGACAAGAGGAATCAAATTGCTAAGGGGATTTTATATGAGGAATTTTAATGATATTAGGTTTCAATAACTTCTCTAAGATTGAAGCATAAGTTTATCCAAGTAGAGTGAATTATTTCTAGTTACTATGGTTTTGGTTCCTCATGTTTTGATTTGAGGAACTAGAGGAATTTGGATAGTTGATAGATGGTGCAGTGGCTTTAAGGAAAACTATATTCATGGTTCCCTTACCCCTAATATTGGTATTGGACTATTTGTTCAGTTTGAAATAAGAGGCCTCATTGGTTTTATGGGCAGGGTTCTTGTTTTTCAATTTTAGCTTTCCTTCATCAATGGATCTATTCTCTCACTTATATGCCATGGTAAAAGCTTCATCAAAGGTTTAAAATCTTTGGAAATGTAGCGTAAAGGATATATGTTTGGCACATGATTAAGCAAAGAGATCTATGAGCTCAGGTTGGGGTAAGGAAAAGGAAAGTTTGTTAATTAAGTTCTTCCAATGAGATACAAAATTGTCAATGTATTTATCCTCAAACTACCAGATAGATTAGAGGTTAGTGATAAAAAATTTCTTAGAGATATTGATAAAAAATTGGTCTAATAAAGTTTGAGCCATCTAGGTGAAGGAGAAGAGGGAGTGTTTGGGTATGACACTATACCAATCCAATGTTAGACCAGCTAGGGACATGGGGAAGGTGTGGAGAAGGAGGGAATCATCATAGGTAATTAGATAACAAGAATTCCTAAATTCCCTAAGGTTTTTTTTGGGGCATTCCTTAAATTTAAATTTATAGAACTTAAGAAGCTCAAATTGGGGAGGATATGCCTAATACGTACAGATGGATAGATGGGCTCATTACAGATTTGGTCATATGACAAAGATGTTATGAGAACTCAAGATGGGTGACTCTAAGGTGGTAATATTCTCCATTAACATCTTCATTAGGTCTACTTGTGGTTGTGCACCCGAAAGGTTATAAGATGCATAATTTTTTGGTGGTTAGGTGACATGTTGATAGTGGGTAGAAGGTTAGGAAGCTACCATTTATTAGTATGTGGATGCCAATGGTTAGGTGTAAGGTATATAAGGGTGGGTATATCTAGGTAGTTAGGTAGTGGGTAGGGGTACATGCCCTTGTAGGTTAGGGATGTGGCCTAGGTTTGATGTAATGAGTGCTTATTAGGTAGGATCGATAGTTGGGTTGGTGACCAATGGAAGGGTGGTAACCCTTGTACTAATTGGTGGTAAGGTGGAGGGTATAGACACCACAAAGATTTGAATTAGGGTAGTTGTTGATGGATATGGGGTAACTAAAGGAAGTTTGGTAATTTTAGAGTTAGGAAATTATATAGTGGAGGTAGTTTAGGTCGTTATAGGTTGGCTTCCTACTAAGATTGAAGAGTTGTTAGTAGTAGTGGAAGGTATAAGGGCATTCATAGTTTGGGTTGGTTGACTATCTATAGTAGTCTCAAAGGGATTGTTGGTGGATGAGGAAGCTTGAATAGTCAATGGTTGGGTTGTAACCATGGAAATAGAGGTGATCCCCATGAGGTGGAGAGGTATGCCATAAAATGGATCTACAAGTGGGGCTAAATCTGGGGTATGGTAAGACATGGTTGTAAGATAATGTTATAGGGCCATGAGATTGTTATCTAGGAAGGTATAAAAATCCACATCTCCTTGGGGAACATCTCAAGTTAAATTAGGACTTCTTGAGGGATGGGGATAATCTACTAGTTTAGATGTATAATCTATGAAAGAAGAAGTGGAAGAGGTAGGTTGGTTTGGTGATGGGTTTTGATCCATAAAGTTTCTTCACTACTAGAAAGCAAGAAACATATGAGATAGGGGAGAGAAAAAAAATAGCCTTACTACTCAGATAAAAAGAAGACAAGAAATGATCAAAGAAATGAAATCACACTCTAAAAGAGATGTTTAGCCTTAGATTTTTTATTAACCTGAATTTTGGCTTATGCTTTAAGAAGTTGTGTGACTAAAATTGGTGTATGGAGTGAGTAATAAAAATGAAGTCTAAGGTTGGTTGCAGGCTGTGTTTAGGATCTCAAAAATAATTTGTATTGGAATAAATACATGGATTGGTATTAGGGCCTACCCCTTCACTTCACACACTACATCAATAAGGGTGTTTGTTGCTTAGCCAAAATATATTGATTTTTAGAGTTTATACTCAACCAGAGAGCTGAGTTAGTTCTCCCCTTGGTAATAACCTATAAGTAAGATCACCAGGAAAGGGTAAGGTTATCACTAGGTGATGAAATCCTAGTCACACCTTATCTCAAGTTTTTTCGATGTTTATTTGATGAAAGTGATTTAGCTTAGTGTGTGCAACAAAAAGTGATGCTATGGTAAAATTATTATGCCTTAATTCAAAGTGAGATAAAATTAGAAGAAAGTGATGGATGCACTTAATTTTAAACCTAAAAGATATTTTAGTTTCATTAATGAGCATAGATAGGGATAAGAGCACATAGATGCAAATAAAAGAAAACCCAAATTGAAGACTCAAGGTCCTATTAGGCATGCCAAAATGTTTTAATGAATTTCAGCTTATATTTCAAAAAGGAGAAAAGAAGAAACTAAATATGGGTATGGTTGAAAAACTTATTTGGTTATTCACATGTGAAATTATAAGATTGTGAATAATTCCTCTTTGGCTTAGGAGGATGACCTACAGATAAGAAAACACTAAAACAAATTTGTTTGTTAGATAAATAATTGAGTGCATTGCCTAGTGTTAACTATATCCCAAAAATAAGAGCTTCCTTAGGGGCTATCAATCCATACATTTTAAATAATTAAGTTTGTAAATATAATAAAAATTACTTTCATCAATAATAAAAAGGTACTAAAATTGAATAAAAGAAATACTTTCTAAAGAAATAGACTAGAAATGATTAAAATAGATATAAGCTAATTAATACTAGTACTAGGTGATTGGGTTCTACTTTAAAAAATTAGGTAAGGGTCTATGAATAGGTAGGGACATAGAAAATTAGATTTTATTAGGGGTAGGTAGGTGTAAAAAACTTGCTAGACTTTGTTACCATAGTGATTATCAGTGGTTAAGGTAATCGTCAGTGATTAGATAGACCATCGATGATTCAGGACAACCATCGACGATTACTGTATGTAGGTCTAGGTTGGTAAATGGTTTAATGACAAGATCACAAGGTTGGATTCTAGGAGAGGGGTTGGTGTTGGGCTGAATGCAAAAGGTAAATAAAGTAATTAAATATGGGAAATAAAGTACTTATCTCCCATAAAGATGATCGAGTGGATGATCAAGGTGATTAACTCGTTGGTAGATTTTGGTGTGATTTTAATAGAGTAACATTACTTGGTACCTTGGTGGAGCTATAGTGACAAGTTGGCTCTCTAAAAAATTAGTTGGTTTGCTAGATTAATGATGATGATTTACCTAGAAAAAGATAATTCTAGATACACAAGCTCTTAATAATAATTCTAGATGATCTTCACCTTCCTACTCATTTCTTCTTATAGGCAAGGAAAGAGAGTTGTAATAAGATGTAAAATGGGCTTTCTAATTATAACTTGCTCATGAAATGGCTCACACATGGATTGAGGTGAGATATTCTTAGAAAATTAATGTGGATGGTTTGCATGTTGGTGGTTAAGAAGGAGGACCCTAACCTTTAATGGTCAAGGTGACTGTCATTGGTTGTCTAGATCATTAATGGTTGAGGGTGAAGAGTAGAAATAGGTAAAAGGTTGGGTTAAGTCATTTGAATCAAACTGATTGTAGGTAAGGTTTGGTTAGGGTTTAAAGGGTCAGAATGGTCCTAAGGGGGTCCTAAGTTATTCTAGGGGAATTTAAATATTTGGAATCATGGTGTGTAGATTTCTAGTGTCTACACTTAGATTTTTAAGATAATCCCAATGTAACACCCCCTTTTGATATGAAGGATGTAGTTTACAAGTCATTCATCTAAAAATAAGAGTTAACTTATCATGTGGTTAATATATAATCATGTATAGTTATGTCATCATGTGGAAATTTTGTTATCCTAGTAATGTAATTGTCATTAAAGAATGTATGTAACATATTGAATGTGATGCACACAAATATCATATATGAACAAATATAACAATGATGCATGAAATAAAGTGACCATATTTAAATTCAAACTATGTAATAAAATTTCATGATATATATCATTGCATCATTAATAAGTCTAAAAAAACACAATGCATAATGTCAAGCAATAAGTCCAAGGTCTACATACAAAGGAGTAAAATATGTCTCAAAAAAAAATGTCAAGGGATACACATAAAAGAAATGAAGAACATAACAACCAAGAAACATATTCATATGTCACGCATATCAGAGAACATAGGGCCAAGGGACATAAATAATAGACATGTTCAAATGTCATAAATAAAAGAAAAAATTACACATATAGGGCCAAGGAGCATAAAAAATTATAAGTTTTCAAATTTCTCACAATAAAATATTGCTCAAATAAGGTGAAAGGCCACACAAAATAATCAATAAATATATATCCTATCATGCAAGAAATTAATTAACATTTAAGGATCATAAACTAAGTGAACATTAGCCTGCACTTTCCATATGTATCAATGCCATAGCATAGAAAAGTAACATATCCATGTAGCACAATATAAGATATGAGTAATTATCAAGACACTAGTAATATATGTATATCAACATGGTATAAAGGTCATTGATATATAATTTTTATAATAAGATACCCATAACATAAGCATAGCCTCTAGGTATAGGGAAGTTCCCATATCTATAAATCCATGTATATTACATATGTCATAGCTCTCACTCATATACATTGTGAAATGTATGTGTGTGAAAAATAATATGATATCTACTAAAATATGTGATAAATAACATATGTAAATTTAACTATCAGATAAAATATGTGATAAATAACATATGTAAATTTAGCTATCAACTCATGTCATGCTTAGGTCAATTTTTTATTTTTTGAGCATATTTTGAATTTTTTTTTTTTACATTTTTTTTGGTAGTTTTAACATTATTTAATGTTTTTTAATTTTTAATTATTTTCTATTCTCAATATTTTTTAAATGAACTAGCCTATGATCCCATGAATGGGAGGACCATAGTTCATGATTGTATCAAAGAGCTAGAGGGTGATTTTCTATGAATGTAAAGTACTACATGTAAATGAATCAAATGCTAAAAAGGCATTTAGTGCTATAATGTAACTATATTTATCATAGATCATAGTATATTTTTCATAATGTTTAAAATTAAGAGGGTGTAATAATTGATGGAGTTTGATATATAGTAGTAGAAGGTTTTATTGCCTATGTTGTAGAACATGCTAAATTATTCATGGTACTTCCTTAATATGGATTATAAAATATAAATATCTATTTAAAATTTGAATGGATATTTGATGTGAATATTACTATGTAGAAGGGTGTATTACCCTACTTTAAATTGAATTTATAGGAATATATTACACTTGTGCAATAATTATGTTTGTACTATGTTACTGAATAAGTCTAATAGTTGTCAATATAATATGTTATTGAGTAGATGAAACAACCAACTACATTGATGGTGGGGAAGGAGGAGGATGATATACCACTGATTATTGAGGGTACAAATATCTAATGCCTATAAATTTTATCACTGGATTACAATTATATATTTGAGACATTGATGTATTATGGATTTCATTGGATGGAGCTTTTATATCCAAGGGTGTCCTAATCACATATAAAGACATGTTTGACTAATAAGACTAGAAATGGACTATCCCTTTTTTCTAAACAACCTTGAATATGTAGCATATATGCCTAAAAGTGTTCTATATATGTCAATGAAAATATTTGAATAATTTTGATGGAGATTATATATATGTCAATGAAAATATTTGAATAATTTTGATGGAGATTCTAAATCTTTATCTATATACCCAAGAGTGAGAATAAGTATTAGTTTACATAAGGCTTCCCTTGACCTATTTTTAATCATGAGAATGTGTATGGGTTATCTATTTATATAAGATCAAATAAAGAATGCATGTAGATTTTAATCTATTTAACCCTAAAATCTATATGTGGGGAATCTAGGATTAAAAGGGTAAGAGATAGTATAGGGAACAAGGATGGTAGACTATCTCTTAAGTAGGCCAATTCTTTGTGAAACTCATATAAAATATATACTAATTTTTTTATGTTGAGATGCTAAAGATAGAAAGTATATCTATTCTAGATATTGAAATGATAAATAAAACTAGATATTTATCTAGTTTTGATGTTAATACAGATTTAGATCTAGAATGGGTAGAAAGTGGACTATATATGGATTCTAAAACTATCCCTTGATTCTATAAGTTTTATCTCTATAGTGATAGCCACTTACATTGACCTGGGATGGTTATGTCAATGTTAATGTCTGACTTATATGTAGGTGTCTAGTATGGAATACTTTTTAAAACTAAATGTGACAATTTAGATACTTAGGGGTTTTATGCCACCTTTGCTCTAGTGTATTTAGATCTGGTTCATTGGACTATCACTCATCAAATATAAAAACCCTAGTTCTTCATATTTATATTAGTTATGGGAAGTTTTGGTTAGTGGGAAAATAGTTGTGAGATACCTTAATGACACCTCTATTAATGAGTTCTTACCACATATCTACTATTTTGAAGAAGGCCTAAGACTTATGTATTTCTCCCCTATGTGTTGGCTTGTGTGTGAATCATGTAATGTGTGATAAGCAAAATAGTGACCTAGCTTGTAACTTAGAAAAGATGGCCCTTGGGATGATAATTCAATACTATATATGTTTTGTATCTATGACTAATATGGAAATAGGATAAAATAGGGAAGCTTTGATCAAGTGAGTTTTTGATAGAATGATTTTGGTAAGTTGTCTTGTGAGTTTCTAGGTGAGGAATGAATGAGAGTTGAATTTATATTTATTCCAATAAATTTGGAGAATATATCACAATAAATCACTTAGGCCAACAATAGGAATATGTTTCATTTTCAAATTGAATGATCCTATGGAATTGGACACTTGTGTTTGGATGGGACACTTGTGTTTATGTAGACATCTGACTGGGCTACAAGTGTCCAAGCACTTGGAAAATAAGTAAATGTCTAGAAATTGTAGAGATGGAAGATAAGTAGGTGAATAACATTCTAGGTAGGATATAAGGCCTATGTAATCATAATAGCATTGGTTAAACTAAGAGATAATAAATTAGGCATAGAGAGATAGTGTATGTGAGCCTTTTGATAGTGGGGAAGGTCTAATAGATAAAATTACATAAATGTTATGTATTTTACAAGTGTAAAAGACTAATATGATGTATAATTTATAAACAATGTCTACATTTTCCCCACCCTTTAACCTAGTAATTAAATTTCTAGTTTAAAATAAAAGGAATGTGTACCTGGGTGTGTATAGAACACCTTGTATTTATTTGAGTCTAAATTGAGTGATTTTATAGTGACTAACCTAAAAATAATAACAAGTTAAAGTATATAATTATTGCATATAATATAAAATTTAAATCATTTAAAATGTAAGAGATCAAGGCTTAGGAGTACGCCTATGTATCGATGCAACCATCTTGCCATTTAAAAATTTTATTTGAAAGATGTATCATTATAAATCACTAAAACTTAGATTATTAAAAATATAAATCTATAAAGTGGATATATATAAATATATAAATAAATATATTAAAGAGCACATGCCCCCAACATTGGATAAAATATGAGTTTCCACTTGGTAGTTGAGATTAGCTCAATCAGTCAACCTAATAATACTTATAACCTAGTGAGTGTGACTGAATCAAGTCAACTCACACTATAAATTGGTGGTTATGGAAGATTTAATCAAGTCTAACATATTAAATTATCAATACTAAGTAATTTAATCACTTCAACCATACCAAAAATTCAACCAACTACTATAGTACATTAGCTTAATATAGCCTGTAATAGTCCAACTTAGTGGGTGGTGACAATCCCTAAAAGTGTTTCAATTATGAAACTAATTTGATTTTATAATATTAGGCATACATTACATAGTATATTCACCTTATATATGTCTCATGCTTATTGGGTCATTTTATGATCCAAGATTATGTTTTGTTTATTTAATTATTTTACTTATTAGGTTAGTTTGTTGGGCTAGTTGCAACTTGCTAGTTGGTTTTTTATAAACAACTCAATAATATTTTAGAATATTACCTATGTATAAAAATAATTATTATTTGTAATTTAATATAATTAATTTTTATTCCTATGATACCTAGAGCCAACAGTGGTATCATATCACTAGTACAGGTGGAAAAATACATTTAGAAAGGAAATAAAAAGATCTTGTATGACAATATGGTACCTATATATTAGTGATTAAATGATTTTTGTTTTGATTCTATAACCTAGAAAAAATTGAAGAGGATTTCAAATGCACTAGCTTAGTCCATTGTCATAGACCTGTATGGTGGATATTTTATGGATAGTGTATTTGTTGTTCATTAATTTTGATCTTTCCATTTAATTTTTTTTCAATAAAATTTGGTTACTTGGAATTATATATTAAATTACAAATTATATTATAAATAAATTATATTAAATTATAAATAATAATTATTTTTATACATAGGTAATATTTTAATCACTAATATATAGGTACCATATTGTCATACAAGATCTTTCTCTTTCCTTTCTAAATGTATGTTTCCGCCTGTACCAGTGATATGATACCACAGTTGGCTCTAGGTATCATAGGAATAATAAATAAATTATATTAAATTACAAATAATAATTATTTTTATATGCAGGTAATATTTTAAAAGATTATTATATATATGTGTGTGTGTGTGTGTGTGTGTGTGTGTGTGTGTGTGTGTGTGTGTGTGTGTGTGTGTGTGTGTGTGTGTGTGTGTGTGTGTGTGTGTGTGTGTGTGTGTGTGTGTGTGTGTGTGTGTGTGTGTGTGTGTGTGTGTGTGTGTGTGTGTGTGTGTGTGTATATATATATATATATATATGTGTGTGTGTGTGTGTGTGTATATATATATATATATGTATGTATATGTATGTGTGTGTGTGTGTGTGTGTGTGTGTGTGTGTGTGTGTGTGTGTGTGTTTGTGTGTATAATCCATATTGTAATGGCCAATATTTTGGGAAAACATAATGCCAAGCATTATATAAATAAAGGAGGAGGTAACATAAAAAATTAGATCAAAAGGCTTTGAAAACTAAAAATCATGTAAAGGAAAGTAAATCATCTAATTTTCAAGTTTAAAATCAAAGATGGCTTACCTCATGAAGAGGAGAATAAATTTATAGGGTGACTAAGATTGTACCTATAGGATCTAAGAAGGCTTTATAATCAACCTATCATCTGGCAGGCTTACCATTATTATCACTCATTGTAAGATCAAAGTGTATAAACAACATTATGCATCTATGTATGGTGCTTAATAGGTCACATTATCAAATTAGATGTAGATTATGATCTAATGCAATCTATATGTTTTTTGAATGTAGTCCATCAAAAATATTGAAAATAAAATTCAAATTTTCCTTGAAATAATGGAGACCTATACCATGATCTAGGGTAAGGTTAATGCTTTAGAGAAGAAGTGCATTTATCTTCATAGCAACATGTCAAGAAAAAAATGGAATAGGGTTTCCATTTTTTGGATTCCATGAAGCAGTGCTTTTTTTCCAAGAAATATAAAAATTGAAGTTAAATTTTTACATGAAAAGTTACTTAGCAAAGCATTTTAATGTTTTTTTTTAAATTTCCTATGCTGAAAATCAAGGCTATATAAGATATTTTACTATCATATCATCAAATTGGTTGATGGGAAGTTGGATGTGCTAATTTTGGTAGTCACTTGCATAATAATAGATTAAAGGTTCAAAACCCTTTAATGTCATACTTTTGACCATTTTTTTATCTCCTTTAAAACTTGTAAAGGAGGTATAAGGGTGTAATAGGAGATATAAGGTATGATTGAATTTTTGAATATTTGGTATATCTTATGAGGTTTAAGGCAAAAAACTAAGTAGAATTCCTTTTGGTTTTATTTTAATTCTTTATAAGTCATGGAAAAAATTGTAAGCTTGATCTATGAAAAATGGTAGATTATAATCTAAAAACTACAAGGAATAATGTGAGAATTATGATAAATTTTAGTTTTTATTATTCATTAATTCATGAATATTTAGATTTTATAATTTTTTATTTAGCTATTTTATGGGGTGGTGAATAACATGGATTCACCTAAATTATCTAGGTGTAAGTTAGTTTTCAAAGGTTGACTCGCCTACTATTGAAAATAAATTTCATATATATAAATATAGTTCACCACTCCATAAAAATTCAATATGTGATTATTCACTATTATATGTGAACATACATCCACCCATATACTCATAATTTCAACTTCCAATAGTAGGAAAGGGATGAATGAAGTTTCTATAGGTTTTTTTTGTAGTCACATGCTTATCTATCTTTTACACCCTATTATGATTCTCCTATCTATTTACCTTCTCACCTAAACACCATCTATTAACTTTATCCATACTTTTGAAACACATACTTAGAGATTCACCAAAAGAAACCCAAGTTAATTTATATATGGGCCACTAAACTTTACTATGATAGGAACATGAAAAACACCTTATTTTAATGACTTATGGGAAATTATAGAGAAAGAGACCACACCACAAACTGAAATTATAATATTGGTTGAGTACCAAAAATATGATAAACATGCACTTGCATTGTTAAAAGCATCCTGCACTGAATAGGTTATTGTTCATATATAGGTGGTTAAAATTGGTGCATGGAAAGCTTAGAAAGAGTTAATTAATATATATGACAAAAAACCTACCTATAATAATATTGATATCTTAAAATAGTTAATAAAAAGTTTAGTATTGACAAAGATGTATCTAAATCTGTCTCCCACATGAAAACATCAAAACAATAATACTTCATAATTGGTGGAAAAATAGATGATGACATGTTTATTTATATCACACTAAATGGACTTAGTTATACATACATCATTTTTTTGAAATTATATAGTTTATTTATTTTCTTAATGATGCCACATTTGACTTTATTTGTGAGTTAACTCAAAATGAGTAACAATTTATAAATACGATGAGTACCCATACTTAAAAGGCTCATTATACAAAGAGCAAGTCCCATCATAGATATCATTGCCATGTACAATGATATTTTTCTAAGTATTATTTGAAACACTCTCTAAGAAACTCTTTGAGTCATTCTTCGAGACACTCTCCAAACTATTCTAGATGGTCTCTACAACATTCTCATCGACACTCTCCAAGATATTCAAAATGTAAACATCACCATAACCATTTTTCTTACTCTTATGATTCTTCCAGTGATTCAAATTATTTTGGATCTTATTGGCACAAGAAGTAACTTAAATGTTTCAAATGTGTTGGTATTAGACATCTTGTAGATGTATGTCCTTCTTAATGACCCTACTCTACACATAAAAAGAAAGCTAAGGAAAATTATCAGGATCATTTTAGCCGTATATCTTCTAGTTACTCTAGTTATTCTGGTTATTCTAACACTTATATGATTAAGAGGCATCCTATATGGCTAAGGTATATAGTCTTGATGGACCTAACAATATATTCTAAGTGATCAGTGATTCATCCATCTTGTGTGAGCTACTAGGCTCAAGACTGAGATCTATTATAGTAGAATTTTTTGGCTTGTGTTCTTAATTTTAGATCTATTTTTTGGCTTTATATAATTGATATTCATGACATAGATTAGATAGGATTATTTTATTTTATTTCTCTTGTTGCATAGCTTCTTACCTCTCTCCTTATAGGAGGAGATGATATAACATTTGGTTGGTCTTCAATCAATCTTTGGTTACCATACAAGTTAAAAATAGTTTCTATCACCTTCATTATTAGGCAAAGGTCATCCATGTTTGTTAGACATTAGGGAGACGTTTTATAAAGAGTATGGGTTGGTCACTTTGATGTGATTTTAGGTTGAGACTTATGTGGATCGATGTAGCTAGATTGACTTTGATAATGTTTTATTATAGTATAGTATAGTATGATGATCATAGGGTATGATCATGATTTGATCAAGTTAATCAGTATTTTATGTCACAAATTACAAGGTAAGATTTTGTATAGAGTAGCATCAATTTTGATCAGTTTTAGGATTTCTAGTATACTAGCTACAATTATATTAGTGTTTATTTGATGACTTGAGAGTCATTGCTCCAGTGTTTTTCATATATAGTAGATAGGATTGTTTGATTTTTTTCTCTCGTTGCATAGCTTCTCACCTCTCTCCTAATAGGGGGAGAAGATATTGCATTTAGTTTGTCTTCACTTAATCTTTGGTGAAAATAAGAGTGAATGGGGGTTTTTTATCACCTTCATTGTTGGGTAAATATCATAAATGTTTATTGGATTTAAAGGATATGTGTTATACATAATATAGGTTGGTCACTTTGATGGGCTTATAAGTGGAGCCTTATGAAGATTGATGTAGTTAGATAGAATTTGATTATGTTATATTATAGTGTAGTATGAAAATCATAGGGTATGAGAAGGATTTGATTATGTTCATCATTATTTTATGTCACAACTTGTAGGGTGGGATTTTGTATGGAGTGACATTGGTTTTGATCAGTTTCAGGATGTACAATATACTACTTTTTGTTACATTAATGTTTATTTGATGACTTAAAAGTCATTTCTCTAATGTTTTTCATATATACCCCTTTGGATAAATGGGGAGTTTGTTGGGTCATTTTATGATCCAAGGTTATGTTTTGTTTATTTAATTATTTTACTTATAAGGCTAATTTGTTGGGTTAGTTGAAATTTTTTAATTGTTTTTTTATAACCAACTTAGTGAGATTTTAAAATCTTACCCATGTAAATTTTAAATTGATTTTTTTTACATTTAATATAATTTTTTTATTATTCCTCTAATACCTAGAGCCAATAATGCTTAAAATATGTGTAACAATTGTATCAATGTATAGTTTCTTACCACAATTATATGTCTAAATCATATAATTTTGTAATTTGGTCAATTTGAAACTATTAGGTGTGAATAAAATGTTTCCCAAACATTCCCCCACTATATATGGATAAATTTAAAAAATGATATAAGTTATAATGTGGAGGAAATATTTCTAAAACATGCCCCCATTATAATTTAGGTATGTTGCATATTGAATAAATGTAGAGAACATGTTTCCAAAACATGTCTCTACTAAATATGAAACTATGAAAAATGTGGATAACATGTTTTAATAACATTACCCACTACAATATAAATTTGTGAAGAAATGTGGAAGTAATGCCTTTATGGCATGCCCCCACTAATGTGTCACCCATTTTGAAGTGAGGGGAAGTAATAACTAGTAGTTACCTTAAATCAAAAAGAAAATATAACCATGTAAGTTGTGAATGTACCATGTACCATATAGAGGGAACATGTATAGGTAGATATATCATTGAATCACAAAGAGTCACACCAAGTCCAAAGATGCATGATGTATATCATAGAAACATATATATACTAATAATACAAGCTCAAAAATTAATCAATCACACACACAAGAGCATTAAAAATTCAAATCAAAAGATAGTGGTCCAAGGAGACTTCAAACAAGGGACATGTTCAAATGTCACACAATCAAAGGGACATGACTTATTCAAATGTCCACAAATAAATAAATGACATGTTCAAATGTTAGCATATAACAAGCAATAACATATTCAAATGTTAAAGAGTCAAATAAGGGCATGGGGTTTGAAATCAATGGATCAAATTCAAATTCTCAAAAAAATAACATAATATCAAGTAAAGACACTAAAGGAAGTGAATAAATGAAATAATAAATATATCATACTAGTCTTTAGATATATGTTATCAAAAAAAATTAAGTACATAACATATCAAGTACACTACCAAAGATATAAGCATTTACATAGGCATGTTTAAGTACATATATAATCTCTAACATGATAATGTAAAGTTACCATATATTTATATAGATTCTATGTATCATGATTAAGGAGGTGGATTCTCCCAATGTCCTAGTGACATGAGTAGAGGGAAAGCCCATAGATCATGTATCTACGTGTACATGTACCAAAATCAAAAGATGTGTGAATCACATGTGTATATAGGAAATACTGATATTATATCTACCAAAATTGAAAAAAAAACATATATTCCAATGAGCTAATATGATATGTAAATGCAAAACATAATTTTTGGTTTTTGAAGTTTTTTTAATTTTTTTTTTCTATTTCTAGAATATGGAGTTTTTGGAATATCTCAAGTGAGATATTTACACTATTACATGATGTTCATTGGATTTTTTATAGGTTTTATATCAAGGGTATATATGTGTTACACACCTTTTTCCAAGTTTTATGTAATGGCAAATGGTCCCAACCAATTTGGTTTGAACTTCGCCTTGTTATCTTTTTTTACATTAGTGTTTTTTTATTTTCTTTTAATACCAGGTCACTGACAACAAAGTCATGTCTTTAAATTTTTTTATATGTATGCTTAATGTAATCCAAGAAAACCATAAGTGTTAAATAGAATTTTTACATTTTTCACACAGCTATTCTAATTGATGCAATATCTTTTCATGATATTCATTATCTTTTATAATATCTTTGAGAGAGACATGGAGGGAAGGTATCCCAAGTTTAATTAGTAACACTTACTTTTTATAATAAACCAAATAATAATGTGTATCTTGATTAGGTGCATAAACACAAGTATAATATGCCCATAAATCATATACCATCTACTGGTACCGATCTGAACTATATCATTAAACTATTTTGATAAGTATTTTGGTAATGGTTTTATTTGTTTTTTGTGCCTATCCATTTCCATGTGGATAATAATGTGAGAAAAGGTTTATTTTTTAATAATTTATTTCAAAATACTTTTATTATCTTGTTTCTAAATAATTATCCATTTTCATAAATTATATTTAAATGTATTATAAAATTGAAATAATATTTGTCATACATATGTCATCTCCTGTAGTAAATTTAAGAGGAATCACCTCCACCCGTTTGGTAAAATATTTTGCAGCTATGGTTATGAAATTATCTCCACTATTGAACACTTGATTTATCTTCCCAAACAAATCAAATCTTCATAAGGAGAAAGGCCATGGTAAGATAAATGGTTGTAACTTATGACATGTTGCATGGTTCTAATTACTATATTTTTGGAATTATAAACACAATCTGGCATGTTTAATACATTCTTTTTCTATGGTAGGGAAATAAAAGACTTCATGTAGGATTTTTTAGGACATGGCCTTTGTAACAAATACACCACAATCACTATCATTCATTTATAATAATGGAGTGTGTGCCTCATCTGTGTTTAAACATTAAATAAGGTGTCCATCAAAACCTTGTTTGAATAAATCATTCCCAATAATAACATAACAAAGTGCTTCACATTATAATTTACATTTATCATTATATGTAAAATGGTCTAGTATATAAGATCGGTAAGGATATTATAAATATCATTGTACCATTATATGTTCATATAACTATGAGTAATAACAAAAATAGTCAAGACATGCATTTTGTCAAAATAAATGGAAGGATCTCGTAAATGGGGTATGGTATTAAGTTTATATGATCATCATTGATATAGAAGGTCATCAAATATACCTCACTAGCCATTGTATCTACATGAAGGTTATATTTATGGGGAATAATGTTAATATAAAACTATATCAAATGTTTCTTTTAGTCTATCCACAATTTAATTATATGGTATAAAGTGTTCTTCTTTAGTTTATTAATGATTGGTAACTTGATTAATGATTAAATAAGAATCCCAAAACACCTGGATGTCCTTGATATGAATCTTTTGTGCTATTAATAATCTAGTTATCAAGGATTCATATTCTTCTATATTATTTATGAAAGAAAAAGATAAATTTTAAGATAAAGGTATGTATTTTCCCTCAAAGTTTTAAAACATAATACCAACACCTACTCTTATTCTATATCTAGATCCATAAAAAAAAAATCCATGGATTTGAAGATATATTATATGCTTCAAATTCATCACAAAAAGTGTTGGGCATTGGAAAAAGATAAGGTAATAGAGTGTTAAACATTTAACTGGCTACAAATTGACCTTTTATTGATTTTTGGGACACAAATTTGAGATAAAACTATAATTTTTATCACCCAATTTGCAATACAGATGATGAGGTGTTTTTTTATTCATAAGGAACTTTAATTGATCTTATTTAATTATCACATAGGCCTCATTATTGATCAAATAATTCCATAGTTTTTTGTAAAAAAAACAAGTCTAAACATAGGTTTTCCATCATTTTATATTCCCCTTTGTAATTAACCAATTGGTGATTAATGTAATAAATTACCTTCTCTTAATGATTATCATCATATTGTGCTAATAGGGATCTAAGGGCCTTGGGATTAACTGAGAGATATATAAGTAACAACCTGTCTAGAACATAAGGCATGAGTACTAGTGGGTTTGCTAAATATTATTTGATTTTATTAAATATTTGTTGACAAATATCATCTCATATGAATGTAGTGTCCTTTTTTTAAAAATGAATGAAAGGAATTGTGTTATCATTTAAATGAGTGATGAAGCATCGGACAACTTGAATTCTACCCTATAAACATTTTACCTACTTTAAATTAGTTGTCGTTGGCATTTCAAAAATAGATTTTGCCTTTTTAGGATCAACCTCGATGCATCATTGGGAAATAATGTACCCAAGGATATTTATAGAAGACACTCCACAAACACATTTTTAGTATTTAAACAGATGTTGACCTTGCATAAATGTTCAAATATCTATCATAAATCATGAGTAAGGTCTTATCAGTACTTGGATTTGGTAAATAAATCATTGAAATAATCCTTAATAGATTTATGAATAACATCATGAAATATATGAGCCATGCCCTTATAATATGTTGTTCCATCATTTTTAAGTCAAAAAGGAATGACCATATAACAAAATGTGCCCCTTTTAGTTATAATTTTTATCTTTTCTTGATTTTTTGTGTTAATTGTAATTTGTTTATACCCCAAAAAACCATCCATAAATGAAAATGTCTCATATCTAGTTGTATAATAATTAAGCATTCTATATTAGTTAATAGAAAGTCATATTTTGGACAAGCCTTATTTAAATCATGATAATCAATACAACATTAAATTTCTCCATTAGGATTGGTAACATGTAAAATGCTAGATACTCAGTTAGAATGTGCAATGCATCATATGAATCCAGCATCTAATAGTTTTTGGAACTATTTTTTAATTAGCAATGCCACTTTAGGATATATTTTATGAATCCTTTAATTAACAAGCTTTACATTGAGATAAAATAATATATTGTTTATCACCACTGATGGGTCAATCATAGGTATATATGAGTAATACTAATCAAATAGCTATGGGTAATAATGTAAGACTTATCAATAGGCATTTCCTTCATCATCCTACATTACTACTGTGAGTAATACCAATTGAGGATCTTTATCAATTTCATAATTAAACTATATTAATTAACTATTTAGTAGAGTAGAATGCTCTACAATAAATTACTTTGTAGTAATAATATTATACACATCATGTTGGACATTAGTATCATTATTCTCACCAAATTAGGCATGAGTATAGGTGGCATTAGGAAACCTATTCTTATGATATAAGGAAGGGAGATCGTCATATACACCCAAGTGCTCTAATAATGACTCAATATTTGAAAAGTCATCAAATGTCAAATTTTTAGGTGAATCAGTATTATCAATGAAATGTGAGTGAACCAAAGATAGATATATTGTGGAAGAATGCATACATTAGGATTTGGACTTTTGGAAACAAGGTGTGGTGTTAGTATATTTTTTATGGTTTACATAATTATTTGAAAAACCCAAGCCTTACCGATTTGTGTTATTTGTAACAGAGATGGGTTGAGGCATAACCTATTCATTTTCTCCCAGCCCTTGTCATTTATATCCATATTTAATAAAATATAGAGATCTAAAATTAGTTTATAGGATTGTGTCATAAAGTTATTTATTTTTTATATTTTAGCATAATGTTTGAAGGGTTTAGTATCCATTGGCCACATGTAAATAAATCCCTAATTTCTGAATTTTAATCATTCATGTAAATTATATGTAACAATGTACATTTAATATGTCAAAGTCTAACCCAAAAGTATATCATATTTTAAATCATTTAGCATAACATGACATAAAGTAGGTAGTGTATGGGGTCCCAGAGTAATGTTTAATGTTATTTTCCCCAATACATTTCATGAAATAGTATCAAATACTTTGATGATCAAATTGGAAAGTTATAAATCATTTGGCCCAATTACAAGTAAGGAAAGAAAGGATATGTTGAAAATGTTGATCCCTAAACCATTGTCCACAAGGACTCTATTTACAATATTTTTGCACATATAAACCTCAATGTATAATGGTAAATAAAAATTTATGAGGTCTTGTGGTGGTAGATATTCATTTTCAAAGGATAAATTAGGTTCAATCCATTTGATGGAATTTAACACATAAGCCACATAAGATGGACCCACATTACTTGATAAAAATGTTAGGCATAATGAATCAAAAATAACAGTGTTGTAATGGTAAGAGTGGCATAACAAGTCACAGAGTGAATTTTAATCTATAATATCATTGGAACACTTTGTAACATGGTGGGAAGAGAAATAATGTTTGTTTTTTATTAATAGGTAGAAGCTCATTGTAAACATTGTAAAAGAGGGGGTATGCAAAAATACATGTGATTTGTAGTAATTAGATTTGGAACCCATTATAGATTGGAATAATTTAAACATGTATGAAACATAATAAATTCTATGAATTATTGAAATATGAAGTAACTAAAAAATATGTCCATATTAAACATGTTTTAAAGAAATGAAAAGTCCATTTTTTCCAAATTTTAAATTTGTTTTTAAAATTAGAAATCAGAAATAGAGAATTAAAGAACCCTAGATCAAGATTTAGGGTTTTCTAGATGAAAGGTTGGGTTCAACAAATGTTTAAACCTAAAAAATAGATGTGGGGAATCTAGGGTTAAAGGGGGAAGAGATAATCTAGGGCAAAAGGATGGTAGACTATCTCTAAAGTAGGCCAATTATTTTCAAAACTTAGATAGAACATATAATTAATTTTTATGATAAGATGATAAAGATAGAAAGTATAACTACGCTAGATATTGTAATTATAAAGAAAATAATATACTTATCTATTTATGATGTTAATACATATATGGATCTAGAATATGTATAAAGTGGACTAGATCTATATTCTATAATAATTACCAAATTCTATAAATTTGATCTTTGTAGCCACATACACATGTGTCAACATGGGATGGTTGCATCGAAAATACTATCTAACTTGGATGTAGGTGTCCATTATAGAATACTTAATAAAATTATATGTGACCACCTAGTTACTTTTGGGTTCTATTTTGCCTTCACTTTGGTGCATTCAAATTTGGGTCATGGGCTTTTTCTCCTTGTCAAATAAGAAAACCCTAGTTCTTCATCTTCATATTGGTTGTGGAAAAAATGGGTTAGTTTACATAGTGTTGAGTTACCCCAAATAACCCTCTATTAGTCAGCACTAATTACATAGTTAATAATCCAAAGAGGGCCTTAAAATTATGTATTTATCCCCTACATGTTGGCTTGTGTGTGAATTATGTAATGTGTGATAATCAAGTAAAAAAATGACCTAGCTTATTAATTGGAAAATATGGGTCTTGGGCTACTCCTTTAGTAATTCAGACCTATAGATATGATGTCCCTATGAATAATATGAAAATAGGAGAAAATATGGAAGCTTTGCTTAGTTGAGTGCATGATAGAATGCTTTTGGTAAGTTGCCTTATGATTTTATAGGTCTATGCTAAGTAAGGAATGAATGAGGGTTGATATTATATTTATACCAATTTCTTTAGAGAATATCTCACATTAAATAACTTAGATGAACCATAGGAATACATTTCATTTTCAAATTGGACGAATTTAGGGAATTGGACACTTGTATTAGGATAAAACACTTGCATCAACATAGGTGTTTTACTAGGATGAAAGTGTTTGAGTAGTTATAAAATATGTGCATGTACAAATTTTATAAATATAAAAGATAAGTAGGTTTATAACATTATGGGCATGATATAAGTCCCTATCCATTAAAATAACATTGGTCAAACTAATATATAAGTAATTATGCATATAGAGATAGTGTATGTGAGCCTTTTGGCAATAGGAAAGGTCTTGAAGCTAAAGGTACATCCATGATATGTATTTACTAAGTGTACAAGAATGAGGTGATATATAATTTAAAAATAGTGTCTATAGAATCATCATAAAAAAATAACTATAATAAAAAGAGACATACGACATTGTGTTGATCTACTTGTAATTGTACTAATAATACCATTTATTAGGTGTCTATATGTCTAACAAGGAATATGCACACTGTATGCATGATGCACTTATAAATTATGCATATTTTATATTGTTTCATGGTTTTGAAATGGATTACTAAATATTTTAAACTTTTAATTATCATTTTTCCATGATCTAGATTCCTTCATGGGTATGATTATCTCAATAGTATAGCTAATTGTCTTATCCCTTAACATGTAACACTTATTTATAGAATGTCCAATACATATATGATATTCACACTATGTGTTACTAAAAAATAATTTATGTTGATCATTGGTCATATTAACCTAATGGTAGAGGGAATAATATCAGATTACAATCAAGTAGTTTCTATAACAAGAGATGAGGTTGTGGTAACCCTAAAAATTATCTCCTTGGTGGAGTTGTAATTTGAATCATATTCATTGGTTGTGATATTTCTTTGACTATTACTTTTCATTCATTAATTATTTTTTTAGGTTTGAATTTTTATCTTGGTTTGCTTTGAAACTTATTATTTGAAGTAGATGGAATATTGGGTGCATACTAGAGCTTGTTCAAAGCTATGATCTTGACTTCAAATTCTCTAACTATGTGGCATAACTTATCAAAAAAAAAAAGAATTTGCCAAACATGATAGAATCATGGAGTAGTACTATGAAAATTTATGTGAATATATATTATAACTTATTTGTTGCCAAAAAAAATGTCATCTTAGCTAGAATTTTTTTAAAATCTAAGAACATATTCACTAATTGGCTCATTTATTGAGTTTTATAATTTATGCATAAGACAATTTTTAACTAGTGTTGATATATAAGTCTATTATAAATTCATATATCAAAAGGTTAAATAAATTAACTAATTAAAGTTAAATATCATATAATCATAGTAAATCATACTATCTGAGGAATCTTTTAAATATTTTTTCAATAATTTATCATTATATGAATAATATAAGTATCTTTCATTGAATGATCAAAGATGCTATTTAGGATCACCGTTACCTTCAAAGAGTGGTAGTTTAGGAGCTATGAAACTTGTTGGTAGTGGATAATATTATCTTTATGATTCTAAAGGATTATGAATAAAAGTATGGGATTCCATTGAATGATTGGTGTAGACATATCTTACTCTAATAGTAAAACCTTATCATATATGGTTAGCAATATATTCAATAGAGTGTATATTAGGTGAAGTTGGTGGTAGACCATGTGTATTAATAAAAGGAGGTGTATATGATGCATTTGTAAAAATTGGCATTTGAATTTTTTGGAAACATTTTGATGCCGACATACCTAGGGATGATGGAACATATGTAACTAGAGATGTTGATATAGAAATATAAGTAATAATATAAAATGGAACACTTAAAGTGGAAGTAAAAGTTTGACTTGATATATTTTATTCATCTATTGCAATATATAGTAATTCATCAATATTATGTGGATTGGCACTAAGATATTTAGCAAACACTTTCTAATTAAAATCATCCACTTTATTTTTATTATCTTTATAGGTCTCAATATTCATGAAATTTTCATATATATGGAGTGTACTATACATTGTAATATTTGAAATGTAAAACTATTTTTGTTCCCAAGTCATACTTCATTATTTTTTTACTAAATGGTGCTTGTATTTTATGGTAATCATTACATGATATAACATTGCAATAATATGTGTTATGTAAGGATTGATATTTAACATTTTTCATTTTATCATTTTTATGTTATTTAAATTTGATTAATGTCATAATATAATGAATCCAAATAATACCCTAGAAAATAACATAGAATGTGATGATGAACCTAAATTGTTAGATCAAATTTAATGTAAAAGCATCCAAGGGTTCATGAATTATTGCATCAACCAAAAATATAGTGCTCATGTGTTTATGTGATTTATTTTAGTGGTTTTTTTTCACATGGTTACTCATTCATCAATAGTTATTTGTATATACATGAGCTTTCACACATTTATTTGTGTATGTGGTTTTGCAATGATACAAATATTTTTAGGCTTATGTTTACATTTTTTAATAACTATCCATGTGGCATGTATGTTATTACATGAATAGAATATTTATGTGTGTCCAAGTAGAAATAATGTTATAACCCAATGAATTTTAGTGTAGATAGGAGATTTTCTCAAGTGGGGGAGAAGATAATTCAAAGAGGCATTCAACCAAGAAAATGTTTTAAGAAGATACTCATTTTTTGGTTAGAAATATTAAAATTTATAGTTGAGGATATAAGGCAAACATTTTCACATTCTTGGTGAGAATTTTTAGAATGAAAGGTGAACAAACAAAAGTTGGACCATTTTCTAGACAAAATTCAAAACAAAATTTAGGGGCATTATTTAAAAAAGAATGAAGGGAAGAATGTTGAGATATTGGAGGACTATAGGAGGGTCTAAATCATCTTCATTAATGTAATAAGCCTATAAATACATGAGTATGTATTTAAGAGTGATTATTAAATGCATTATTTATAATGTTTTGTTATTAAATTCAATGAATAAAACTTGATTTGTTTTTTCAAGTCTATGACAATGTGCTTAATGTGTCTCTATAAGAGAGTGTCTAACCATGCATCACTAGGATAAAAGTAGTCCTTAAGTGGACCTCCTCATTATGATTTCACCATTTTGCATCAGATCAATGTTTTCCCTTGCTAGGGCGATTTTTTAATACTTTTGTATGAGTAAATTATATGTTGTGTAAGTCAAGTCTACCTCAATTAATTACAAGATGTGAAAGAGAATCTTGATTAGGTTAAAGTATGTGTTTTATATAGGTGTAGATAAATCCTATAAGTTAATAATAAGTCTACAAGTATTTTTTTAAATTATATTTCAGGTTATGAAAGAGAAACTTTCTTGGTGAAGAGGACATGGAACATAAAAGAAGAGAAATAGAGGTAGAATATCTGGATGAAATGTTGAAGGGATTCCAATAAATATTGGAGATGATGAAAGATACACAAAGTGAATATGTTATAATTATAAGTGAAGAATAATAAATGTTGGGGATGTTATTATACATGCAAGAAAATCTGGATGTCTTGGAGAGAGGACCATATCGGAGTTGTTGCCAGAATCTGGATAATGCGAGTGCAATGGAGACATGATCACACAAGATGAACAAGTGCACACCACAAGATGCTAAAGCAATTTGAAAATAAGAAGATAAAGTGCACAAGACAAAATGGAGAAAACCAAAATTTGATTAACATGAAATGGCCAAAATGAAGAATACATATAGGAGAGCTAGTAAGTAACTCCTCCACAAATGGTGGTCAAAGCACCCCAAGAATAGACTCCTCCACAAAAGGTGGTCAAAGCACCCCAAAAATAGACTCCTCCAAAAAAGGTGGTGACAAGGTGATAAGAATAGAGAAGTAACTCCCATACCTAGAATAGTTGGTCAAAGGAGTCACTTATGACATTCTTATGACACAAATATGACACACAATCTCCACATAAGCTAGCCTATCCCATGAATGTAGGAAAACTCCATGTATGCACAAATATATACTATTCCCTAATTAATAAATAGGGAAAAATAAAAACCTACACTAATACCCCCCCCATAAGTGCAACTTAGGTGGGTAGTGTGGAAATAAAAAATGGGTCCCGACAACTAGGCCTGATGAGGTACCCATGTACAAATGCAATCTCCCATAAGATAGAGAAAAGGAGAAAACACGTAGGAAACCCCCCCCCCCCCCAAAAGAGAGACATAAAATAAAGAAGAGGCTAGAAGGCCCCCCTGAAGAGCTCATAGATGAATGAACATGCTCTCAGTGAAAGGTTTGGTGAAGATGTCTACAACCTACTCCTTAGACTAGTAAAATATTAAGTCAATGACCTGACTATGAATAAGCTCCTAAATGAAATGCATGTGAATCTCTATGTGCTTGGTCTACTGGTGCTGAACTAGATTCCTGCAAATCTGAATGGTACTCTGGTTGTCACAATAAATGATGGTGGAATGCTTGATGGGAATGCCAAACTTAGAAAGAATCCCTTAAAGCCAAATAGCCTCAGTAGCTGCATTAATAGCTCTCTTTTACTCTACCTCTATGGATGATATAGCAATAGCATTTTGCTTCTTGCTAGACCAACTGATAGGACCTAAACCTAGAGAGAAACTATAACCAGAAGTGGACTTGCGAGTTTGTGAATCGCCAGCCCAGTCTGAATCTGTATATCCAACCAAGTCAACCTCTATGCCAAATATATAATGAATCCCATATCTATGTGAACCTTGTATGTAATGCAAGATCCTCTTAGCTACTTTCCAATGCAGCTCATGAGGTTCCTACATGAATCTAGAGACAAGTCCCACTACATATGATATGTCAGGCTTGGTGTGAGTCAAGTAGATGAGGCTACCAACAAGTTGGTGATATCAAGTGGCATCAACCAATGGTGAAGAACAATCATCCTCAAGCTTGACTCCTGATAGAAAGGGAGTCAGAGATGGCTTGCAATCAGCCATGTGAAATTGAGCCAATAAGTCAAGAGCATACTTAGGTTGTGCAAGAGAAATCCCTAAATCTGATTGTGAGATCTCAATGCCAAGGAAGTAGTGTAAAAAACCTAATTCTGTCATGTCAAATCTATCTTGGAGAGATGCCTTCACTACTATAATAGCTGATGAAGAACTCCCAGTGATCAAAAGGTCATCAACATATAGAACCAAAATCAAGAGCAAATCATCCTGCCACAAGAAGTAGACATTGGGATCAGAATGGCACCTAGTGAAACCCGTTGTGAGAAGGAAGGAATCCATCTTGCCATACCAAGCTTGAGGGGCCTATTTGAGGCCATAGATAGATTTCCTAAGTCTACATACTAAGGAAGAATCTTGAACAAATCCTGGTGGTTGCTCCATGTAGATCTCCTCCTCTAGGTCTCCGTGAAGAAAGGCACTCTTCACATCCATCTAATGCACATTCCAACCATGTGCTACGGCAATAGCCAAGGTGAGTTGGATAGAAATCATCTTTGCAATAGGTGCAAAGTCTCTGAGTAGTCAATGCCTGCCACCTGTGAAAAACCTTTGGTGACCAATCACACCTTATACTTATCAACTGACCCATCTACTGCAAACTTGGTCTGATATATCCACCTACATCAAACCATCTTTCTTCCCTTAGGAAGTGAAGTCAAATCCCAAGTGTGATTTTTAATTAAGGAAGAATATTCTTCCTCCATAGCACTATCCCACTCAGATACCCTTGATGCCTCTCAAAAAGTCTGTGGATCCAAAAATGTAGCAAAGAAGGCATGTGGACCTCTCTAAAAATCCCCCCTAGTACGTCTGTCATCTGTGAGATCTCTTGCCCAAGTGTCATCACTCTCAAGTGTCTGTTTGGCCCAAAGTGGCCCAAAAGTGGGCAAGTCAGGTGCTAACTCCTCATCCTCTGACTGACTAGAGGTGGATGACTTTGCATCACTGTCCTCACTATCTAAACTCGAAGAAGAAGAAGAAGATGACTTTGGCTCAAGACCCTGCTATGGCTGATCTAAATTTGATGAGGAATCATCATGAAGAAGTAGATCTGATGAGGGAGAAGAAGTGTCAAGTGTTGAGTCTCTATGACTCTCCTAAAAATGGACACTTCTCTTAATGAACAACTCATGTGTGACTAGATCTAGAAGATGATATCCCTTAATACCATTCGAATATCCTATAAAGATGCAAGGATTGGACTGATGTTCCATAGCTCTAAAATTCTTCTTTGGAATGTGGGCCATGGTTGGGGATATGAAAACCCTGAGGTGCTCAACATCAAGTTTCCTTTTATGCCAAGCTTTAAAGGGTGTTATCCCTTTCAAAGCTTTATGAGGAACCCTGTTCTAAATGTAGCAAGCACAATTGATGGCTTCAGCTCAGTACTGTGGTGCTAAGGATTTAGAGTGAATCATATAGCTAGCCATCTCTTTCAATAACCTATTCTTACATTCTGCAACCTCATTTTGTGAAGGACTGTAGGTGACTATGCATTGTAAATCAATCCCTTCTATGGTGTAAAATTGCTCAAACCTGATGCTGACATACTCCCCTCCATTATCAGTTCGAAGAACCTTGATGTATTTCTCACTCTATTTATCAACAAGAGCTTTGAAGTCTATAAAATTTTCAAACACTTCAAACTTTTGTTTGAGAAAATCTATCCAAGTGTACCTAGAGAAATCATCAATGAAAGTGAGGATGTACTTGGCCCTTATGAAAGATGGTTTGGGAAAGGGTCCTGATACATCACTGTGGACTAACTCCAAAGGTTGTGAAGCCCTCCAAGCTTTGCCTTTGTCAAATTTTGCTTTGGGATGCTTCCCAAGGGAGCACCCCTTGCAAAGTCCTTTTGAGATTTGGACATGAGGCAAACCAATGACCATGTCATTTTTACAAAGTTGCTCAAGATAGTGGTAGTTAAGGTGGCCAAACCACTCATGCCACAATTTGCTAACTCCCTCTAAATGAGTCATCAATGTTGTAGGAGAAGAATCTGATGAAAAATGTGAAAAGGTGTATAACTTGGCTTGGTGATCTGCCCTTCCCACTGCCACTATAGTATCACTATGCAACTCCCTGATAGACATTGAATCTGGTGAAAACTCAACTCTCATGCCCCAACCAATGTGAGTGATTTGGTACACTGATAAGAGATTGGTTGAAAGAGAAGGAACACTTAGAACATTATTGAATGTTCCTCCTTCCATTTCAACTGACCCTCTCCCTGAAACAGAAACTAATGTGTCATCACCCAAACTAATTAAAGTCATGCTACAAGGCTCTAAAGATGAAAACTCAACTAGTGAAGAGCCCATGTGGTGAGAAGCACCTGAGTCTATGACCCATGAAGATGCAGAAGCTGTAGTTGCTATAAGGGCCTTGCCCTTTTCTTTCTCCTTACCCTTCCCTTTTGCCTTAGTAGAATCTTGGGTTGATGAATTATGCTTGATGGACTCAGGAACACCTATGTTGTTCTTCTCTAGAAAATGAGTTAGGTGATCTATTTGTCTCTTCATGAACTTGTGTTCATCATGCCCTATCTTTTTACAATAGGCACACTTAACCTTCTCCTTCTTCAGTTTAGCATTGGATGATGAAGACTCAGTGTTATTTTTGGCAGGATTATTATTTTCTTTCTTCTTCTCCTGGTCTTTATTCTTTTTCTTCTCCTTTATTGAAGTCTTATCTTTACCATTTCCATCTATCAAGGCTTGGGGTTGAGTAGACTTCATTGTGCCCATCTAAATTAGCTTATCTTACTCCCTAGTCAAGTCAGCAATGAATGAATTCAAAGAAGGCATTTTCCATGTAGTGCCAAGGGCACTTTTAGAGGCATGGAAAGTGGAGATAAAGACTGAATAGCTTGGACCTAGCTTTGCAAGAATAGAAAGTATGATTTGATCATCTTTATTCTCTATCCCACATTATTTCAATTGCAATATAAGGGCCTTAAACTTAGTGAAGAAGTCTTGTAGGGTGTCAAAGTTGCTAGGACTTAGACTTATGAGTTTATTTTCTAGCTCATGACCTCTCATCTGATCAAGCTTCCCAAACAACTTTTCTAAGGTGTCCCACATGTCATTAGGATTTTAGGAGGATTATAAGTGGAAGAGAAGTTCTGGAGACACAAACAAGCTCAATAACCCAAAGGCTTCATCACTATGGTTGTACCACTTAACCTTTTCAACATCTGTGTTGGGTTCTACTTCTGTACCCATGGTGATCCTATACAACCCTTTGCTTCTAAGAATGATTGAAATTTTAAATTTCCATTCATGATATTTGAAGGGTGTTAGGGGTTTAAGTTGAAAAAAATCTATTTTTTTAGCTGAATTTAGGTGAAGTTGTGTTGATTGCAAGTTGTAATTTTATGGAAAAATGAGAATGAAAGTGAAAATTTGTAAGTTTTGAAAAATCAATCACACCCCCCCCCAAATATTGAGCCCCCCCCAAATATGCAAGTACACACTCAAAAGACGTCAAACTCAGCTGAAAATGTATCTTAGAGCAATCAGTGCAAGACTAAAGCAAACAGGACGTCAGACTAAGCCGAAAATGCGTCTCAAGAGACCCAAATTTTTGGCAATTTATAAAATAGTGAATTTTTGAAAAATAATAAGTCTACACTATGTAAAATTGAATTAAAAACACTTTTTCAAAAAATGGTACCCAAAACTGAGCTACCGTTTGCAAGATTTTAAAGTTACAATTTTCTTGTAAACTAGTATTTTTACAAAAAAAAGCACTAAAACATTAAAAAAATGCCAGTTATAGGGAGAGAAAGTGGCCTTCCAACCACTAATTGGATTCAACACATAATGAGGAATCTAAATGAGGTTTGTTTGAGGGGGAATTAGCCTCCTACCAACCCGGGCCTCACTCTTCGTCTTCGTAGGCAAAAGATACAAGTTTTAATTGAAAATCCCCAAAAATACAAAACTGTCTAAAATCCATAATATTCAGTCAAATTGACTGATTTTTGTTTTATCAAATCAATTTTACACTAAAAAAATAAGTCAAAGACTGTTTGGATAGATGCCACGTGTCCAAGAGGTGCCAAATAGGATGCCAAGTAGGAAGGGGCATCCAAAAATGCACAGTCCAGAATTTTGACTTAGAAAAGACAAAAAAAACTAAATGTAGCCTGTTGAAACCATATAGCCTGGTGTGTGGCAGAACTTAAGCTCAAAAAATAGGTGCATAAGTTGGAAGTATAGCATTAAACACAATAGGAAGTGGCGTCCCAAAAAAGAGGGCACAAATCTAAATTTTTTTGCAAAAAACAACAAAAAAAAAGATAGCAGACATGCTAGAAAGATGCCGTACAGATAGATGATGTGGCTGGAACTGACTGCAACTTGTTGGAACTTGATGGAAAGGAGGTTGGTGCAGAAGTGAAGCTAGAAGCTAGGCGCTTTGCTAGAAGACAGCTGTTGGAGAGCGCTGAAAAGACTGAAATGTGGCAGTAGAAGTGGCGCTGGCACTGATGTTGCTGAAGGACATAAGCTTGGTGCCTGGACTAGAAGAGTGTTGTTGAATAGAAGAGCTTAGAGCTGCTCCTCCCTCTGCTCCCTGAAGTGAAGACAACCAAAAAACACCCAAAGGCCAAGGATTTCCAAGAAAATGATATTGACAGATTTTTTTATTTTATTTTAGACTAAATCTAGAATAAAAAAAAGAACTCCACTCCTCTTGATTCCAAAATAAGCTAAAAGCATAATCACACACAAGATTACCAGGAAAGCTCTGATACCATATTGGAGTTGTTGCTAGAATTCAGATAACGCGAGTGCAATGGAGATGTGATCACACAAGATGAACAAGTGCACACCACAAGATGCTAAAGCAATTTGAAAATAAGAAGATAAATTGCACAAGACAAAATGGAGAAAACCAAAATCTGATTAACATGAAATGGCCAAAATGAAGAATACATATAGGAGAGCTAGTAAGTAACTCCTCCACAAATGGTGGTCAAAGCACCCCAAGAATGGACTCCTCCACAAAAGGTGGTCAAAGCACCCCAAGAATAGACTCCTCCAAAAAAGGTGGTGACAAGGTGCTAAGAATAGAGAAGTAACTCCCATACCCAGAATAGCTGGTCAAAGGAGTCACTTATGACATTCTTATGACACAAATATGACACACAATCTCCACATAAGCTAGCCTATCCCACGAATGTAGGAAAACTCCATGTATGCACAAATATATAATATTCCCTAATTAATAAATAGGGAAAAATAAAAACCTACACTAATAGACCAAATATATTATAAAAATATAATAGTAGATGTCAAGATGAAGAAAAGAGGTAATCCCACTAGCAATGTTATTTGTGTTGTGGTAAAGAGAGCCCAAAATACATCATGAAATGGATAATGGAGTTAAGTGTTATTTTTTACTATAAATGCATTAAAAACCTTATGAGGGTAAATGTTGTAAGTGATTATATGGATTTGAATCTAAATATTGGATATTTATTCAAGAGTGGAGAAAATAAAAAGGAAATAATAAGGGGAGAAGTTTGGAATACATGGTTTTTAAGTTTATGGGTTGAGTTTTTCACCAAACAATGCAAGTATATTAGTTGAACAATCTTCATATAATTTGGATTCAGAGATAATAAAAGTATAATTTTTCCAAGAGAGGCAATAAGCATTGGAATTTTCCATGTGAGCAACTCAAGAATACTTTGAGAAGTATGAAGGAGAAGGATATGTATGTGAAAAATAATGTTGTCTTGAGAGACATCAAAAAGGGGATATTTGTATGTGAGAAACCTAAATATAATTTTCAAAATAGAAAAGGAAATGATAACTATGAATAACCTATATAGAAATAAATCCTCATGTAGGAGGATATGGAGGTGATAGTAGTTGAACCAGAATAAGATCCATTGTGTGATGATGGGAAAAAGTTGGTGGTATCCCATAAGTGGGTAAAATTTAATCACCCTTAGTAGATGATGTAAATGAGTTTTTCATATATATTTTAGAGAGAAAAATATTTGAGGAAAACCAAGTAATACTAAAATTTCCATAAAGGAAATAACAAAGGTGAAATAATATATCAACCATGAAAATTTGCATGTTTCTATGAGGGAAAAATAGAGGTGGTTATTGTGTAAGATAATTCACACAAGGAAGGTATGGATGAAAATTATACATGTGAAGGAAATGAAAATATAAATAAGGATGATTATAAAAAAATCATGAAGGTTATTTATATTGGGCCTTTGAAAGTCCAACATGTGATTATAATATAAGAGAATAATTTAAGTAGTGAAGAAGAGTTTGAAAACATATCCTTGAGGCATGATGAAGCATTTGATAAAATGTTTATGGGAAGTATTGATTCCATTAATGTGTTTATTTTATATATAGGTCCATCAGTGGAGAAGATGGAAAATAAAAGGATGAAGTATTGTGTATTCTAGCATTCTTATTTTTATGAGAAGTAAAGTGAATAATTTAAATAAGAGGATGACATAACAATGGTGGTTGAAGAGTTGATTGGTTATGATAAACCAGTAATGAAAGATTATCTTAAAGTCATCATGGGGACTAAAAAGAGTGGGAAATAGTGCAAAAAATATTTTTCTCAAGAAGATAGACATGATAAATCTCATTTACAATAGTTGGAGGTGGGACAAAAGATCCTCATGAAATCAAATGGATAAAATTGGTAAGAGGAAGAAGAGTTGTCACAATAATATTTTATTACTATTCAAAGGAGTAGGAAGAATGGATAAATATTTTATAAGCTTCAACTTAAGGAGGAAAAATATTATAGTGTGGAAATGAAGGATGAGATGGGGAACTGAGTTTTATATTAACCCAAGGATATATTTAAGAACATTATGTTTCATGTGAAGAGGTGAAGAGAGTGACTTTATTAAGCTCAACAAATGTGAGGAAGAGGTGTTGAATTTTATAATAGACATATCATTTGGATAAGGAAATGGTGTTTCAATAGAGATGAAAAAGTTTTTTTGACATAAAAATGTATACAACATGATATGAATAGGTCGATACTATCATGTAGGTAGTACTAGAGGCTATCAGTGATCAGTTGGAAGCCAATTGTAAGTTGAGTCTATTTTTATGATATTTGGGATGAAAGAAGAGATGGAATACATGAGAAAAAAAGATGAACAAAAATAAAGAGTGACATGAGGAAGGATCTAAAAACATGTTGGATAATGTGTATACAAAGACAAGAAGGATTTAGGAAGAGGTGGTTGATCATTTGTGGGTTAAGCCCACAAGGGAAAGTAAAATTCAAGAAAGACCATCTTGGTAGAGGTGGTATAAAAATGTGGTTTTTAAACAATAATTAGATAGGGAGACAATAATATATACATTTTATGGAGGTATCTAGACTATCATAGGTCCAATATACCAAAGGAGAAAATGAAGATAAGAGGTAAGAAGATAAGAAAGTATTTTAAGCAAGCAACAAGCTTGAAGTGGAAGAAAATACATGATAATCAAATAAAATATCTAGTGTGTTGGAAGGGTATTCCATGACCATTATGTTTTGTGGTCAAAAGAGTGGATTTACCACTTATACCATCTATGTGAGTAGGATCTCACAATTTAAAAACATTGGATGTTTATGCAAGAGAATCTAAGGGTTTGGGCGATATTTCATCAATAAAAAATAGAGGTCTCATGTGATTTATCTTGTTTGTTTTTTGTTTTTTCATGGTTATTCATTCATCAATATTTATTGACATTTTTTTTTAAATCTTTAAAACATTTATTTTTGTATGTGTTGGTGAAAGGATGAAAATATTTTTTAGGCTTATGCTTACATATTTTAATGACTACTCATGTGGCATATATGTTATGACATGAATAAAATCCTTAGGAATGTCTAGGTGGCAAGCATGTTATGACCCAAGGAATTTTAGTATGGAGAGGACATTTTCTCAAGTGGGGGATGAGATAATTCAAAGAGACATTAAACCAATAAAGAGTTTGAGGAAGATATTAATTTTTGGATAGTTTGAGAAACATATTCATTTTTGGATCAAAAAAATGAATTTGTATAGAGGTTGACAGAAGGGGAATGTTTGGCAAATGTTTTGTTAACATAAGGTGAATGAACATAAATTAAATCATTTTCTAGACAAACTTATAAATATATTTTAGTGGAAAAATGCAAAAGATAATGAAGGGAATAATGTTGAGTTTTTGTAGGAATATATGAGGGTATGAATAATCTCCATAAATGTAATAAGCCTATGAAATAATGAGTGTGTATATGAGAGTGAACAAGTGTGAAGTCTTTATAATTATTTTTCATTTAATCCAATGAATAAATTTTGTTTAAGTTTTTAAATTCCATGAAAATGTGCTCAATATAGGTCCATAAGAGAGCATCTAACCATACATCACAAAGATAAAAATAGTCCTTAAGTGGACCCCTTATTTGTTATTTCCAAAAAATATTTAAGAAACATTCATTCATTGTGTCCATGATTTTTATTATGAAAAATTGAAATTGTAAATGGTATTATAGATGTAACTTGTCAAGTTGTGTTTGCTTTGTAAGCTCTCATATATATCAAACCTAGGATAAATAGTGAATAATTACTAATGGGAAATAACTATGGAGGATTCCACCATCCCATATCCAATTATCTTATTTTGAGTTATGTTGAGAGTAACATCCTAAAGCTAACTCTCTACCAGTGCACTAGAAAAAAAATGGTCAAAAGCACTCCTATGGTTGAAAAAAACCATAGGCATTTCTAATATACCATGAGGTACATGGAAACTAAAATATGTATATATTGATATCTAATGTATTGATTATTCAATTAGTACCCCTCACACCACAAATTAGGAAAAATTAAATCCTACTTTACCTATAATGACATCTCTTATGAGTTTCAAAACTACCGAAACACAATTTTTAGAAAGCAAGTGAAATAAATTAAATAAAAATAAATAAATATTTTCTTACATGTAAATTAATAAATCAATCTAAAACACCTAGATAAAAGATAAATACTAGAGAATCATTCAATAAAATATTTTTAAGTATGATCCAAATTGCCTTTAGTGTATGGGAATCATGAATTATAAAATCCTAGAATGAAAATTGAAAAATAAAGCAATGCTAAAAAAATGTATGTGTTCATAAATATGATTTTTTTTAAATAGGTGTAAAACATGAGAAAGATTTGAATTATGAAGATATATAATTATTAACAATTTTTATTTCAACTTGTTATTATAAAAACATAATATTTTTGGAAAAAAACTATAAATAAGCTAACTTAGTTTCAATTCTTAGTTGACTATTTTATATTTTTGACAGTTAAAATTAGTGGATAGGTCTATAGTGGTAGACCTATACTTGATAATAAAGGATAATTATCCCATCTTTGGAAAAAATATAAGGATTATACAAAGAGGTTTGAGTATTAACTTGGAGATAGTAATGATGATAGTGGGCATAGGGTTAATCTCACATATATATAAATGGCTTAGAGTAATGGAAAATAAGATTCATGTATTTTTGTGCAATTATAATGGTTTAGGATCTATCTTGATTTATCATTGTGAAGTATTTATGAATAGATTTAGGTATCTACACATAGAAAAATATTAAAACAATGCCATTCAAGTATGCATCTTCTCAATAAAACAAATTTCTAAGAACTATATATATGCAATGTATACACTCCTCATCAATACATAAAAAAATATGTAACTAACCTCACAAACCATGCAATGGTGTGGTATGATTCTAAAAATGAGACACTATAATATCAAAGAATTGACATGATCATACATGTTTTATTATGACATGTTATCTAAAGGAAGAAATGGTCAACTTGAAAGAGAAAATGAATTACCTCTAAAAAGGTTAACAACCATAATATATTGAATATCACAATAAAAATTAAAACACATGATTTAAGAAAATATATTAAATTATACAAGAGAAATAGAATACTTGTTTCATGATCACATTTAAATGAGGACACACCCACTATATTGGTAAGGTTACTTCTATCTCTAAAATAAATTTCCATATCATCAATGCAATAAAATTTCATAATAAAATAACTATAATGGGTGTCACCATGATGGCATAATTATCTTATAATATGAAAAAAAAATGAGACTCTCTAATCTAAAGGGAACCTCTTAAAACTTTGTGCACATTAATCATAACATGATGCTCCAAAACTAATAAGGTACACTCAATCCTTTTGAGTAACTAGGAAAAATAATTTTCATCTCATGTATTCCTATCTAAAACACCTCTAAAATATTGTTTATTATACTTAAGGATATTAAAAATATTGTGTAACACTCCTATGTATGAAGCTAGTTTTTTATGGAAACCCATGTATAACATAATTAGGCTCTTTTTCCATGTCATGAACCAAGTTTTCCCAAAGGTATATATAACTACTATTCAAATAAGAATTTTTTCCTAAGGATGTACTAATCCCAATATATAACTACAATTACTCACATGGTAATAGTATTTAACTAAAGAAAATGGGATGGTATTAGTAATATGACATCCAACATACTCCAAACTTCATCACTTGAAATGACTATTTCATCATGACTTCATCTCGCATACTCCACTTGAGTAGTGATAACAAGTTTTCATGAAAATTGGTGTCATTGAACCTAGAAAGGTACATCTTGACTCCAAGTCCACACAACACTCCAAGGTCTAATTATGACTAAAAAACTTGGTCTTAATAAATCAAGGCTAGTCTATCATAAGGAATATCTCTAAAATATTTAATGGTAATATTCATATTCTTAGGATGATGGGTAATAAACATAGGCCTAGAAAAATATAACTAACTCGTGAGATAATAACCACTTCACCCTTATGACCATCTTTTCCTCCAATAATTACGATGGAACTAATACTCTAATACTTTATTAAACCTTATCTAATCTCCAAGGTTAGTTCATGCCAAATAATACCTACCATACATCTCTTAGGAACTAGTACCAAAATAATAGTTTGGTTCAAGTGTCAAGCCTATATAGTAGGGAAAATTATAAAATATATCAAGTTGAGGGATGAATTATTTATAGGTCTCTATTTAGAATCTCTAATTAGAGATCATTTTACTGAGTGGTCTTTAAACAAATATTATTTAACCCTAAGAATCCATGGTTCCATGTCCACTGGGTCTTAGTAAAATATTCATGTGTAATTTTCCTACCTCCTTAGTGATGCCTACCTCCAAATAGAGTACATAATTTAGTTAATTGTGTAAGAATAAATATTGAACATCAATCCCTAGAGATCCTAGTGTTAAACTAGGATATGATACTAAAATTCCATCACAATGTTTTGAATGTCAAAATTCAAATGAAAATAGGAAATTTTTTTTAGGATATATAATGTATATTATATGTACCCAAACCACAAATTACATATCCAAGTTAATGGAATGAGATGTGGAATGTGTCTAAACAAACTCACAACCCTAAATGACATAAATTGTTATGAAAAATTGGTAACATAGTTTTTACACAACCATGTTAGCCCTAGTTATTGTAATTAGCATATTATCCCTATAATAGCCTACAAATTTCTATATTGAAATAGTGGCCTCCATGGTCCCAAGGCTCAAATTGAAAGATCAACTAAAAATAAGTGGGTTTAGGAACCACTAAATTTTACATTTTGACTTAACTTTTAATAGTGTTAACATGTGAAATGGACATATTTATCCCCTTGGTAGACCATTTTAGAATCATAGACTTTAATGAGGCATCCAAATCAAAATTTCATAGTTTTAAATTGTCATTAAAGAAAAACCAAATTCGATGGCACTCACTAAAGTATCCATAATATTTCAATATTTCCCATAGATGACAAGGGATTTTACAAAAAAACCTTCCCTTGCATTAAATATTGGTTACCGTCATGACCTTGAATCCAAAATTAGATATGGGGTGATATCTAAAATTGTCAAGCATTTGGAAAGTATGGGGTGCCCCATGGACCTCCCTATAGCTTCCTGATCTATTAAGTGAAAATCCAATTTGGGCCCTTAAAAATTCTTGAAGCCAAATGACTACCTAGAACTCAAATCCAAGAAGGTATGAATTCATGTTTCAGTACTCATTTTACAAATTAACATTGATTTAATATGTATGCATTTAAAAAATAAGTATGGACCCTTAAGGTTCATCCTACATTTTGGGATCTTAGAACCCTCAAATGTTTATTGAGATAAAAATTGATATCTTTGAGAAATAAGGTAAAATGAGTATAATCAATATTTTCATTGATTGATATCCTTTCCATGAAGAAGTTCATGAAATTATGAGGGGATATTTTGGTTCACTCCATCCCTAGGCTATTTAAGTTTCCCAAAAAAGAAAACCATTACTTAGGTTCCAAGCCTTAACATATTTTCCAAGGCTTAACCTAATAATATAATAGACTTGACCTTAGTTTAGTATATAATAAAAATATATTCCACTGATGAAACAATAAGTTAGTTTTGACTATGAATAAAATCCACTATAACATAATATTATAAGTGTATAGGAATGCCTTCACTAAAACATATAAATGCCAATTATGTAGATTAAAATGATTTATTAATTATAATAAACTTATTATTTAAATATTTTACCAACCATTATTTTTAAAAATAATAAAAATGGTCCCTAAAAATACTAATCATTTGGTTTTTATTAATTAAAAACTATTATTAAATAATAGTTGACTAGCTATAAAAATAGTTTAACCATTAAAATATAAGGAACCTATTGATGTGGGTTTTATGCAACCCAAGGGTTCTTATCAAAAGATCCATAAATTTTTAGTATTAGTGAAAAATAAACTATAATACATGATTTATGGGTCTCCATTTTATAAATAACCACATGGTGGAATATGTCAGAATTGAGAATGTTTCTCGTTCATCCCAAATCTCTCTTGCACATTATCACCACAAAAAATTATCAGAGACATTATGCATAATAATCTCCATCTCTCATTATTGCCTAAAAGTTAATAATGCAATATGTAAGTTTCTTTCTCTCCATGGTCTAGGAGAAGTAATATGAGTGCCTATTAAATAAGCATATACATTGTTACACACAACAAATAATTTGTTATGTGAAACAAATATTAGTCGATATAGAATATTTGTACACACAAATAATTATTTGATATACAACAAATATTAGTATAAAATATTAATTATTTTATAAATAAAAAATAATTAATTGAATCCTAATTTATCTTAACTCTATGAGTGATTTTTAAAACTCAATCCAACACCCTCCCTTAAGCACAAAATAAGGAGTAAGAAAAGAAAAAGAAAAGAGACTGAATGGGTCTTGAAAATAAGCCTTGATTAGGTACCCATATACAAATCATAATGAAATATAAAGTGTCCCTATGTTAACCAATCCATCTTACCAAAGTACATGGATGTCGAGTCACTATAATCATCAAGTCAAATAGGAACTAGTACTCTGTATGAGGCTCACTCTGTAAAAAAAATGCTTATCACAAAATTGGGTAAAAAGAGTTACCATGGATGAAATAAATAACCACAAGGTAACAAAAAAATAGTATAACCATAATGACAGTGAAGAAGATAACATATGCTACAAGTCATCCCAAGAAGCATGACTCAAAATCTCAACACAATCATGTAGTAGATGCACTCGATGGAATGAATCCCATTGAATAAAATATGCAGCCATTCAACTACCTCCAAAATAAAAAGTGTTATACTAAGGGCTAGCACAAATATTAAAACCTAGAGTAGTATGTGAACACCCCCCAATAATGTTGAAGTGGGTGTAGTGACTCACAAAACATATCTTTATGAGTGGGCCAATCCAACTACAAAATACTGAAATGCTAACACTGTGTTATACCAGACTAGCTACTCTTTAGAGGGAGATCAAACTCCATAAAAAATTTGAAGGATACAATTAACACTAAGGATATAGATAAAAATATCTTAAAAAATATGTACATGGTGATGATATTATGGTTAATAACTGAAGAGTAAAATAAACATGAAAAAACTTCATGACTCTCAATGTGACTATAAAAATCCATCCAACAACAAAATCACCAAGTAGTGTAAAAAATTCCACAATGCAATCAATGTGTAGTAGATGACATCTATGAAATTAGAGATGTAGGATCCAAAAAAAATACACATATACCTAACAAAGAGCTCAAACATCCAAGGAACATCAAAATGAAGGAGGAATAATGTGTGGTCGAAAACGCTGAGTAGTGGAGGAACCTCGCCTGTAGATTCCTCTCAAAGAATGTTGTTGATTATACTAAGAATGATCATAAATCCAACCCAAATGAACATGAATGGTGGATAACTATGCCTACATATGTGTGGGTGAAAATTCCATAATATAATAATGTGAGGTAACATCCAAAAAAGTGTCAGGTAGGTCATGTCTAACTATTACAGTCTCAAGTTTCTTAGGCTTGAGTGAAGGTGGAAAAGAGCCCATATGTATCTCATAATACTCACAATATTTGAGAAAAAAATATGTATCTTTATCACTAAAATATCCTAGTGAAGATGAAACACCTATATCATAACCAATTCCATGTTGAGCAATCTATGTAACATGTTGGATAGGGAGAGCAATGCCCTATAAATGCTTCTCAATGCCTATAAGGTTGGTAGTGTAACGCATGGAATGAAACATGTAGGATACAAATCCATTGATATGATTATCAAAATAAGCAAGCATATATGCAAGTAGAACTGGAGTGGATGTGCGAAGTGTGCAATAATAGTGAGCACAAAAGTATCATCTACAATAATAAGAACAACATGAACAATGGGCTACTCAAAATCTAGTAGACCACACTGTAAAAGTGCATCAAGTGGATGCATACTAGATTCAATACATGATGGGGTATTAGATTGGTTTTGTATACCAACAAGTTTTTTATACATAAAACATATGAGGGCATCCTTTCCATGACTCAAGAAGCCCAATAGAGAATTATGCATCACAAGTTTCTTGTTTCCCTCTAAAAGTGATAGAAAAAGGCCATATTATCAATGGGTTACTAAGGACTTTATAGGGTACTATCAAGAGTCATATCAAAATCAAAATAAGGATAAAAAATACTCTATCATAATGTGCATCAGTATATGGATGAGGTGAAGGTACCTCATCCAAGTGACCACCAATAATTAAATCTACATCATGAGTAGTAGGAAGAGGTGGTATAAGTGTCTCATCCTAAAAAATATGTCCTCACTAAAAATTGAAAGGGGAGAAGAACTAATAGGAGATGAAGATGTTAAATATTCCTCGTGCAAATCACTATCAAGAATAATACCTACACAAATGGGAGAAGATGGTATAGAAATAATATCACCAACATAAGAATCCTCACTCTGAGAGGAAGGAGAAGAAAGAGGGACATGTGGAGATGAATTAACCTCATTAAACAATATAGAAAGAATGTCCCACTCTTCCTTAGGTGATAAGGCATGCTCAATATGATTTTGAAACTATCATAAACATGGAGACAAATAAATAAAAATGCATTATTTTTCAAGGATGTAAGACATAAAATATCATCCTCATCCATTCATCTGTAAGTACATCTACATTTTTGTTTTCCAAGTGGTGTAGTTAGGAGAATTAAGGCGTTTAATCATATGAGAATCCATATTTGAAGATGAAAAAATGGAAAAATATTACCAAATGATAAAAAAAAGACTACCTAAGATGGACATCGATTATAACCAAAAATGCATCCACAAGTACAACACATGGATAAAAAGGTACAAGCACATAGAGGGATGTTAGACTCTATCAAAAATGCATCCACAAATGAAATGAGTATAATGTGTAAAAAGTAAAATAAAGATGTGTCCTTTTTGAAGATGATGAAGAAAAATGATCTCCAAAAATAAATGACTCCTATTGCCAAAAAATATCAAAGGGTCTATAAAATTTTTACATCACTTATTTATAAAGAACACCTTCATGTTTTAGAATTTCAATGCCAAACCAAAAAAATAACTTTGTGGGGGTTTGACCTTGTGATAGAGTATTTTACCGAAACATATCTAACCAAATTGGATATATGGAAGTACAAAGTAAATAACAAATACATTATTTATGTCTTAAAAAATTATATTTTTTAATAATAAAAAATAAATTCATACCACATATAAACCATTGGTTGGTAATAAAATCCATGGCTTGATGAATCAAGCTGACAGTCTTATGGAGATGTTGATGGGTGAATAATTTAAATAAAAAACCAATAGATATAGAGTGGCCAACTAATCATCAATGGACTTTTTGGGAAAGCCAGTGCCTAATGAGAAACTACCCATAATGAATTAGAGATGACACTAAAGATGGAGTGTGTTGTGCTACATATCATGGAATAGTTAAAAAAACTCCAACATATCAAATCAAAGCCATTGTTGGTGTATTTAGATAAAAACAAAAGTGTATTATATGGTAAATGAGGTATAATAATCCCCAATCTCTACATATCTGGTGAAATATTAAATAAAAATGGAATTGACAGTCATCTTCATGTATTGTTCACCACCACTTTGTGCTCTACTCTCTCCTACCTATCATTTCTCCACACCCATACATATTCATATCAATTTATAATAAAATAATCTATGAGGGGATAGATGGGAAACCACTAGCCATTATCCTTTAACTTGAACTTGATACCTTCAACCCAGTCTTGGTAAAACATAGTGATCCTATCTTTGTCCTTGTGATTGACCACATCTAGTGTCAACTCAAGATATAGGCATTGTAGATAACAATTCAACTACTCATAGTGTATTTCATATATGAAATATTGATTGAGTCTATTATTAGCTAAATCAAGGATGAAAAAAATAGTCTGAGCTGAACATAATGCACCTTAAAGGATTTAAATATATGTCAATGCAAAAAAATATAATGTCAATGAAATTTTCATATGGGAGAAGCTCCACACAATCCAATGAACAAGAAGGTTCAAGTCTAACTATGTAATCTAAGACATCAAAACATGATCCAATTCAATATTATGTACAAATTATATTTCAACACAACTATGTTAATGCAAATGGATAGGTTCCAAACAAACTAGAAACCCTTCGTACACTTTTTGTATGCCCAAAGAAAAAACTTTCAAAATGCTAGAATCTTTAATGAATATTTCACACATATCCAAGGAGTGTTTACAAAATGGATGTTGCCAGGATGCCACAATTATAAAAAAAAGATTACATATGGATGGAAAGGTTCATACAAATTTTATGAGAAAAGCCAAAATAATGAATGTTACAGCTTATGCAAAGCCATAAAATTATAGCAGTCTATACGATAGGCAAATTCTAAATAGGGCTTCCACATAGAGACAAATGACTAAGCAATAGATGTAAGGGGTTACTATGATATCATGTTAGAATTGAGAATGTTTCTCATTGATCTCAGATCTCTCCTACATGCTATTACCACAAACAAATTATTAGAGACATTATGCACAATAATCTCCATCTCTCATTATTGCCTCAAATTCAATAATACAATCTTTAAGTTTCTCTCTATCTCCATGGTCTAAGAAAAGTAATAGGAGTGCATATTAAATAAGCATAATAGGTCATTAAATGAAATAAATAATTTTTTGTGTGAAAAAAAATTAGATGATATGGAACATTTGCATGCACAAAATAGGTGTGAAAATATTCAACATATTATAACTAATTAACTTACTCCTGTTGAGCTCAACATACCCCCATTTCTAAAAAATGGGGACCCTTGTGTCAAATTTTGCAAATTCGTACCCCATTTTGAAATTTTCATTTAATCAAGAGTATCATTAACATATCTTTTATTTTAATATCATCGACACCTTGTATTGTTGGCTTATTTGTTGATGGCTCTAGATTGATCTTATTGCTAATATTGGATCTTTGTGTTTTAGGTTGTAGGTTCAATGTAGTTCATCTAAAATGGGAAATACTCAAGGTTTTATGTTTAAATGTTTTGCTAACCTTTGGTATATAATTCGTTAAGGTAATTCATATTTGAATTGATAAAACCCTAGTCTAAGATTTTAACCTAGGTTCCTTTTAAATTTGAATTTGGCAGAAACATTTTATGTAGGAACAATTAATTATGCTATGGACTTAATTTAATTTTTATCCTAAGGCTTAGTCATGTTTTTTTAATATGACCAAACCTTAGTATAAAATATTTATGTTTGATCCCCTTATGTCTCGAGCTCCCTTTGTTCCCTTTTATCTTAGCATGGTTTAACTTTATTATTTGTGGGGTCATTTTATTATGTTTAAACTTAGCTCAAGATTTTGGCCTAAAGATTTAATTTATATTTATTAATATGAATAAAACCTTGGTATAAAAACTTATTCTAAGTTCTATATATCCTCGCGCCTAACTTAAATATTGTGTTCATCTATAGGATCAACAACCCACATTTTCTTGGGTAAGATGGATCAAATGATTTGTATCAAGTCAAGGTTTCAATGGAGCCCAAAGTAAATGCGGTAATGACATGCATTGTAACCACATTATATAGAATAGTGAGAAGCCAATGGTGGCCCACACATAGGATAAATATCTAACAATACGCATTCATATGGATAAATTAAACCCAATGGTACAATAGAGACATTCACTTTTCAAAAAGAACTCAGATCAAATAAGGTTTTGCTACATGGATGAAGTACATTAGCCTGATAGAGATTGATAATGTAGACTATATAAAGCCCATAGGATTATGAATTAGAATAACAATAGGGATTAATGTAGATACGATGAAATAATTTTCAACCCCATATATCATGATCTAATAGAGCATGTTTGTTTAAAAAGGATCTAACAACATGAGATCAAATTGGGAAACTAAGCACAAGGTCCTATTTATTGAGACAGAGACCTAGGCTTAAACATTATGCCATGTCTCTTATTATTCATGAGGAACCAATATTTATTAGATTAATGGACATATTTTTAGATGATAATGGTTTTATCCCTTTCAATGTTGCTAAAATTGGTTGCTTGTGTTGTAAGATCAATGGAATCTCATTTAGGAATGAACATGCTTAGGGTTTGGTGCTTTAAATATTAAAATGGAACTTTTATTAGCCTTTGGCATAAAATTAATTGGATATATTTTAAACCATGATTAAAACCCTACTCTAATGTTCTTACCTAGGTCTCTTCTAATTCAATTTAAGTTTGCATAGGAATAATTATAAGTGCCATAAACTTAGCTTAATTTTTACCCTAAGGCTTAAGTCATGTTTTTCAACATGACCAAACCTTAGTCTAAAAATATTATGCTTGGTCCCTTTATATCTCATTAATGTGTGGTCCCTTTTACCATGTTCTAAGTTAGCCTAATGCTCTACCCTAAATTTTCATTGTATTTAGCTATACAATGAAACCTTGGGTTAAAATCTTATGTTAGGACCTTTTATTATTTGTAAGTACCCTTTTAGTATGCTCTAAACTTAGCATAAAATCTTGATCCTAAGGTTCATGTTTGTGTTTATTAACATCAATAAATTACCTTGGTCTTAATATTTTATCCTAAGACCTATGCATTTTCTTGAGCCCGACTTAAATAGTTTGCATCTTCATAGGATCAACAACACACATTTTTTTAGGCAAGATTGATATGATAGAGCATAGCTAGTCAAAATTTTAATGATGCCCTTGAGATGGTGAGAAGGTGATAAATGTCATGGTTATAGACAAAGAAAAATGAACAACCAATGGCATTCCATCCCATAGATCATGATCTAATGGCACACATTCACTCAGATGATAATGATCAGATGGTATGAGATGAGGGTAGAATTTTCAATGGAGCTCTAAGCAAATGTGGGACCACCATGTGGTGAGAGCATGTTAACTGGTAGAGTTTAGAGTTTAGAAGGCCTATAGGACTACTAGGTATCACAACCTCAGGGAAAAGTACAAGGGGCATTTAATCATGTTGATCTCTTAGGATCAAGATCACTGAACCACATTGGTCCATGCAAGATAATTTAATGATGTGAGTTTAAAATAATATTTTCAAAATAAAATGATCAATTTTTAAAAGTTAATAATCAAAGTGCCATGAATATGCCACGGTGGTGCCACATAAGCTAAGAATGATAAATATAAAGATATTATGGGTTCATAAAGGCAAATGTAGAAATGCAAGGATCTAAATCAAATCTAAGGCACAAAATCACTTAAGTTCAAACAAGATTCTACCATTAAAGCTTTGAAAAAACTTTCAGAAAAGACCTATCTCACATAAAATCCCTAATTCAACCCTGATTGAGTAAAATCAAAACTAGAAGAGTGAATTATCATCTGAGCCAGAGCAATTTAATCTAGATCCAAAGAGTAGTCTACTAGTGAGAAATTTGACCTAATTTAGACCATAATGGCTCAAAAAGGCACTTCTAAGGAAGATGTGGAGATATATATAACTTTAGATGTCAAGGGGAGAGTCTTCAAATATATATAATTTGATGCCACCACCCTAAACATGGGAAACAACAACTAGTCTAAGCTATTCTAGACCATCAAGGAACAACTAAGCATCACAAGGGAAGAGGAGAAGAACCTATCTATGAAAAGGAGATATTATGACATAATGGTTATTTAGATGATAATCCTACACTTTTTAGTGGCCAATACTAAGGTACTACATTATATTGACATTCTCTCTCCTATTTTTAAAGATTGTAAATTTGATAAAGGCATGCTAATCAATGAGTACACTCACAAAGTATAGCTTATGTCTCAGCCATAGCTTTTAACAATTATTATAAGCTACCTAAACCCCAAATAGAAATGACCACCATAAATAATTAGGATAAGTAAAATGACCTAAAGACCATCCTTACCCTATGGTTATATTGTGAGAATCAAGTATTCACAAACTTCAATGGCAACATCCCAATTAGCCAATTCAAACCTGAGATTAGGATGATTATGAACTTAATGAATAAGATATCTGGGAATATTAAAACCACCTATGTGTATAAAATATGGGTGCCCTTGGTCTATTTTATGGTTTAAAATGAGCCCACCCCTCCCCTTGGTGAAATTATTAGCACTTGTTTATGTAAATATATTTCCATAGTAAAGAAAAGGACTAGGGGTCAGTTTTACTTGATGTCATACTTGTTAGATGCCTTAATCACCACCACCAAGATACCCAACCTTAGATAATGGTCACCTAAGGGTACATATAATATCTCCTAATATTATTCAAAATTGCACATATTCAAACAGAGGGACCACATCCATTTTATCTATGACTATGTCTATCTAGCCTTAAATGAGGCCATAACTAGGAATCCAATGGCAAGAGTTATTCATTTGGTCAAGAAATAAATTAAATCCATTAGTGACATATGGTTCTATCTAGATCAAACCATCATTAGAGTTGAAGGAATCTAGGGCCAACCCCTCAGGCTACCCATCCATGTCCCCAACAGGCTTGTAGAATAGGAGGTAGCTTACCAATTATTACATGGTATAGATGGTTTGTGCAAAACCAAGAAGAAAGGACTCCTATACAACCTCAAAATTATTAATGGAATGACCATATTAAGGTAATGGTAAAATGTAGAGGTAGCATTTAGTCATGGGACCTCTTTCATTCTATATTGGATGAACTAATACTATGGGATCCCTAAGACAATGCCAAGGGGCATCTAAAGGCCAAAGGGATAAACATGACTCATGAACACTAGCCCAAATTCTATGACATAATTTACACAAAGGCCTCTTCCTTTACTAAGGTCTTGAAAAGATTGAATAAATTCAACATTACTCTAGAAGCTAAGATGAAAAGGGAATAGAAAGGAAGTCATGATAGGTGGTAGTTGGGATCTGGAAAATATGAGTTACTTGATGGAGATTCATCCATACCTCCACAACCACAAATAGAGATCCAAAATCTTGAGGTAATAAGGCTAGAAGAAAAGAGACCTAGTGAATTTGTTTCTTCTTCAGCCTAAGCATAAGAACTAGAGTCTCCAATTGAGGATATTTAAGTGATAGTCTTGGACCCAAGTGAAATAGTTGAGCATGAACTAAATTTTTTATAAAGTGCTTATTAGTTAGATGAGGAAGAAGTCCAAATAAAGGAAACTCAGATTGGTTAAGTAGAAGAAAATAAGGGGAAGGAAGTTGCATTGGATTTAGTCCATATTACCACACCTACCCCAAAGAGAAAAGTTGAGATAGCATTATTTTCATTAGGGAAGAAGAGACCCAAGTTAACCTTCACTCATTATTTGAGTGAGGTCAACCTTTTAAGTGATGAGAACCCAATCTAGGGCCCAACCATTCTTGAATGGTTCATATATGGCAAGTTGTAAAAATTTCCAACTCTACACCATCCTTGGGTAATAACCAAGTCTATAAACATAACTATGTAGGATGAGCTCAGGCTACGGATTATGGATTTGTAAAAGGAAGAGGAGAAAAGGATGGATGATCTAGGAGAATTAAGTGGAACTCAGATTGAAACCCCTACTCCTCAAGTGACACAATCTTCATTTGGGATCAAGTTTGACCCAATAATAGCTAGGTTACAAAGAGTTACTAAAAAGAAGGCCATGATAGGTAGAGAAGAGTTCACTTTAAAAAAAGTAGAACCATTAATTAGAATAAATCCTCTTAAAGGAAAAATTTTAGGTGAAAACCCCATCTTTTATGAGAATGTGCCTGAATTGGCCCAAAATCAATCAACATAATTACAAGTTATCATCAAGGGAATGAAGCAACAAAGAGAGAATCTATATATGTAAAAGGAAAATTTGGAAGGACAAGTTTTATTATCAGTTATGGATGTTATGATCAAGATGTTTGAGGAATATTATATATGATATTTCTGACTCCTTAAAGTCAAAAAGGTCTAGATAAAATGTATTGGGTCAATAGGATGTAGTATACAAGGACTTAGTCACCCATTAGTAGAATTCAAGGGACAAAATGAAAGAATGGATCAAAATCTTGGTGGAAGATAAAATCCCCAATATTAAAACCATCAACCTAGCTCATTTGAACATAGTCATACTACTACTTGTGGACAATATTAGGAGCTTGAGCACATGGTCTAAAATTTTAGAAAGACTCCTTAAGGATGATAAGGAACTACTAGATATGATGGAACATTTCCTTGAGATGATGATCCTTAAAGTAATTACACTAAGATTCATGGGCCTCATTATAGATGAAGAGTTCAAGCACAAAACCACCCTAGTCATACAGGAGGTGAGGATAAAAATCCAAGGAAATTTTGAAATAGACAATGGTAGGATCATGGATATGATCCTAATAGTAGAGGAAAATATTTCTAAAGTTTGTATCATTAAAGAGGCCTTGGAAAGAAATGAGAGGGACCTTGGAGACCTGGTATATTAGGAGGATGAGCTCTTCATAGAACTTATTGTTAATTTGAAGATAATTGATGAACAACACCAGAGAGCAATGAAGATACTAAAACAACAATAGGGGACTTCATCATCACAAAGGGCCTAAAGTCAAACATGTTAAATTAAGATATTCTATTCTATAAAATCATTTTAATATTTGAAAATATAATATTCAATTATAAAGGCATGTACAATTTTTAAAGCACATTTCTTATAGGTCAGTCCATAGGGAAAAGTCTAGTGTATTCTATAACTTTGTAAAAGGATAGTTGTCCTTGACACATGTACTTTTGTAATTATATATGACTAATTATTATACTATATTAGCATTATAAAAAATTAGTATTAACATTTATAAAAAAGAGGGGGATTTATTAGAGTGAAGATCTAATTGTAAAATTTGAGCAACTAATATAAGCAATGAATTCTACAAAGTTTGTCCAAATTTGCTTGTCTTTTATTGTCCTAGCTTCTCTCTCACTTGTTCATTTTGATTTCTAGATTTGAATGGTTTTTATGAATTCTTGATGTGTAAATTTGAATGTATATATATTTACTTGTGCCAATGCTAGGTTAATTTAAAGTTTTAAGTTCATTTTGTTTTCTTACTCTCCTTGTATTTGGGATGATGTTGTTTACTTGTAGGGGTAAATCTTTAAAGTGAACTTGATTCTTATTTGCATTATTTCACACCATCCTTAGATATTTGCTTGATGTTTGATAGGATTTGAGGTTATGATACTTCATATCATATATTGGTTACGTACATGCCTAGATTATATTTCAATTTTGTCATGATATTTAGAATGAAAATCAACATCTCTTTTCTGCCTTACCCTCCCTTTTGCTCTTTTCTAACTAGATCATTCTAGCTTAATTTTCATTGTAAATATCCATCTTAGGTCAGTTCTTAGATTAATTCTTGGTAATAATTAACCATTCTTAGCATAATATACTTCATATTTTTCATAGACTAACTTTGGCCATGGTGGCTCCCAACCACCAAATATTATAAATATTATGAAATAGTCCACTTGTTTTGCTTATATTTCACCAATAGATAATAGGATTATCACAACCTAAAACTCATCCACTAAATTCTTAGAATTATAAACTAAGAAGTGTTCTTGGATAGTCTCAACACCTATGGTACATATTCAGGCATTAATAGGAATGGATTTGCTAGTGCTACAAGGAGGGCCACATTAGATCTTTATATATTTAAAGTATATTTGCTCTTTTTTGTGAATTGTGTTCAAATATTGGTGTAACCTTTGCACAATTGTGTTAATATTTGCTTAATTATGTAAAGATAATTTATATTTATAGTCTTTTTCCCATCTTTGTGATTCCTTTTGACAAAGATCAATAATTTTTAAAGGTATATAGTTAATTATTGTAAATATGGCTTAAGATTTGTCAATTCAATAGGTTTGAGGTTAGTAATAGCTATTTTGCTAAAATATTGATATATCCATTTCTAATTTGAGTTTATTTGAGCTTAAACATGTAAATATCAATCATACTTACATATTGGATACATCTTTGAGCTAGCTTAGTTAAAGATTAATGTCATTTGTCATCCTTTATATAAATCTTTTCAAAGTTTGCTTAATGTGAAAGTATGCTCATTTTTACCTACAAAGATAAGGATGACACATCATATTTCAAACAAGATTAAAATCCCACAAGCTATAATTACCAACAATCAAGACAAGGTCACGTTCAAAGACTAGATAACCTCTTCTTTCATTAGAATTTCATAGGAAAACTAGGTAGGATAAAGGTAAGCATAGAATTTCAAAGTCTTTTCCATCTTCACGAATTCAGAGTGATCCTATGTTAAATCCCTATCAAGGTATGACTTGGATATGTGGTTCTTAAATCAATGTTCTAGGTGTGGTAAATGACCTTCTTCATAATCCTAAAAAGTATTTGTCAACATTTTGTCCTAATGGCATTATTACGAGTTTCAAATCTATATTAATATTGTTAAATGTGACTCATGAAGATGTAACATGTAGACTATTTCCTTTCACTTTTAAAGATGCTACATATAAATGGTTTTTAAACCTCTTGAAAAACTACATTACTAGTTGGGTTGATTTTAACAATGTTTTCATTAACCAGTTTGGTAAAATTATTAGCCCTTGTATCTTATACCAACAATTCATCATAGTGAAAAGGGATGCAAATGAGCCTATAAGATCCTTCAATACTAGGTTCCAAAAAAATTTCAATATGACCATAACCTCTTACAGACCCAATGAGGCTTTGGCCTTGGAAATATATAAGTATGCCTTATATCCTATGACTTGTGTGTCTATAAAGATAGTTGTTGGACCCATGAAAAGATTAAGTTTTGCTTATGTTGAGTTTATAATAATTAATGACTAGATAAAATCCTAAGGACAATTAGTATACTCCATTCCTAATTTAAATCCAAATTTACCCATTTTGAATGTTATTCCCATTGTTAACTAAAATATGCCTTCCTAGAACTAACTTCCAGTCTTGAGACATGCCCATCATACTCAAAACCTAGGATTCTAAAATAATGCTACCAATGGATCTCATACATATGATCAAAAATATTTAATGCCTATATATAATGCTAATACTCATGTTAATAATTATGAGGGCCCAAATAATTAGAGTGATTATATCCTCAAGATGGTTTAAAAGCTTAACACTAACTTCCTACAGTTGTAAAAATAAGTAAATAATACTAAAAAAGGATCTGGTAGGAATTATTCTTTTCAAAGGTTCAATATGACCACTAATAGATTTTAGAATGATATTTACCATAACAACAACAATAAAAAACCATTTAATAGCAATAATGTGCCTAATATAGATCTTATTGATGTTGCTTTACCTGACTATTGTAGATTTCATTTCACTTCTAACCATAGGGAAATTGATTGTGTTGAATTTTATAATGTTTTCGAAACCTTCCAAGAAGAATTAGATAATTTTGAAGTTGTACATAATAAATAATGTGATACAGGTACATCTAGTTCCTTAAGGTCATCTAGATCCACTGATCCAACTCTCATGGTGGAGACATTTGAGTTCCCTTTCGAAGAGGACAATGAGACTGAGGATATTCCTGAAGAGATTCATGTTTTTCAAAAAAAATTGAATAAGACTTATCCTATGAGAAATAGGGATCAAAACCATTGACCACTTCAACTCCTCTAAATAACTTTGAGACTCCTCCTAATAATACCTCAGACAACAATTCAAAACCTTCTAAGGGAAGTACTTCTAAACCCAATGTTGATGCATTTAATTCTTCCAATAAGATTGGGTATAGCATAGTAGAAGAAATGAAAACTATCAACCCTAACATTAATTATGAGCCCCATAAATGTCTTATTCTTGTGTCCATCTATTATACTCATCCTTCTTGTTAACCATGCTTTTGAACAATTTTCTATATAGTTTCCTACTTTCATAAGACATATAGTATTATGTTTCTATACTCTTTTAAATAGTTGAAATTATATATTAAAATTATATATATGATGGTTATCTATTGCTTTATGATGATTTTTTTATAATTTTTTTAAGTATGTTTTGGAGAGGCAGGTATGTAGTGGATAACGTCCTACAACAAAGGAATCTCATTATACAAACTATCTTGCAGCCACTGTGTGACAAAAGCCACAGATGAACAAATTTTGATTATCTTCCAACCGACTCATATAAATGAATCTAAACTCCATGAATATTAATAAGGAAGTGGTTTAATAATGTAACAACCTTTTTTATCTTATAATAATATTTTATAATTCTCATGAATGAAAAATTTAGCCAAAGGAACCAATTTTAGTTATCCCAATTTGAATGTATCTTAAAATAGAATGGATATATTGTTTTGCATAAAAAATATCCTCTAAGGTATATGAAATATGTAGCAATAGAGTTGAGAGATGGTAGATGTTGATTAGAGATTATTATAAGTACATTTTGTAAGGCAACAATTATTGTAACTTCCTACATCAAGTCATTGTTGTAGTTTTTAATTAATATGAATAAGCATTTATAGTTCAATTAAGTGTTGTGAGAGGAAGGATTGAAGATAAAATATGGAAGGAGGAAGGCCCCCCTTTAAAATCCTTACATGAATAATCCAACCCAATTTAATAGCTACGTATGTTATTTGATTTCTTTATGCATTGTGGGATTTAATTATAAATTATGGGACTTACATTCTTTATTAGATATGTTTAAGGAAACTTCCATTTCATAAATATTTATTTCCTAGTACTTTTTTATGTTTTATTTCAAATATTTCATCTACTGCACTTCAACATCTTAGATATAATTAGCAAAATGTCAAATTAGAGATTGAGTGTGCACATATAGTGACATCATCCTATCAAGTCTATATCCTCAGGTTGACATCTAAATTAATTATAAGGTATAGGTCCATGGTTACTCTCCTTATCTATTTTGGTCAAGATAAGTACATCTGATTATGAATTAGCTACTAGTCATTTTTGGCATCATTGCCAAGGAAGGGTGTCACACACTTATAATCTTCTATATTGTTAGCAATTATTTTTGAATGCTTATTATTTTTATTTCTAAAGATTTCTATTCTTTATATTAATTATTTCATACTTTCATAGTTTAAATTTCCATTTTTTTAAGTAGGATAGTGGAAATTTCAAAAAGCCCCATATTACTAACCCTGTGTAAGAAGGGTGGGAAAAAAGTAAAACAAAAGTGGTTAATGTATGCAAAGTGAAGGGGAAAATATAGGAATATTTTTTCCTAAATCAATGAATGTTGTTGTAAGATTATATTTTCATCTTATAGAAACTAAGAAACACGAAGGAATTCTTAAATATCACTCATAGTTGTTAATAGAAGAGGTAGAGAAAGAAGAATTTTTGGTTGGACTAGTAGCATAAGTTGGAGACCTTAAAGAGATTCATACCCATAAAAGAGACCCACATGTACCACCTCTAATAATTCTCACCTTATCACCTCATACTTATAAATATGAAGCTCACTTCCCTCCATCACCCAAATTTATTGGTAAGGAGGCATTCAAAGCTATTCTTTCCCCTAAAAGAAACACCAGGCCAATAGAATCTTCTAATTTAGAGAGACTCTTTGCCAAGACAATAGAAAAATATTTTGAAACCTCCAAACCTTCCCCATTGTATAGGAAGCCATATATTCCTAAGGAAAAAGATAAAGTCTCCATCTTATACACCCCAATAAATAAAAGAATTAATAGTAATTTTGAGCATTGGGTAGCAACAACCTCCCATCTACTAACATAAAAAGTATTCATGTGGGATCACCAGGAAAAAAATTTACCATAATTCTACTATTTTAAAATTTCCTATCCTTAATCCTAATGTAAATTCACCATGAACAATATCCCTCACTCTACCCTCCATACCTTTAGAGGAAAAACATCTGAGGATCTAGATACATTTCTTTGTAAGTTTGATATCTTATATCATAGTTATGATTATAATCAAAATGCTCATAAACTCAAATTATTTTTAGCAACACTCAAAGATATAACACTTAGATGGTTCATGGGACTTGGAAAGGATGTCATTTATACTTGGGAAGAAATGAAGGAGAAGTTTCTGATGAAATACAAAGACTATTGTAGGGGAAAAAACTATAGGAGAGATGACATTTTTTTAAATGATACAAGTTGATGATGAATCATTGGAAGAATATATATAAATATTTTTGTTCTAGTTGAAAAATCCAAGTAAACTACAATAGATATGGAATCGATCAAGCTAATATTCCTAAAAGGAATTAGAGATGATTGTCTAGAGGCACTAGATATAATGTCTAGTGGTTATGTTTCTACACTTCCATTTGATGAATTAAAATTTCTATGTATGAACTACTTCAAATCAACCATGAACAAAAGTAGGGGTAAAATCCTTCCTGCAACATCTACTACAATATTGTCTAAAGGTGAACTTAGCAACCTGCTCTAGGATATGAAGTAGGACATCATCAATCACCTAGCTACTCAATTTGATATGTTACATACATGTAAGAAGAAAGAAGAAACCAAGAAAGCCTTAGGCACCTATTGCCCTAAATGCAAAAAGAAGAAGTTAGATTGTACATGCCATTCTATGAAAGCTCAGGTATTTCACATAACCGGGGAGAATGATAAAATAGTGGGGCTACATTCCATAGGAGAAGATGAGAATCAAGTTTTTTTATGGCTCAATAGAAACCATGGGTACAAAAATTAGGTATGCCACAAAACTCTATGTAAATTATCAATTCTTAAATAAGCCTCAATATGGTTCTTGGATCAATGCACCCAATAAAAATTGGTATCAAAAAATTTGGTATATGTTGATGTCTTTAAATGCACCATAGAGGTTCTGAGTGTTCAAATAACACTTCTCATTTTAGAATTCCAAGAAACAGAGCATGGGTAGTAGGTTGTGGCAACTTGATGTCACCTGTGGTGAAATATCAATAGAGATATGTATAAGTGTTCCAAACAAATTATAAATAGTGATGGTTGGGAGCCATCATGGTTTTTTCTTTATGAATTATAAATGATATATGTTAACTCAATGAATTATGATCCACACTTAAGCTACAAAACAATCTAGATACATATTTATAATGAAGTTTAAACTAAAGTGATTTGGTGTAAAAAAGGGAGCAAAGAGAAGGGTAATGTAGAAAATAAAGTGAGTGATTGCCTATCTTAGTCTCAAATATTATGATAAATCATTAATTTCAAATGAGTATGCATTCAAACCAATATATAATGCAATATAGCCTAAGCTTATATTTCACTATATATCAGGCAAAATTCAAAGGAAAATGTAAAGAATCACAAGTGAGAACCGGGTTTACATTTAAGGATTTACTACTATAATCAAATAGTATTTTCACATCTAATTATAGATAAAAGTGAAGTGAATCAAACCCAAGATCCATCAACTAATCTATCATATGCATAAATTAGATACTGTGTCATTAAAAAAAGAAACCCAAAATTCAAAGAATCTATTCAAACTCAAGACACAAAGCTAGCAATTGAGAGAAAATCTATGTTAGAAATTGACATATCAAATATGGACAATCTTTGTAGAAATCCTTTATTATATTAATTTCTCCAAGTATAAAAAAAATCCTCAAAATTATCTCTCTTATAAGAGATGGTGATATATGCCTTTTATAGAAATATTAGGTAACATACAAGTCAGTTACAATATACAAGTGTCCAAACTAGGGGGGATAGTTGTCCCTCCTTTGAATGTTCTAAAATGCATGTGTCTTTCACAATTAGACTAAACTAAAGGGTAATATGCTAAAAGACTAGCATATGCCTTACAAAAGAATATTCTTATTTTAAATATCACAAATGTTTTTACAAAAGGAATATTATCTATTGTGTGGGCCCATTGCCTTAGGAATCTCTTATTGATCTTGCAATAGTTCTATAGCCATGTATTTTTGATCCTTGATGAGTTTTACATCCACAACTAGATTCATGAGGTAGATTTATTCTTGGTCATCTAAGTCATCTAGATCTCTATTGTTCCTTGTCATGGCATCTTTTATGCTCCTAGATTTTGTAATCTTTTCTTCAACATTGAAGATCATGCCTAGGATCCTACCATAGTCACTACTTGATCTACCCTAGCTCTTGATTTTTACTTCATTCATCACTAAAATTACTCTATACTTGTATTCAGCTTCATCAATGACTCTAAGGGATGTAGTTTTGGTGGGATTAACTAGCATGGTGCCTAGGAGCTGCTCAATCTTAATGACCAATTCTTTGTCATACACTAGGATTCTATTTAAATTCTTAGTCCATGCACTTAAACTTTGAATTTTATCTACTATTATTCCCAATATGGAATTAAAATGAGCAAAAATGATGGTTTTAAACTTGGGGAATCTATCCCTAATCAAAATGCTAATGAGGTATTTTATTTTAGTCTTAGCCCCTTGCCATTCTATTATTAATTCCTTAGACATTTCACTTTGTTAGCCCAAAGCATCCTGCCTCATCTTTATTGCCTTAAAAGAATGATACATGTCAAAGAATGAAGCCTCTAACAGGTCAATGATGGTATTAGACACTGATAAAATGGCCTATGTTTCTAAATTCTATTTTTCTCTTTCCAAATTATGGATTCTCTATTTCATCCCCCAGATCCCAACCTTAGGTTGAGATGATTGAGCCTCAATCATGATCTCAACATACTCTTCATGGATAGGAGCTTTACTAAGTTGTTTCCCTCCTAGTGGGTTCAATCCTACAAAAGGTTCCACCTTTTGAAAGGTGAACTCCTTAGTTCCCAACATGGCCTTCTTAGTGGTGACTCTTTCCAATCCAACTGTCTCAAAATTAAATTGCATAGTGGTGACTAGCTCTATGAATTTGGGAGGTTTTGAGACCTCAATTCATGTGTTGTTTGATTCTCCAAGAGCATTCATTTTCTTACTCTCTATCCCTCTAGTGACCAACATCCTTCTTACTTATTATTCTCTCATAAAAGCCTTGATCCATGGATTGATTTCATCATGCACATCAATGACACCAACCATTATTAGTTCTCATGATTGGAAGAGAGAGGAGATCATTTTTATTTTCCCACAAATAATCTAGTTAGGGATGATTGGTCCATAAATGGGTAATTCATCACTAAATAGGTTGACCTCACTAGTAGGATGTGTGAGGGTCAACCTTGGTCTTTTAGGCCCAACAAGGACTAGTGCCATTTTTGCCTTCTTCTTCTCCTTAGGAGATGATGGGACTATGTCAAGAGAAAGATATTTCCCTTTCTCTTCCTTAGGCTCCCCTATTTGGACTTGGGCCTCTTCAAACTATCCTTCTTCCCCATTAATGCCATATGGCTCTACAAGTGATTTAAGGGTACCCTCAAGTGTCTCATATGGCCCTAAGGAAATCATGTCCAAATACTTAATTGGTGAAGGTGGTCTTTAGGGTAGTGCTAAAGATGAGGGCCCCTATCCAATTCTCTCTTCCAACTTTTCCTTTCCATGCCTTTGTTCACTTAGATTTTGAGGTTGTGGCTGCTCCACTTTAGGCTGCTCTTAAGGTGGTATACAAGATGAGGGTAGTAAATGATATTAGAGAGGATGCATTTTCCACACCTCTCCTACTAGTTTGTCTTTAGTTGTCAATTTGTGCTCTAGCTTAATATTATGCCCTTTGATCCTATCCAACACCTCTTCATAGTTCTTGGCCTTAATGTAAATAGTGTCATGAACATTGAGTTGATGCATATACTTAGGTTTGGATATCTTCTTATCCTTCAAATGATTACTTATTATATTCTTTAGATCCCACATTTTGATTTCATACAATTAGAATCTAAATGAGTCCCTATGCTTACACATGGTTTCAACTTGCTTCCAATATTGTAGCATAGTTCTTCTAATAATTAGAAGGAAGGGATGGAGAAGACCCTTACTCTTCTCTTTACAAATTCTATAAACTCAATTAATGAGTTATGAGGTAATATTTTGTTCAAAATCTTGGTAGGAACATGTAGAGGCAATATGTATGGCTGGGACAAGGCTCCCTCAATCCTAATAACTATGTAATCTAGATATAACCATATTTCACCCATCATCTCTACATATTTTTTGATCAATGGATAGACTCTTGGCATGAGAACACCTTTAATAGCCTCTACTATGGTTGGGTAGACATAATCATAGATAAATTTCATGTGGTTTGTGTAATTAAATTTGTGCAATTTGGAGTAATGGTGGGAAATGGTGGTTTGACCCTGAGGATACCAATTCTTCATGCTAGGAAAACTAATGGAGGCAAGAAGGTCATCTAGTAAATATGACATCATATATAATTATTTAGTTGTTTTCTTTTTGATAGCAATGAACTTCCTAGTTAAGAAGACACTGATCAAGTCTCCAATTAGAGGGGTTAGCTTCTCTTTAACCATGAAATACACATAGGGGACCCAAGTCTTGTTTACATAGGTGGTTGATTGGGCTCCTAATTCTCTATTTAATAGGGTCATTATTATCTTGATTCCCTCCCTAAATTATACTATTAGGATTTTACCCTCAAAGTCTCTAAAGACATGGGTTCTTTGGTGTAACCAAGGTCTAAGCTTGGTGTTTAGGTCATGATTAGAGGTCCAATCATTGATTTTGGATAAGTCTACATGGGTAATTGGGATCTTGTATTATATTTTAAGGCCATAGGGGAAATATAAGATACCTTCTTAGAACTTCCCTCATGGATGATCCATTCATTATCTATCCTAGAGTCTACAAAGATAGGAGTGAACACATCAATATAATGAAGTACCTTAGGCTTGGTGACAACATGATGAAGTCCATCCATCTAAAATATGATTAGGTCATAGTTCCTCCTACTCATCATGGCAATTCTCTACTCCTCCTTGGTGATGGGTTTTAGTTCCTCCACAGTGAAGAAGATTTCATACCAATTCTTGATTCCTAGGGAATTTAGGGTTACAACATCTAATTCTATGTCTTTGAATATCCTACCTTCATTATCTGTTGATAGGTAGAGTTATATATCCTATTTAAATGGTTACCTATGGGCTACCATAATTTCCACTTCTAAAAATTGATCACCTCAGATAGTAAATGATCTCTATGTAAGTTATTTTGTGCTCAAAAACATAATCAAGCTTCCTTTAGATCAAATTGTAACCAATTGAGTTTGCTTGTGCCACTTTTATATATGGTTTGGGGTTTTAGAGCTTTTAATTGTAGGATATATCTATATTATGGCTTATATGTGCCTTGGATTTGATTTGGACCTTTGCCTTTATACTTTCACATTTTAGATCCCATAAGATTTCCTACTTTATCCTTTTTTACTTACATGTTGCTTATGTGGCAATGATTTAGAATTTTCATGGAATTTTTTATAAATGCATTTTGAGCACTAGAAATTGGTATTTAAAATGTCTTCTTCTATTTCTCACCATTGGATGAGGGTCGTAAAAGTGACCATAAAACATTGATCATGATTCAAACCCTTATTTGTGATTGGCTCCTTTCTACATCAGGCCTCATAGTTATGCCATTTGGCATCTTTATGTGCATGTCTATGCTCCATATCTTGCATTAATCATTTTTAAAATGAGTATTATCCATATAGTGAGCTTGTGGGCCTTTGAAAAGTCACTAGCACTTTTGCATCATCTGATCATGAAGCATGATGAATTGCAGACCATTGGATCATCTATTAGTTCTACTTTGAATTTACTTTATCCATGCATCGATCTTGTGGGCTCTTGAGACTCCATTGAAAATTCCATGGGATCTTCATATCATTAGATCATCCTCTTGTGATTAAGCACAAGTTATTGATCTTCAAAGATGCCTAAGCTTTAAGTTAGCATATTATTATTAAGGCATGACTTAGGATTAAATCTCTTAGGCTAAAGTTTATTTTGTGTTTTATTAAACAAAAAATAAACCTTAGGCTAATGAATTTATGCCTGATTTTTCCAAATTCATACAAAGGGGCTCATGGCTATATGTTTTTAGGCCAAAGTTTATGCTATGTTTAATAAACATAATGTATACTTTGGGCTAAAATATTTATGCCAAGCCTATAAAATATGCTTAAAGGTGTCAAAATGATATAATGGTCTAACATAAAATAGGTTTTTATTTCATTAACAAATACACTAAAGCCTTTGGTTAGAAACACTTGGTTTAAGTTATACGTAACGAAGACTCTTTTATAATAATACTTAATATAAGTCTATAGTTTAAGGTTCATAAGATATTTGAACAAAATACAATGGGAACTTTGAAGTATAGACTTAGACTAAGTTTATTTTGCATATACTTAGACCATACGACCATTTTTCACATTTGTAGATTGAAGATTTCTAGTGTTTAAGCATCTTTTTAGGGATTTTATTAGTCTACATGGAAATTCATGAACCTTTTAACAACATTTTGAAGTGGATTTTGACCCTGAGTAGAATAATTCATTAGCTTAAATTTGATGGTCTCACAGATGTCAATTACGTCTTTACAGGAATCTAATGATGATCACATGAACTTTAGTTTTAAGCTAGTGAAACATTTAATTTAATGGGCTTAACTTTGATAATTGCATAGATGTCAAATACATCCTCATATATGTCAAATAACATTCACATGAGTGTTAAATTTAAGGTTAATAAATTCTAATGACCTAATTGAGAGTGCCACTTGGTACCTCCATGGGGCTTCCTAAATCTTGGATATAATTCACTCTATTGGATGAGGATCTACATGTAAGCAAGATCCATAAGATCATGATCCAAGAGCTATCTCATGATTGGTTATTTTTGTCAAATGGGTCCCATTTTATTTTAATTCTTGAATGTAAGGATGTCATATGTCGATCTTTCAGGCCTTCTATAATATTTTGACTTTTCAAATATGCCTCACTCTAATTGATGAAGTCTTCATGATGAAGTGAGAACCATTGGATGAAGGATAAGGTCATAACTTTGTTGAGGCCTTCACACAGTTAGATGAGGATCTCATGATGAAGCACATATCATTAGATCATCTGAGATGCATGCCATTTAAGTCAAAGTTTGGGCCTTTCTTGATATATTGGATTGAATACCATGATAAAGAGAGGGTTGTTGGATCTTACAAGATGCAAGGAAGTTATGTTAGGACCCATGGTGATATAAAAGACTTAGGCTATGGTATTAAGACTAAGGTCTTGTTCATATTAATAAATACAATGGGGCCTTTAGGATTAAAATGTTAGGCTAGGGTATAAATCAAAGGGGCCAAGCTAAGAAATATTAAAAGGACCTTACAAAATGAATAATAATTAGACACACAAATAAATCAAAAGGGGAAAATAAAAAATGGGACCAAGTATTTTAGACTAAGCTTTAATCATGTTAAAAAAACCATGACTAATCTTAAAACATGGATTTTATACTTAGGTCCAAAATGGATTTTTAAAAGGTTCCCAACACTTTAGTTCCTACCAATATTCAAATTTGAACTAAGGGTTTTGGAACATGAACTTATTAGGAAAATAAAGTTACATAAATCATTTATTAGTAATGTTAGAAAAATTAAATCAAAACATAACTATGTCAGATCGTTTTTGATAAAGTGGATGATATTTAAATTCTACAAATGATCTTAACATTCCATATTTTCATGCTTATTCTCCAAGGTTTCTCAGGGGTCCTAATTTTCAGAAATGGGGGGTATGTTGGTCTCAAAAAATGGTGACTCAAGGGGGAAACATATGCCTAGTGGAGATTACCAAAATCACCTATGCTTATAAAGATTTTTATTTTGCATTGAATTCTTCTTTTTTTATAGATATTTATGATTTTATCAAGGTTAGGAACCAGAATAGATAGATTTTAGGATTTTTTCAAGTGTTTGATTTTCAAATAATCACCTATGGCTGCAACCATTATCCCAAGAAAGGATGTTGATTAAGTACAAGTATGGTTATTGCTTAATAGTTTGAACTCTCACCCTACAAGTGTAGGTATTCTTAAAACCCATTTTAGGTCAAGATAATTCTTAAGTTATTATATAATGATTGGCTTATTCCATTTGTATTCACTAATTTCTCCAAATTATAATATTAGGCTTGTATTTTAAAAACATAGCCATCATATGTATGAGGTACACACCTACATTTTTGAATTTTTGGTACTTCTAAGAAAACTACCTAACTTTGAGCTTAAGATTATCCAAAAGAACTTATTGGAAATAAGGAATGATGCAACCAAAGTAAACACATAATAGAGAGTAGGGGAGAAAAGAAGCAAAGGAAAGAAAATAAATATATACATGTTTTTTTACAAACCAAGGATAAGAAGGAAAGAACTTGAAATGAACTAATTAGCCTACCTACACTAAATCTAACCATCTTATAGTTTACTCCATGAAAAACCTCAGGGGGAGTAACATAAAAGTAGTGTTTGAGGTACTGTCCATTGGTGGGCAGTGTGAACTCTACTCCTTGTAGATATTTGAGCTTGAAGGTGTTATTTCCTAATGTTTCTATAATATAATAGGGGCCAATCCACAAAGGTGTGAATTTTCCATGTTTAACCATAGGCTCAAATGCTTTGTCCCAAAGGAAAATTAGGTCCCCTTGTTTTAACACCTTAATTTTTGATCTTTTATCATACCACCTTTCCACTATGGTTTAATGCCTAATAAATAAAGTGAAGGATTTCTCCCTTTCATCTTCCATCTTAATTATGTCTAATAATCTTGAGTTTTCTAACTCTTGACCCTCTTCCATATATTCTTACATGAATTTGTACATGGGAAACTTAAAAGTGATAAGAACGATTGGTTCCTAGCCATACACCAATAAAAAAGGTGATGCCTTTAAGGCTTATTTAATCCTAATCTTATCTACCCATAATGAATACTTGAGTAACTTGTGCTAAGTCCTAGGTTTATCTTTAGTAGATTTCTTGATTGCTTTCATCAAATTTTTATTGGTGGAATTAGAAAATCCATTACCATGGGGATAATGGTTGGATGAAAACTTTAGATAGATCCCATTATCATAATCCCATTTAGTCATCTCTATGGATGAAAGTGTAGACCCATTGTCACACACTAGAGTGACTAGACTTCCAAATCTAGTAAAAATGTTCTCTTCTATGAAGTTGATCACTTCCTCCACTTTTCATTATTTAGTGGATATAACTTCATCCCACCTTGTACAGTAATCTATGGTAGTTAGGATGAATTTATGACTCTCAGATGAATTTGGGTTGATCACACCTACAAATTCCAACCCCCATTAATAAAATCATCTATCAACCATGACTGGTTGTATAAGCATTACTACCTTAGGCTCCTTGATGACAAAAATATAATAAGAGTGTCATTCTCTCACATGTTTGTGAGTATCATTGAATATATTTGTCTAATAGTATCTAACTCTAAGAATCATGTGTGTAATAGTCTTCCCTAATGGGTGTCCATTTCCAAAATTCTCATTGAAGGTACTCATGATTTAAGCATCTTCCTCTTTTGAAACACACTTGAGGTAGACTCCCTAAAAATTTTCCCTATATAAGACTCCATTCTTAATTAGATAATGAGAAACATTGAGCCTTAGAGCCCTCTTTTGCTCCCTTGTTAGTCCCATAAGACAAGTACCATTAATTAGAAAATGAATAATAGAATCATATCATTCACTATCTTGAAATTCCTATTGATCAACTTGAATAATAATTAAATTTAGGCTAGTATTACAAATAATTTGGATAAGACCTTGGCACCTTACCAGTTTTTTTTCATTTCTGTCATATTCTTACAAAACTGTCATCCACTTACCTCTACAATCTCAAAGTTCATTTTGGCTTAACATTATTTTTGTGGCAAAGTCAAGTATAATAACATTCACCTTATTTATAAGGATGCAATGCCTAAATTTATTTACTACCTTTACTAATGCATATGCTTGCTTATCTATCAACGAATAGTTTAACTCAACATTCTTAAAATTAGTGCTCATAAAGGCTATTGGGTGATCACACCCTTCCACTTTTTGAGTCAATAAAATATCCATGGTATGATTAGAGGAAAATGAATAGAGGTATAATTCATTTGAAAATTTAGGACTTATCAATAATGGAGCCTAGATAATGGCCTCATTAATGTCATTGAATATCTTTCTAGATTATTCATTCCATGATACATTGGCATCTTTCTTCAGCATGTCATTTAATGGTTTGATACTCTCTAAAACTTTGGAAATGAATTTCATTAAAATTTTTATCTTACCAAAGAATGAATTTAGATCTTTCCTTTCATTTGGGGGTTCTATTTTGGATATAGCCTCTACCCTTTCAGGATCTATAGAGATCTCATCCTTGGTTATAACATGTCCTAACATTTTACCTTTAATAACACAAAAAATACTTTTCTTAGGGTTTAAGGAAATCCCATACCTTCTACATCTTTCAAACACTTGTTGAAAATACATTAAGTGATCTTCCATATTTAAAAAAAAACCATTAGATCATCCATATAAATAATAATGCATTTACCTATCAAGCCCTAGAAGACATGGTCCATATCTCTTTGAAAAGTAGTTCCTACATTGATTATACCAAGGGCATCCTATTATATAAAAAATTTCCCCACTTGGTTTTGAAGGTTGTTTTCATCCTATCTTATTTATCAACCAACACTGGGTTGTAACCTAAAAAGCCATCAAGAAAAGACATCATGGTTGAACCTAAAACAACTTGTATAACCTAGTCAAGAGAAGGGAGAGGATAATTATCCTTCTTAGATGATTTGATTAAATTACTAAAATCAATACAAATCCTAATCTCACCATTCTTCTTCTTGATTGACACCAAATTAGCCACTCAGGTAGAATGCCTAATGGGGAAGACTATCCTAGCATCTAGTAGTTTCTTGACCTCTTTAAAAATCATTGGCCTAAGATAGGGTTTACAAGCCTCTCTTTATGCTTGAATAGTTTATAGTTTTCTTTAAGAGGGATGGTGTGAGTGATGACCCTTGGATCAAATATATTTAAGTCACTATAAGAACATGCTATGACATCTTTGTATTGGGTGAGGAGCTCTTTAGCCTTCTTATTCTCAACATTTGTGTAGGCTTTTCCAATGTCTACTAGTTGGGGTTGATATTGAAGGCCAATATCAATAGTATTATAGTCTTTCCCACTAAACTTGGGAATCTTAGAAACCCCATCTAGTTTTTCCTGATCAAATAGTCTTTCTAAAGAAATCATCTCCTTAGGGATCTTGTTGTCATTCAACTAAATGACTTTACCATCAAACTTGTCTTCCTTAGATACATTTTTGTTAGTCTCATCAATAATATGAGCATAAAATGATCCAAAATTGGTTATGAAATCTAATATGTATTGATCATCATTGAAAAATAGAAAATGGTTAAGATTATTAGGCACTAAAGGACAATGGATAAACTCAATGCTGAAATTATGAGAATATTGGTTGGGCGTGAGGTTGGTTGCAGTACAAGCCAACTCATTAGTAGATTGGTTTTCTTCTATTGGGATAGAGGTAATGCTAAAATCATCAAAGGACTCAATTAAATCTCAAACCTTGAACTTATACCTCTTAAGATATGAGATCTTGCATTGGTATTTACTTCTTACTTGGTTGACCACTAGTTTTGAATCCCCATAAACTAGTATTTATTTGACCTTAATATTTATAGAAAATTGTAAAACTAGGGAAAGGGCTTCATATTCAGTAAGATTTTAGTATAATGGAATTGGATATTATAAGAAGCATGGTATTTCTCACCAATGGGGTTAGTAAGGACAATACCTACTAGATTTAGCCTTACACCTAGCATCATCAAAATATAATATCTATAGTCGAGGAACAACATGAGCATTCTTGGGATCACATAACTTATCAATTTTTAGGGTGAAAAAACCTAATTCTAAGTCAATTATGTTGACCCTCTCATTCATAGCACTATATCCATTATCATGTATTTCATCCATAGTTCTCTCTCAACCCCGATCTAGTTATGATCTCCCTTCCAAGGTATCCACAAATGTGAGCAATGTGTGGACATGTAACCACTCAAGGCCTTGGTACATTCCACACTTAAAAAGATTAAATAAAAATTAGGTATATAAACTACTTGAATATCAATTAATTTCTACACTCTAGGCTTGGAAGCTAGTTGCATATGAACATTTAAAAGTTCCCCAATAACTTTAACTCTAGATTTGTTTAATTGGGTGATGACCCTATTAGACTTAATGGGAGTTAGGCCAAGTTGTTTACATATACCAATAGGCATGATGTTGGTAGAAGAATTACAATATAGTAAGTAATTATGTAAGTTCTTACCAAACATCCTGACAGTGAGAAAAAAATGAGGAGATTTAGCTTTGGCTTTGTGCATAGTCACATTAGCATGGTCAGCATTGGGTATCTTATTGGACTTTTTTGATAGAGATTATATAAGGAGGTCCCTTGGGTCTATAATCTACATAAGTTTATGCAATGTGATATTATCCTTTATCTTCTTCATGTCCTCAACAATTTTGTATCTAGTTTTTGAAGAACTAGGAATATCAATGTTAGGTTTAGAGGTACTCCCTTTGGGTAGCTCTAGATTGTTGCTTGAAGAAGTGTCTAGAGGAGTTCTAAAGTTGTTTATATGTGTTGAGTTATTCAAGGGCTACCTCTGATCTCTATTCCTTAAGGGATGGGTCTTATTCAAAAACTATTGAAAGGCTTAGATCTCCTTAGGGATATCATTACGTTCATTTTCCTCTTAAAAAGGGAAATCAAAAGTATCCATAATGAACGCTTGATCAGATGACTTCGATCTAGAAGTACTTGCATAGCTTTCCTTGTTAGGGAATACCTCAAATGTATCCAAATACTCTTTATAAATCCTCAAAGGCTTTGTAAAATTCAATACAGTCAATTTCACATGCTTGGTTATGCAATGTACACTACAATAGTTAGGTAATGCAATATTAGTAAGGTTAATTTACATGGTCTTATTTTCAAAAGATGGATTATTATTCATATTATTATGAAAACTATCATTATGAAATCTATTATTTGGCCTATTATACCTTTGAAATGAGAATTTCCTACCAAACCTTTTAACAATGTTTCCAACTTGTTTTTGTAACTGAAGAAAATTAGTGCTCAACTTTTAGACCATTTTTAAGATAGATTCAGTATCATTTTTAGGGGTTTTAGAATTATGAACCTAGTTATTGTTAGTAGATCATATTAGATCCATTTTATCATTTGTATTAAATCCATTAGTAGGATGATTTAGAAATTCTAAGTTCTGATTAGGAGTTGTATGACTCAATGATAACTGATCTAAGTTTGGGAGTTGATTTAAGGATAGGATATTTTGGTTGTTGTTGGGGAATAAGTTTAGCATGGCCATCTATGGGTTTATGTTTGGAACATAATATGTCAATTTCCCTTGGGGATGAATCTAATCATTAATGGTTACTACCTTAGAATAGGTCCATGTTAATGAGGTTATAGCTAGCATGGATCTCTTCAAGAATATAAAGGTCATGGGATCTACTACATCCTTGTAGATTTCTAGAGCTAAAACATCATCAAGCTTATAGGGTTCTATGGTCCTAGTATATATTTTTTGAAATTTAGCATTAAATTAACTAATAGGCTCATTTTAATCTCTTGTAATGGTGGTGAACTAATGGTAAATGACACAAGGATTGACAATCTTACCAAACTAATCTATAAAAACATTAGTAAATCCATCCCAACTAGTGATTTAATTATCAAGTAAGTTCAATAAATATTCATAGGAAACATATTTAAAGGTAAAGAGGAATAACCTAAAAGCCACAACCTCCTGTACAAAATTTATCAACCTCAAGGTAGATTTAAAAGACTTAATGTGCTCTTCAGTGGTTGTAATACTAGTTGGACTAAATGTAGACAAATACTTCTCAGGGTTACATGGGAGATCATGTACCACACTTAGTACATTAATTTAAGATTCTCCCAACCAAGCCATACTTGGATGAAGGTTGAAGGTAAAGGTACCTTAAAAATTTGAATTTGGAAAATATTTGGATCTCTTGCCCTACCTTTGTCATGCCTAGCCTTTTGGTGAACCCCAAGTTCAAGCAAGATTTCCCTTGTCTTTGAGTGTGATCTGGTTTGAAACTTAGGCAATTTTAGCTTGAAATTTGTATATACCATTTGAAATATGATGTATTAGGATAATATTTATATGGGACAAGGATTAGACCTACACATGAAGATTATTTTGAAAACATTATGTAAATAATAATAAAGGATGTTGATATTTACCTAAAATAGTTCAAAGATGTATCCAATTATGCTAATATGATCTATCTTTATAAGTTTAATCTCAAATTAACTTATATATATGAAATATATGCCAATATTTTATAAAAAAAAGCTATCTTAACCTCAATACTATGGATTTTGAAAGCTTAAGCTAAATTTACCAAAAACAAGCATCGAATCTCAAAGAACCTTGATCTTTGTCTAAAGAAGCACAAAGATACACCATGGACCATAAATATCAATGATCCTTATATTTATAAGTAAATAATTTACCCATAACACATAAATATACACTAATCTTAAATCAAAACCCACCAAAACTAACAAAGACTTAAAGAATTCACAAATATGTCAGCCCTCCTTCTAGTGCTATCAAAAATGCCTATTGATGTCTCTAAATGCATCACAAAGGTTATTAGTGTTTAAAAAGCATTTCTTATTTTGAAATTACAAGAATTTAGAGAATGGGTAGTAGGTTGTGGTAAATTTATGTCATTTGTGGTGAAATAGTAGTAGAGATATGTATGAGTGTTCCATAGAATTTATAATAAGTGGTGGTTGGGAGCCATCATGGTCCATTCTTTATGAATTTTAAAGGATCTATGTTAACTCAGTGAATTATGATCCACACTTAATTTAAAAATTAGTCTGGATGCATATTTATAATGAAGTTTAAACTAAAGTGATTTGGTTTAAAAATGGGATCAAAGAGAAGGGTAAGGCAAAAAAGAAAGTGAGTGATTGCCTGTCTTAGTCTCAAATATTATGATAAAGCATCAATTACAACTAATTATGAATTCAAACCAATATATAATGCAATATAGCCTAAGCTTAGATTTCACTATATACCAGGCAAAATTTAATAGATAATGTAAAGAATCACAAGTATGAATCATGTTTACTTTTAAGGATTTACTACTTTAAAAAAATAGCATTTGCACATCTTAATACAGAGCAAAGTGAAATGAATAAAACCCAATATATTTCAAATAATCTATCATATTCACAAATTATAAAACTCATGATTAAAAAATGCAACCCAAAATTCAAAGAAGCTAATCAAACTCAAGACACAAAACTAGTAATTGAGAGAAAAGCTATGTTAGTAATTGACATATCAAATATGGACAATCTTTGAAAAACTCTATGATTATATTAATTTATCCAAGTATACAATTTTTTTTAAAAATTATCTCTCTTTTACAAGATGGTGATACATGCCTTTTATAGAAATATTAGGTAGTATACCAGTCAGTTATAATATACAGGTATACAAAAGATGGGGATAACTATCCCTCCTTAGAAAGTTCTAAAATACACTTGTATTTCATAATTAGACTGACCTAAGGGAAATATGATAACATACTAGCATATTCCTTACAAAAAATATTCCTATTTTAAATATTACAAATATTTTTACAAAAGGAATATTATCTACTGGGTGGGCCCATTACCTTGGGACTCCCCTATTCATCCTACAGTAGCTCCATAGCCTTCTGATGTTGATACTTGATGAGATCTAGGTCCATAGATGGCTTCATGAGGCATATTTCTTCTTAGTTAGCTAAGTCATCCAAATCTCTATCATTTCTAGCCATGGCCTCTTTTATGCTCCTAACTTCTATAATCTTTTCATTAACATTAAATATAATGCCTAGGATCCTACCATTGTCACTGCTTAATCTAACCTGGATCTTGATTTTTACTTCATTCATCACTAAAGTGACTCTATCCTTGTATTCAAATTCATCAATGATTCCAATGGTTGTATTTTTGGTAGGATTAACCAACATGGTGCCTAAGAGTTGCTCAATCCTAGTCATCAATTATTTATCATCAACTAGGAGTCTATTCAAATTCTTAGTCCATGTACTTAAACTTTGAATTTTATCTACTACTATTCCCAATATGGCATTCAAATGATCCAAGATGATGGTTTTGAACTTGGTGATTCTATCCCTAATCAAAATGCTAATGAGTTATCTTATTTTAGTCTCAACACCTTGCCATTATGTTGTTAATTCCTTGGCCACTTTACTTTGCTAGCCCAAGGCATCTTGCCTCATTTTTATTACCTTCAAAGAATCATATATGTCAATAAATAAATCCTCGAACATGTTAATGATGGCACCAAGAACTGATAAAATGGCTTGGGTTTCTAGATTGTGTTTTTCTCTTTCTAAATTATTGATTATGTATTTCATCCTTTGGATCCCAACCTTAGCTTGAGTTGATTGAGCCTCAATCAGGATCTCAAAATCCTCCTCATGGATAAGAGCTTCACCATGTTGTCTTCCTCCTATTGGGGTCAAGCCTACAAAATGTTCCACCTCTTGAAAGGTCAATTTCTAAATTCCTATCATGGCCTTCATTGTGGCGACTCTTTCCAATCTAGCTATTTTTGGATTAAATTGCATGATGGTGATTGGCTTTATGAATTTGGGAGGTTCTAGGATCTCAATTCCTATGTTGCTTGATGCTCTAGGAGCATCCATTTTCTTACTATTTGGCCCTCTAGTGGCCACTATCCTTTTTTCTTCTTCTTCTCACATCAAATCCTTGAACCATGGATTGATGTCATCATGCACTTTAGTGCCACTAACCTTTATTAGTTCCCATGAGTGGGAGAGAAAGGGGATATTTTGTAATTTACCATAAATAAACTAGTTAGGGATGATTGGTCCATGAATGGAGAATTTATCACTGAATAGGTTGACCTCACTAGTAAGATGTGTGAGGGTCAACCTTGGTATTTTAAGTCCAATAGGGACCACTAGCATTTCTACCTTCCTCTTCTCCTTAGGGGCCAATGGGACTATGTCAAGAGTAATCTATTTCCTTTTCTCTCCCTTAGGTTCCCCTATTTGGACTTGGGCCTCTTCAAACTTTCCTTCTTCCCCATTAGTGCCATATGACTCTGTAATTTCTTTGAGGGCAACCTCATGTGTCTCATTTAGACCTAAGGCAATCACGTCCAAATACTCAATTGGTGAAGGTGGTATTTAAGGTAGTGCTAAAGATGAGGGAACCTCTCCAGGTCTTTCTTCTAGACTTTCCTTTCCATGCCCTTGTTTAATTAGGTTTTGAGGTTGTGGCTACTCCACTTGAGGTTAATTTTGAGTTGGTCTATAATATTAAGGTGATAAATGATACTAGAGAGGATGCATTTTCCACACCTTTCCTATTGGTTTATCTTTAGTTGTCAACATATGATCTAGCTTAATGTTATGCCCTTTGATCCTAGCCAACACCTCTTCATAGTTTTTGGTCTTAATTTAAAAAGTGTCATGAACACTGAGATGATGCATATAATCAAGGTTGGTCATCATCATCTTCTTCAAATGATTACTTACTATATTCTTTAGATCCCATATTTTAAGTTCATCCAATTGGAATCCAAATGAGTCCCTATGCTTGGACATGGTTTTAACTTGTTTCCAATCTTGCAACATGGTTCTTATAATAATTAGAGGGAAGGGATGGAGAATACCCTTCCTATTCTCTTTAAAAATTCCATCAACTCTAGTGATGAGTTGGGAGGCAATCTCTTGTTCAACTAGCTTGCTAGGAATATGCATAGGTAATATGTAGGGTTGGGACAAAACTCCCTCAATTCTAATAATTGTGTAATATGGATAGAACCATATATCACCCATAATATCTATGTATTTTTTGATTAGTGGATGGACTCTAGGCATGGGAACACCTGTAATAGCCTCCACTATGCCTGGGCAGACATAATCATAGATAAATTGCATGTGGTTTCTATACTTAAAGATGTGAAATTTCGAGTAATGGTGGGAAATGGTGGTTTGACCCTTAGGAGACCAATTCTTAATGCTAGGGAAATTGATGGAAGTAAGAAGGGCATCTAGTAAATATGACATCATATAGAATTGTTTAGCTATTTTCCTTTTGATAGCAGTGATATGCCTAGTTAATAAGACAATGATCAAGTCTCCAATTAGAGGGGTGAGCTTCTCTTCAACCATGAAATACACATAAGGGGCCTAATTATTGTTTAAATAATTTGTTAAAGGGGCTCCTAATGATCTTTTTAATAGGGTAATTATTACCCTAATACCCTCCTTAAACTTGACTATTGGGATCTTATGCTCAAAGTCTCTGAAGACATGGGTTCATTGGTGTAAGCAAGGTCTAAGGATGGTGTCCAAGTCATGCTTGGAGGTCCAATCCTTTATTTTGGATAAGTCTACATGGGGAATTGGGAGATTGTAGTATTTTTTGAAGGCCATAGGGGAAATGTAAGATAGCTTCTTATAACTTCCCTCATGGATGATCCATTTGGTATTTATCTTATAGTCTATAAAGATAGGAGTGAGCACATCAATACAATGAAGTACCTCAGTCTTGATGGCAACATGATGAAGTCTATCCATCTAAACTACGATCAGGTCATAGTGCCTCCTGCTCATAGTGGCAATTCTCTTCTCCTCTTTGGTGATGGGTTTTAGCTCATCTGTAATAAAGAAGAGCTCAAACCAATTCTTGATGGCTAGGGAATTCAGGGCCATAAATTCCAATTCATTATCTTTGAATATCTTTCATTCATTGTTTATTGATAGGTAGAGTTTTATCTCCTCTTTCAACTATTACTTGTAGTCTACCATAGTTTCCACTTCTACAAATTGATCACCCTAGATAATAAATAATCTCTATGTAAATTATTTTTCACTCAAAAACATAATTAATCTTCCTTTAGATTGAATTGTAACCAATTGAGTTTGCTTGGGCCACTTTATGTAAGGTTTAGGGTTTTATAGATTTCAATGGTAGGATATATCTAGAATCTAGTTTATATGTGCCTTGGATTTGATTTGGACCTTTACCTTTATACTTTTTCATTTTCAAGCCCAAAAGATTTCTTACTTTGTCATTTTTTTCTTATGTGGTGCTTATGTGGCAATGATCTAGACTTTTTGCAGCATTTTTCATAATTCTTTTATTTCACTCCATTAGATGAGGATCTTGTGAGTGATCATAAAATATTTATCATGATTTAGGTCCTTATTTATGATTGGCTCCTTTCTGCACTAAACCTCATGGTTTTCCCACTTGGCATCTTTACATGCCTATCTGTGTTCCATATCTTGTGTCAATCATTTGTTGAATGACTATTAACCACATGGTGAGCTCACAGGCCTTTGAAAAGTCACTATCACTTTCATGCCATTGGATTGTGAAGAGTATTAAAGTGTAGACCATTAGATCATATATCAATTTCACTTTGAAATGTGCTTTCACCATTCATCAAACCTATGGGATCTTAGGACTACATTGAAAATTCCATGGGATCTTCATGTCATTAGATCATCCTCCTATGATGATGTGTGACTCATTGATATTCAAAAATGCCTAATATTTAAGTCAGCATATTATTATTAAGGTGGGACTTAGGCTTAAATCTCTTAGGCTAAGGTTTATTTCTTATTTTATTAAACATGAAATAAAACTTAGGCTAAGTAATTTATGCCTAAGTTTTTCAAATTCATATAAAGGGGCTTATGGCTATATGTTTTTAGGCCAAATTCTATGCTATGTTTAATAAACATAATTTATACTTTGGGTTAAAATGTTTATGCCAAGCCTATAAAATATGCTCAAAGAGCTTAAAATGATATAATGGTCTAACACAAAATGGGGTTTTATTGAATTAATAAATACACTAAAACCTTTGGTTAGAAACACTTGGTCTAAGTTCTACATAACAAAGACTCTTTTAGAATAAGACTTAGTATAAGTCTATAACTTAAGGTTCATGGGATATTTAAATAAAATGCAATGGGAACCTTAAAGTATATACTTAGACTAAGTTTATTTTTCATATAATTAGGCCATAAGACCATTTCCATATTTGCAAATTGAAGATTTCTAATGTTTGAGCATCTTCCAAGGGATTTCATTAGTCTACATGGAAATTCATGAGCCTTTTAACAACATTTTGGAGTGTATTTTGACCATGAGTATAATAATTCATTAGCTTGAATTTTATGATATTTTAGTTGTCAATTATGTCTTTATAGATGTCTAATGATGGTCACACAAACATCAATTTTAAGCTAGTACAACTTTTACTTTAATGGGCTTAAAGTCGACAGTCATGCAGATGTTAAAGATGTCCTATAAGATGTCAAATGATGGTCACATGAGTGTCAAATTAGAGCTCAAAAAATTCCTTTGAACTAATTTGAGAGTGCCACTTGGCACCTCTATGGGGCTTCATAAGATCTTGGACATAAATCACTCTATTGGATTAGGATTTGTAGTAAGCAAGAGCCATAAGATCATGATTTAGGTGCTAGCTCATGATTGGTTGTTTCCATTAGGTAGGTCCCATTTTCTTTAAATTATCAAATGTAAGGATGTCATATGTTAATCCTATAGTCCTTCCATAATATTTTGACTTGTTAGTTGTGCTTCGCTCTATCTAATCAAGTCTTCATAATTAAATGAGAACCATTGGATGAAGGCTAAGGGCACAAATTTGTCAAGGTCTTCATACTATTGGATGAGGATCTCATGATGAATCATGGATTATTAGATCATCTGAGATGCATGTTATTTAAGTTAAAGTTTTGGCCTTTCTCACTCTGTTGTATCAAATATTATAATAAAGTAAGGGTCGTTGAATCCTACAAGATGCAATGTAGTTATGTTAGGACCCACAGTGATATAAAAGACATAGGCTAAGGTATTAATGCTAAGGTCTCATTCATATTAATAAATACAATGGGGTCTTTAGGATTAAAAATTTAGGCTAGGGTATAAATAAAAGGGTCTAAACTATGAAATATTAAAAGGACCTGCAAAATGAATATTAGTTAGGCATGCAAGGAACTTAAAAGGGGAAAACAAAAAATGGGACCAAGGATTTTAGACTAAGATTTAATCATGTTAAAAAAAAATATGACTAAGCTTAAAACATGGATTTTATACTTAGATGCAAAATTTATTTTTAAAAGGTTCCCACCAATTTAATTCCTACCAATATTCAAATTTAAACCAAAGGTTTTGCTAAGGTTTTAGAACATGAACTTCTTAGGAAAATACACCATGAAACCTAAAAATAAAAGCTATGAATACCATTTATTAGTAATTTTAGACAAAATTAAAGTGAAACATAAATAATTAAGATTGCTTTTGATAAAGTGGATGATCTTTAGATTTTACAAATGATCTTAACATGCCATATTTTCATGCTTAGTCTCCAAGGTTTCTCAAGGGTCCCAATTTACAAAAGTGGGGGGTATGTTAGCCTCAATAGTAGCTACCTCAGAGTCATTTAAGGATGTAATATAATGGAAAAAAAATCAACTAGGGAAATTCCAAAACCAGTAATGGTTTTATCCCTGTAATCCATAACAATAATAATGGAGAGGTAATAAAGGCTTTCCCCAACAAATGCAATAACCAAAACAACATGCCATAATGACAAACACTTAGAAACCCATTCAAACCACTAAATTACCTACCCAACCCATCCCCAATCCTACCACTAAGTTAACTAAATTGACATAATCCACTAAAATAATGCAATATCTAACATACACCTTGGCTATTAATCAAGTTCAAATTCACTCAAGTCATGTTCTTCGAAAACCCACCTTACCCATAACCATAGATTTATTTGAAATATATTCATTAAATACCAATCCATAACCACCCATGGTCAATCCTGAGCCAAGTCCATTAGAAAATCAAAAATAAAATGACAATCCTCCTTTTCTAGAGAGATTGAGCATATCACATCCTGAACCAGAGCCTAAATTTGATATTTTAGGAAAACTCAAGAATGTGTTCATAAAAATCCCACTCTTTAAATCAATAAAGGACATTCCTATGTACAATAAATCTATTAGAGAGCTATGTTTGAAAAAACTAGGAAGAAAGAAGAAGGATCTTAAAATAGTCTAGTTCATTGGCTAATTAGTAGATATTATGTTGGGAAATATAGCTCCCCCAAAATACTATAATATGAGAAGTCCTATAGTTAATTTTAGCATCCACGATCATCACATCTCCAATAATTCAATTGACTTGGGTGTAGCCATCAATGTGATGACCATGAATACCATATAGAAACTAAAGCTTACCACTCTCTATCCAATACCCACCATCCTCTAGATGGTTGAAAGATAAATTTTTAAGCATGAAGCAATTATTGAGGACCTTTTTATCACTATAGATTCTTGGAAATATCTAGTAGATTTTATTGTATTAAAATCAAAGAGAAATTTGGTGGGTTATCCTCTCATCCTTGGCCACCCATGGTTGACCACCATTGATGCTTTTATTGGTTGTAGGTCAGGAAAAATGCTAATTTCCAATGGAAATGAAACCAAAAAATTGGTGTTGTATCCACCATCTTATCCTTCCCTGAATGATAGACCAATCCCTTGGATCAATGAATTTAAAGAAGTTGTCTCCTTATAGACTCTCTATATAATTTATTGGATTCCAGCTTTTTAGGTCCAAGAAGAAGATAATATCCTTATTGGTATCCTAAAAAACACCTATCGATAGGATCTTGTAGCCACCAACCTGTTGGAATGTACACCATGCCCTCTTTAAAATACCTTTCTTAAGAATGATTTTGATGAAACCACAAGAGATATTTGGACATTCCATCAATTACTTCCCCATCAATGAAATATGCTCCTTTAATTTCCAACATGTATACCATGATTTATTTAACAAAACAAGTAGACATCTTGCCAAACAAACCTCTCGACATCAACTCTTCCTTAACACCCCAGAAATAAAGTCAGTTACTTACAATGCTGAGAAGGCACATAAACATTTACTTCAGATTACCATGACATGAGAAGAATACCCCCAAATTTATGCATGCATCACATTTATATTAAATAAGAATGCAAACCATTCACCAACCCCAACAACAAATGAATTATGTAGTCAAAAACATTGTCAAAACTGAGTTGCAAAAACTATTAGATGCAATATTTGTTTATCCTGTCTCAGAATGCTAGTGGGTCTCTCCCCTAATCATTATCCCTAAGAAAGGGGGGAAATGACATATTTTCATTGATTACCAAGAGGTGAATGCTACTACCAGGAAGGATCACTTTCCCCTTCCATTTATTTATCAAGTGTTGGATACATTAGCAAAGAAGTATTTTTTATTCCTAGATGAATATAGTGGTTATAATCAAATATGAATTTCTCCATAAGACCAAGATAAAACCACTTTTACTTACCCTTTAGGAACCTATGCCTATGCCATCTTGCCATTTGATCTTTGCAATACCCTAGATACTTTTCAAAGGGCTATCTTGAGCATATTTTTTTATCTCTCCCATGACTGTGTTAAAATCTACATGGATGATTTCACTATCTATGGGAATATATTTGAAGAAATGATGACCAACTTGGAGAAAGTTTTTTAATGCTTCTAATACCATAAATTATCTCTAAGCAATGAAAAGTGTTACATGCTTATGACTAAAGGGATTTTGTTGGGACATCACATATCTCCTAATGGAATTCAAGTTAACCTAATAAAGATGATTATCACTAAATATCTACCCACACCAAAAAATCAAAAAGATGTTAGAAGTTTTTTAGGACATGTTGGTTATTATAGATGATTCATCAAAGATTTTAGTAAAATTTCCACCCCATTATATGGCTTGCTTACTAAGGATGTTGAATTTACATGGACTATTGATTGTCAAACCACCTTTTAGCAACTCAAATACCTTATCATAATAATTCCTATTATGAGAGGACCTAACCAGATGAAGCGTTTTCAAATCCACATAGATGCATTTGACACAACTTTAGGACTTGTCCTTGGCCAAAAATATGAATCTCTAAGTCATTTAATCTATTTTATTAGCAAGAATATTCAAGCAGATAAACTTAATTACACTATAATAGATAAGGAATATATTACCATCATCTTTGCCATCAACAAATTTTGACACTACATTATAGGTTATGAAGTATTCATCCACACCGATCATACAACAATAAGGTATTTAATGAACGAACCTACTATATTAGGTAGGATAATTCATTGGTTACTTTTTCTATAGGAGTTTGATATTACCATTGTGGATAGACTAGATAAGGATAATGTAGTAGCATATTTTCTATCTCAATTAAAAAATGATGAGCACAGTCCTGATGATTCTTTTCTTGATAAACATTTATTTATTGTAATAATTAAAAAATTTTGGTTCATAGATATTGCTATCTTGATATAGGATCACTACCATAGTATTTATCACTTAGGGACAAACAACACTTGATCCAAAAGAGAAAAAAATATTCTTGGATTATAGGATATCTCTTTATCACTAGACCAAATTTAGCTATGAGAAGATGTATCCAAGAAGATAAAGCTTATGACATTCTTATATCCTACCATGATAAACCTTGTGGGGGTCATTTTACTGCCAAATAGACTACCATGAAAGTAATTAATACAAGATATTATTATCTTTATTTTCATAAATATGCCATGATGTACACTCATAAATGTGATCAATACTATCATATAGGAAAGCCACTTGCTCTAATGAAATGCCAGTATAGCCACAACTAGTTTTGGAACCCTTTGACAAATGGGGACTAGATTCTGTAGGTCTCATTGATCCTAAATCTAACAAAAAGGAATACATATTAGTTTGCCTTAATTATGTCACCAAATGGGTAGAGGTCAAATCCTTAAACCATTCTCAAGATGATAAAGTAGTTGAGTTATTTTATTAATAAATCTTCACCCGTTATGGAGTACTAGGATAATTATTCATAGACCAAGGCTCACAATTCACATCAGACCTCATAATTATCTTGGTAAACTAGTATGAAATTAGACACAATAAGTCTACCCCTTACCATCCTTAGACAAATGGTCAGGTGGAAGTGAAAAACCAAGAATTAGAAAATATCCTCACTAAGACTATCAATATGTATAAAAAAGATTGGTCAACTCATCTTTTAGAAGTAGTCTAGGCTTATAGAATCACCTAGAAAACCACAACTGATCTCACTCTATATGAGTTAGTTAATGGTAAAAATATTATTCTACCCATTGAGTTTTAATATAAGACATTAATTAAAACACTTGATTTGGGCTTGGATCTTTCCCAATCTCAACAAGATAGGATCATGTAGTTGAATGCATTGATGAACTAAGAAAGGAATTACTTCATCATACTAAAATAGTGCAAATACAATGTGTGGGATGTCATGACAAGAACATCAAGACTAATAATTCCTAATCAAGAGACTAAGCACTCCTTTTTAACTCTAAATATAAGGATCATAAAATAAAGTTGTAGTCCATATTGTTTGGGCCTTATGAGATCAAACAAGTTTTTAACAATGGAGTTGTAAAACTCATGACCATTGACTCTATTTGGTTCTAACTACTTGTTAATGGCCATAGGCTCAAACTATATAAGAAACAATTTTCCAAAAAAAATCTCACTCACCAACTTCTTAAATAACAACATCCATATCTTCTTCATGAGTAAAATCAACTTATTCATATAGCCAAAGGGTATTTATGTCAACCCTTCTCTAATATTTTATAAGAGTAATAAAGATTCTTGTAGCCAAGAACAAGTCATTCATGATGTCTTGGTTTAAGCTAAATAAAATCATACCTTTTGGATTCTTGTGATTATAATTGAATTTAGGCCAAAAAATCTAAAATAAATCAAAAAATGCAATAATGAATACCTTCAGGCATTGATGATGGATGATGTCTCAGAAAACTAGTTATTGGCTGATTGATATTTGTTAAAAAAAAAGTGAAAAAGAGAAAAGGTACTGCAACAATAAAAAAATTTATCTATTTTTGTTGGTAGATTCACTCTCTTGGAGTAAAAATACATTTTCCTTCTCACTATAGGATGAAAAACTTGTTACTATAGGATAAAACTTACTGATATAGAAAACATATCTTGTTATAGGATGTTTTCCTACATTCCATCCTACATCAAACAATTTCTCCTACTCAAACACTAGCATATACCATGACCGCCACTTTGAATAATTATTTGCACATTTATGAATGGTATTTATATAAGTAAAATGGTAATTATTATATATTTATTTCATTTCATAAATTTTAATTATTTATAAATATGATGGAACTTCATGATATCAATTCACCATCATATCCTCTCCTTATCACTCGCACTTACCATCTCTTTCACTGATTTATGTGACAATTGACACAACTGTTATTGTCACCCCTTACTTTTACCATGAGTATTTTGTACACATCAGCTTCATCCCTTAAGGACAAGTGATAATATAAGTTAGGGTGGATATTTTTCATTAATTTAAAAGGATTATTTCACCTCCTAAATCAAAATTTGTAAATCATTCCACCATAGCCTAAAACTGTTGCTGCAAGCACCCAAATCTGCAACTCACATAATACAGGAGGTGATTTGTTGAAACATGAACCATTGGATATCACTCCTTTAAATAATATACCAAAAATATTAGACATATTTTTGGCATATAGGATGGGTGTAGTATTTTGAGAAAATATAGGCCCTAGATGAAGGAATTATATAGGAATTTGCTAGTACATTGCATAATAGCTTGGCGATCGTAAAGGGGATGGAAATAAAGCTAACAAAAATTGCCATTAGCAAAGTAAAATTACTACCAAAAATAGGGGAGGAATGGAAATACAAATTTGATGCCAAGGTTGAGAGATGATGATTCGGGCAACAATTCAAGCAACAATTCAGGTGATGGGTCCATCCCAATTGATGATGAAACTTCTGAGAGCTATAACTTTTGCACTGTAGCTCTAATTTACTCACTATTTGAACCATGGAAAGATAAGAATGAGAACACGGTGAGATGGAATTGATATCCATTTGATGAATTTTGACCCTTAAAAACCCAATAAAAGTGCCCCAAATTTCAATTTTAGTAGTGTAGTCTAAAAATAGTAAGTTTCTAAAAATAGTAATTCTTTGAATTATGTTCTATTGTAAATCATGGAAGTTGAACCACTTAATCTCCCAAGAGATTGGTGACCTTACACATACTCATAACACCTTAAAAACATATATAAATGAAGACATAATCCAAAATGGAAATTATACATCTCTTCTCAGAGATAGGCATATGTTTGGTCTACAAATTTGATCAATAAAACATCTCTTCTCAGAGATAGCATTATTTGAATTGTGTTTTTTCTTGTTTCTTGAGTTATCATTCAACCAATGTTTTTGAGTTTTGGATTAGTGGTATCAAAGTGGTTTGTATTTAGAGTGTATGATCCCAAGGACAAGGTTAGATTACAGGAAGCTTGGGTGGAAAATAGAACCAACAGACTATCCACCTATTCACTCCAAATGACTTCAAATGGCAGATAAAATTGAGACATCCGATCCTTTCAAGGAAATGGTGAATGAATCCCTCCAACAATAGAAAGTGTAGATGCTACAATAATTCACTCAAATTCTCCAACAAGTCTAAATGGGAAATTTAGGCTCCTCATTTTTACCCCCACATCCTTTCAGTGCCCCAACACCCTTCAAGTTTCAGGGGAATTTTGATATCCCTACATTTGAAGGCAAAATCATTGCTGATGTAGTAGAAAATTGGTTAGATCAATTGTCATCTTATTTTTTTGTAAATAAATTCACTGATAAATATAAGATCACCTTTTCTCTTTTGAAAGCATCATTATCTATCAAAAATTGGTGGGAAGTGTACAAAAAGAGATTCAGTGTAGATGATATTGGCCTTGAGGCAAAACCTACCTGGGATGATTTCATAGAAGCTGTAAAGGAAGAATACTACCCCATTGGAGCATATGATGATCTATATATAAAGTATAAATAAATTTTCCAAGGTAAGGAATATTCTATTCAATATTAAGCTAACATTTTTCATTCTCTATCTATGAGATTAGGCATCCAAGAAAGTTAGAAACACAAGGTTCTAAAATATCGTGGTGGACTACAATGGTACATATGGGGAGAAATAGAACTCTTCAATTTGGAAACCATTAGTGAGGCATACAAGTTCATAGTGAAGATTGATTAGAAGCATGGAAGAATGAATATGAAGAGTCAACCTTAAAAATGGAAAAGTGACAAAGAAGGTCAAACATGAGGCTAAAATTAGAAGCAAAAGGAAGGAAAGACTGGGAAGTGGTGTGATTATCACAAATCTAGAACTCACTCCAAAGAATAATGTTAAGCCATCAAGTCCCTAATTTTTGAGTCACAATCCTTAACATCTATAAATCTACCTCATATAGACCCTATAGTTGAAGAGGTTGAATAAAAAATTATAGATGTTGAGCTCGAAGCCATTGTTGCTTCATCATAGACCCACGAGGAGAGGCTAGATGATAAGGAAAGGTTGTTTCACTCTAAGTTATGGGTGAAAGGTAAGCCTCTACATTTATTTATTGATAGTGAAAGTAAAAAGAATTTAATCTCTAATAATGTTGTGAAAATCCTAAATCTATCCATGAAGCCTCACACAAATCCATACAATATTGGATGGTTGAGTCCAGGGAGAAACCTCTGTGTCACCCACCAATATCTTCTCTCATATGCAATAAAACATTTCCAAGATGAGGTCTTATGTGATGTGGTAAATTTAGATGTTTGTGATGTACTATTTGGTCAGTCATTCATGTATGATGGACATGTTATCTATGAATCAATAACTTGAAGGATCACTCTAACTCTTAGAACATGGTGCTACAGGGTACTAGAGGTACCACCTTCTACATCTGTCTCTCTGATTAATGCCAAAAAAATTATTCTCATGGTGGTCAATCCACAAGAATCTAAAAGGGTTGATGTTATAGCCTTGAATACACAAGCAACACAATAATAGAATAAAATAGATGCCAAGATGAAGAAGTTCATAACCTTCCATCCACAGACTGATGGTCAGACAAAATGGTGAACAATCGGGCCCTGCATAGTTCCATAAATCATAGTCCATTCCAATTATGAATCAAGAATCAAATTGAATTAAAAATACCACACTTTATGATAAATATTGATACAATGGGAACCATTTATTCTCAAGGAGGGAGGAATGATCTAGGCAATCATTCAGGTGACAGGTCCACCCCAATTGTTGATGAAACTTCTAAGAGCCATAACTTTTGCACCATAGCTCCAATTGACTCACCATTTGAACCATTGGAAAGATAATAATGAGGAGAACGTGGTGAGATTGAATTTATCTAAAATAAACTAATTTTTACCCTTGAAAACCTAATGGAAGTGCCCCAAATTTCATTTTTAGTAGTGCAGTCTAAAAATAGTAAGTTTTTAAAAATAGTAATTCCTTGAATTATGAATTGTTGTAAACTGTGGAAGTCAAACCACTTAATCTCCCTCAAGATCAGTGACCTTACACATCCTCCTCACACCTTCAAAACATTTAAAAATTAAGATTTAACCCAAAATGGAAATTAGACATCTCTTCTCAGAGATAGGCATATGTTTGGGTCTACAAATTTGATCAATAAAACATCTCTTCTCAGAGAGAATTATTTGAATTGTGTTTTTTCTTGTTTCTTGAATTATCTTTCAACCAAAGCTTTTGAGTTTTTTATTAGTGGTATAAAAGTAGTTTGTCTTTAGATTGTATGATCCCAAGGATGAGGTCAGATTATAAGAAGCTTGGGGTGAAAATAGAATCAACAGACTATCCACCTATTCACTCCAAATGACTTCAAATGGTAGACAAAACTGAGACATTTGATCATTTCAAGGAAATGGTGAATGAAGGCCTCCAATATCAGCAAGCACAAATGATAAAACAGTTCACTCAAATTTTCCAACAAATATTGATGGGAAATTTTGGCTCCTCATCTACACCCCAACATCCTTTTAGTGCCCCAACACCCTTCAAGGTTTAGGTGAATTTTGATATCCCTACATTTGAAGGAAAAATCAATGCTGATGTAGTAGAAATTAGTTGGATCAATTTTCATCTTATTTTTATATAAATAAATTCACCAATAAAGAGAAGATCACCTTTGCCCTTTTGAAAGCATCATTACCTGTCAAAAATTGGTGGGAAGTGTACAAAAAGAGATTCAATGTAGATGATATTGGCCTTGAGGTGGAACCTACCTGGGATGATTTCATAGAAGTTGTAAAGGAAGAATGATACCTCATCGAAGCATATGATGATCTATATAGAGAGTGGCAACAACTTCACCAAGGTAAGGAACAGTCTATTTAAGATTACACTAACATTTTTCATTCTCTATCTATGAGATTGGGCATCCAAGAAAGTGAGAAACATAAGGTTCTCAAATATCATGGTGGACTACAATGGTACATACGGGGAGAAATGGAACTCTTCAATTTGGAAACCATCGATGAGGCATACAAGTTTGTAGTGAAGATTAAGTAGAAGCATGGAAGAATGAATATGAAGATTCAGCCTTCAAAATGGAAATGTGACAAAGAAGGTCAAAAATGAGGCCAAAATGGGAAGAAAAAGGAAGAAAAGATTAGGAAGTGGTGTGATTATCACAAATCTAGAACTCACTCTAAAGAAGAATGTTGAGACACCAAGTCCCTACTTTCTAAGTCACAATCCTCAACATCTACTACTCTACCTCATATAGACCCTGTAGTTGAAGAGGTTGAAGATGAAATTGCAGATGCTGAGCCCAAATCCATTTTTGCTTCATCATAGACCTATAAGGAGATGCTAGATGACAAGGAAAGGTTGTTTCACTCTAATTTATGGGTAAAAGGTAAGCTTGTACATTTCATTCTTGATAGTGGAATTCAAAAGAGTTTAATTTCTATTAATTTTGTGAAAAGCCTAAATATATCCATCAAGCCTCACCCAAATCCATAAAGTATTATATGGTTGAGTCCAGGGAGAAACCTCCATGTCACCCACCAATGTCTTCTCTCATATACAATAAAACCTTTCTAAAATGAGGTCTTATGTGATGTGGTCAATCTAGATGTTTGTGATGTACTCTTTGGTTATTCATTCATGTATGATCGACATGGCATCTATGAATCAAGAACTTGAAGGATCACTCTCAATCTTGGAACATAGTGCTATAGGGTACTAGAGGTACCACCTTCTACATTTGTCTCTCTGATTAATGCCAAGAATTTTTTTCTCATAGTGGTCAAGCCACAAGAATCTAAGAGGGCCAATATTTTAGCACTGAATACACAAATAACACAACAGAAGCAAATAGATACCAAGATGAAGAAGTTCATAGCCTTCCATCCATAGATTGATGGTTAAATAGAAATGGTGAATAATTGGGCCCTACATAGTTCTATAAATCATAGTCCACTCCAAGTATGCATCAAAAATCAAATTGAAGTACAATTGCCACACTTGACAAAAAATATTAATGCAATGCAGACCATTACTTCTCAAAGAGGGAGGAATGATCCAGGTAATAATTTAGGTCATAATTTAGGTGATGGGTCTACTCCAATTGATGATAGAACTTTTGGGAGCCATAAAATTTGCATTATAGCTCTAATTGAATCATCATTTGAATTTTTATAAAGATAAGAATGAGGAGAACATGGTGAGATGGCATTGATATTTTATTGATGAAGTTTGACCCTAGAAAACCCAATGGAAGTGCCCCAAATTTTAATTTTAGTAGTGCAATCTAAAAATAGTAAGTTTCTAAAAATAGTAATTCTTTGAATTATGTATTGTTGTAAATCATGAAAGTCAAACCACTTAATCTCCCTCAAGATTGGTGACCTTCCACATCCTCCTCACACCTTCAAAACATGTATAAATTAATATGTAACTTGAAATGGAAATTAGACATCTCTTCTCAGAGATAGGCATATGTTTGGGTCTACAAATTTGATCAATAAAACATCTCTTCTCAGAGATAACATTATTTGAATTTTTTTTCTTATTTCTTAAATTATCTTTCAACCAAAGCTTTTGAGTTTTTGATCAGTTGTATCAGAGTGGTTTTTCTTTAGAGTGTATGATCCCAAGGACAAGGTCAGATTACAAAAAACTTGGGTGGAAAATAGAACCAACAGACTATCCACCTATTCACTCCAAATAACTTTAAATGGTAGACAACACTGAGATATCTAATCCTTTCAAAGAAATTGTGAATGAAGCCCTCCAATAGTAGCAAGTGCAGATGCTACAATAATTCACTCAAATTTTCCAACAAATCTTGATGGGAAATTCTAGCTCCTCATCTACACCCCCACATCCTTTCAATGCCCCAACACCCTTCAAGGTTTAGGTGATTTTTGATAGCCCTACATTTGAAGGAAAAATGAATGCTAATGTAGTATAAAATTATTTGGATCAATTGTCATCTTATTTTTTTGTAAATAAATTCATCGATAAAAAGAAGATCGCCTTTACTCTTTTGAAATCATCATTGCCTATAAAAAATTGGTGGGAAGTGTACAAAAAGAGATTCAGTGTAGATGATATTGGCCTTGAGGTGGAACCTATCTAGGATGATTTCATAGAAGCTATAAAGGAAGAATACTACCCCATTAGAGCATATGACGATCTGTATATAGAGTGGCAAAAACTTTGCCAAGGTAAGGAATAGTCTATTCAAGATTACACTAACATTTTTTATTCTTTATTTGTGAGATTGGGTATCCAAAAAAGTGAGAAACACAACGTTATCAAATATCATGGTATACTATAATGGTACATATGGGGACAAATATAAATCTTTAATTTGGAAATCATCGGTGAGGTGTACACGTTCATAGTGAAGATTGAGTAGAAGCATGGAAGAATGAATATGAAGAGTCAGCCTTCAAAATGGAAAAGTGACAAAGAAGGTCAAAAATGAGGCCAAAATTGGAAGAAAAAGGAAGGAAATACTAGGAAGTGGTGTGATTATCACAAATCTGGAACTCACTCCAAATAAGAATGTTAAGCCATAAAGTCTTTGCTTTCTGAGTAATAATCCTCAACATCTACTACTCTACCTCATACATACCCTATAGTTGAAGAGGTTGAAGAATAAATTTAATATGATGAGCCCAAAGCCATTGTTGCTTCATCACAAACCCATGAGGAGAGGCTAGATGACAAGGAAAGTTTGTTTCACTCTAAGTTATGGGTGAAAGGTAAGCCTCTACATTTCATTATTGATAGTGGAAGTTAAAAGAATTTAATCTCTGCTAATGTTGTAAAAGCCTAAATCTATCCATGAAGCCTCACCCAAAGCCATATAGTATCATATGGTTGAGTCCAGGGAGAAACCTCTGTGTCACCCACCAATGTCTTCTCTCATATGTAATAAAACCTTTCCAAGATGAGGTCTTATGTGATGTGGTCAATCTAGATGTTTGTGATGTACTTATTAGTCAGCCATTCATGTATGATCGACATGGTATGTATGAATCAAGAACTCAAAGGATCACTCTCACTCTTGGAACATGATGTTACAGGGTACTAGAGGTACCACCTTCTACATCTATCTCTCTAATTAATGACAAGAAATTTGTTCTCATGGTGGTCAAGCCACAAGAATCTAAAAGGGTTGATGTTATATCCTTGACTACAAAAACATCACAACAATATAAGTAAATAGATACCAAGATGAAGAAGTTCATGACCTTCCATCCATAGACTGATGGTCAGATAGAAATGGTGAACAATCATGACCTGCATAGTTCCATAAATCATTGTCCATTCCAAGTATGCATCAGGTATCAAATTGAAGTACAACTACCACACTTGATGAAAAATATTAATATAATGGGGACCATTGCTTCTCAAGGAGGTAGGAATTATCTGGGCAATAGTTTAGGTGATAATTTAGGTGGTGGGTCCACCCCAATTGATGACGGAAGTTTTGGGAGCCATAACTTATACACTATATCTCCAATTGACTCGTCATTTGAATCGTTGGAAAGATAATAATTAGGAGAATGTGGTGAGATGTCATGGATCTTTGATCAATGAATTTTTACCCTAGAAAACCTAATGGAAGTTCCCCAAATTTAAAGTTTAGTAGTGCAGTCTAAAAATAGTAAGTTTCTAAAAATAGTAATTCCTCAAATTATGTATTGTTGTAAATCATGGAAGTTGAACCACTTAATCTCCCTTGATATTGGTGACCTTCCACATACTCCTCATACCTTAAAAACATGTATAAATTAATATGTAACCCAAAATAGAAATCAAAAATCTCTTCTTAGAGATAGGCATATGTTTGGGTCTACAAATTTGATCAATAAAACATCTATTCTCAGAGATAACATTATTTGAATTGTGTTTTTCTTGTTTTTTGAATTATCTTTCAACCAAAGCTTTTAAGTTTTGGATCAGATAAAAATTTATTTTGGATCAAATAAAAATTTATCATAGGAAATGAATGACTATAAACTTCAAAGCAAGGTATTGCAAGGTTGTCTCTACCAAGAAGATGGGCTAAAGCTACTAAGTTTATCTCAAGATATTTCATTTGTGAAGGCAGGTATTCTATGTTGCATGGACTAAATTTAAAGTTCCTGAATCATTTGTGGCATGAAATGAAGATAAACATTACCAACTTATTGCTCTACATGATCAAAAAAATGTCAGAGGTGTTTCAAAAAGGTAATTCAAAATCTCTTTCCCACCATTGCCTCATCTAGTTAATTATTCAATATTGTTTACAAAAAACTAGACCCAACATTAGTTGGGAAGAATTTATTCAAGTAACAAGAAATGCAAAGAGTGATAGAGAAAGAAATGAAATAGAAGAAAAATTGGAGGTTGAAGAACAAATATTATAAGAATCCCTCCCTATATAACCACAAGAACCTACAGTAGAAATTCTTCTTATAACCACACAAGAACTTGAAAAAGAAGGTCTTCCTATATAAAAACAAGAACCAATAGCAAGGACTGAAGAAGGGACTTCCATAGGAATGGAATCCAAAAGGAAGAGGAAGAAACTCATTCTCTAATTTGATTCAGATGAGTCTAAGGAGGACTTCTACCTTCCCCCAAAAAGGCCAAGGTAACCCCTACTCCTCGTAGATCTCATAAATTAAGGAGAAAAATGAAAACTAAACCTTCTTTTATTATTGAAATAAATGAAAAATCTAGTGAAGAATAGACTACTAGTAGTAATGAATCTCTAGAGATTGAAACATATAGGGAATAATGTTCTATAGTTTCAATCAAAAAAATGAAGAATAAGTTGTGCATAGTCTTGAAGAATTGCATGAGGAAGAAGAAAAAGTTAAACATAGTTTTGAAGAATTATATGAAGAACCAATATAGGAAGAATTATAAAAAGAGTTACATGAGGAATCAATGTAGGAGGAAGTAGATAAATTGGGGAAACCTACTATATAAATGGAATTTTTCACTCTTGAGTAAGACTTGCAATAAATTGAGAATCTAAGGAAGTAACTACAAGATCAATCTAGTGGAGGACTAGATGCACTTGTTATAGTAGCTTATTAAATGTATCCCTCTATCGAAGACCATCCTACAACCAACATTGCACAACCTTATGTAGAGGTAAATCAATAAGAAGAACCTAAAACAACCCATAAATTTAGGTATTAATCCTTATTTGTAATATATTTTAAAATATTGAATTGGATGGATAATCAGTCTAAATTTTTGAAGGAACTGAGGAAATAAAATATGAAATTGAAAGAAGAAAATAAATTGAAGGAAGAGAGCATCACCAAATTGAAATATAAAATTGAGGATATAGCTAGTCTTACCCAAGAGCTCCTTGATTATAGGCCTCCTGTAAAAGTTTATTCAATTTATCTTGAAGAACAATGGCATAAGTTCATATTTATGAGAATTTATTGTGATATACCCCATGAAGTTATTGATCCCCTTTCCTTATTTTCTATATATAAAGTATGTTCATAAGAATAACAAGCACAATTGTGAGTTCTACCTATACAATTATGTTATTCCTCATGATAGGGAGTGGAACCCCAATCTATATGTTGGAGATGTTAAACTATAGGCATTTTCATCATCTTTTTTGAATGAATAGAGAAGATGAAGATAAATAGTAGAATACAAGAAAAAATGAGAACAAAATCTAATTACTTATTAGGAGTGAATCAATGGCACCTAATGTTGTATTAGCTAAATGGGATGATATCATTTTGAAAAGGAAGTTAGAACTTGGTTTGGTAAGAAATGTGATGAAGCCCAAGATTTTTACTTAGGATTAAAAAATTTTGTTGGTCCTTCATCCAAATATTCCTATATGGAATGATGGAATGAGCTCACTCTTATATTGAATAAGAGGGAGCCCTATTCCCCTTTTAATTTAAATGTAGCATTTAATAGGATCAAAAAATATATTCTTCTTTTAGGTGAGATGGGATCACAATTTTTGAACCTCAAATTCCAACCTCCTCTATTCTAGTATCATGTTCTAGATTGGTAGGAAAAAACCCTAGTGGGTGAATTTAGAGAAGTCTAAATTTGGAAACCATTTGAACAGAGATGGGGATTTTATGCTCACCTTGCCAAGGGTGCTGTAGATCCCATGGATTTTAGATTTTTTTGTGAATTAAGAATTAATAAGTATATTTATTGAGGTTGAGTAAAATATTAATTTGAGGGGTGTAATGATCCCTATAAATGTCTTATTCTTGTATCCATCTATTGTACTCATCATGCTTGTTAACCATGCTTTTGAACACTTTTCCATATATTTTCCTACTTTCATAAGCCATATAACATTATGTTTTTATAATCTTTTAAATATTCAAAATTATGTATTGAAATTAAATATATGATGGTTATCTATTGATTTAGGATGCTTTTTCTATAATGTGTTTTAAGGATGTTTTGGAGAGATAGGTATATAGCATAGAATATCCTACAACAAAGGAATCTTATTACACAAACCATCCTACAGCCACTACATGACCAAAGCCATAGATGAACAAATATTGATTCTATTCTAACCAACTCATAGAAATGACTCTAACCTCCATGGAGCTCAATAAGGAAGTGGTTGAAGAACAAAATATCCTTGTTTATCCTACACAAATATTGAAATTTTTTGATGAATGATAACTTTAGCAAAATGAACCAATTTTGGTTATCCCAATTTGAATGTATATTAGAATAGAATGTATATATTTTTTTGCATAAGAAAATCTCCTCTGTAGTATATAAATATGTAGTAATAAATTTGAGAGATAGTAGATGTTGATTAGAGATTATCATAAGTATATTTTTTCAAGTAGAAATTATTGTGACTTCATACAACAATTCATTACTATAGTTTTTGATTAATATGAACAAACACTTATGAGTTTAATTAAGTGTTTTGAGAGGAAGCATTGAAGATGAAGTATGGAAGGAGGAAGGGTCCCCTTTGGAAGCCTTACAACAATAATCCAACCCAATTTAAATTCTAAGCATGTTATTTTATTTATCTATGCTTGTGTGATTTAATTCTGAATTGTGTGATTTACATTCTTGCTTAGATTTATTTAAGGAAACTTCCAATGTATAATAATTTATTTCCCAGTACTTTTTTTATGTTTTATTTCAAGCATTTCATTTACTACACTTTAACATCTTAGATACAATTATTATAATGTCAAATTAGATATTGAGTGTGCACATATAGTGACATGATCGTATCAATTCTACGTCCTCAAGTTGACATCTAAATAAATTAGAAAGTATAGGTCTATGGTAACTCTCCTTGTCCATTTTGGTCAAGAGAAGTACATTTGATTATGAATCATCTACTAGTTAATTACCTTGCATGAGTTTACATAGATTATTGAACAATGGGATCTATTGATTGAATTTTTATAAAAAAAATCTTGGTAAGTTTCAAAAGTCTCTGCATGTTAATGTTGCAATACACAAAATTAAGGTAGATGTTCATTCTTTCCTACTTACATTTAAGATCTTTGGTAAGAATTTACATAATTGTTTATTAGATTCTAGTGTATCTATAAATATAATTCTAAGAGTATTTATGAAAAATTAGGTTTGAATTCCATTAAATATGATAGAGTTGTAACCTAGTTAGATAAATCAATAGTTAAAGTGATTAGTGAATTATTGAATGTTTACATGCAGATTACCTTAGATCTAAGGATCCAATAGTTCATTGATATCCAAGTGGTGGACATACTTGATGCTTATGGGATGCTACTGAGCAAAGACTAGACCAGGATCTTGAATGGTTATATGTCAACAAATTGTTCACATATGTGGTTACCTTGGAAGGTAATTCTCAACCAAATAAAGATAGAAAGAGAGCCTAAAATGAAGCATATGATCATTAAGTACAATGAAATCATTGAGATGGTCAACATGGTTAACTCAGGTCTTGGTGTTTATGCTCTTGACACCATAAAGTATGTAACTCTAAAACTTCTCATTCTTTTCCTAGATTATGGAAATTTTATTTCGATGGTGCTAGATGTAAATCAAGTTTTTGAGTAGGAGTGGTGTTAATCAATCCCATTGGGAAAGAATATATTGCCTCTTATAAAATTTAGCTCTCATGCACTAATAATTTAGCTGAGTATGAAGCACTTATTCTTGGATTACAATTTTCAATCAAACATGAGGTAAAGAACTATTATTTTTTGGTGATTCTATGCTAGTAGTCAATCAAGTCAAGAGTGGATATGAATGCAAATTTTCCTATCTGAAGAAATACAAATTTAGAGTATGGAATTTAATTGAATGTTTTGATGCTTTTAACATTACATAAATCCCTAGGGAAAAAAATAAGTTTGTTCATGAATGTGCTTCAAATATAGCCAACCTTATGCCCAATCAAATTTTCAAGATACAAAACCTTAAAAATTGAGTTAATCCCATGTCCCTCAATGCCAGATAATGTCAACCACTTGTAGGTACTCAATGATGATTAATAGATCATAGACTTTTTGACTAGCTCAAGAGTATGTGAGGGTCACATTATTCATGAATCCAATCTAATTGATGATGATAACTTTAAAAGTAAACTTGATGACAAGGTCATTCAATTAAATGACAATAATATCCCTAAAGACTTGATAGACTTAGAGAGACTCTTTGATTCTAATTAACTAGTTGAGGCTATCAAGACTCCTCAAGTAAATGGGAATGATTATAACACAATTGATCTTGTATTTAAAGGTCAACCTTAGATGGTTAATATTGGTATAGCCTATACAAGCATTGAGTCTAAAAGAGCCAAATAAATACTAACCAAATATAAAGATATCATAGCATGGTCCTATGATGACCTAAATATCTTTCATCCAAAGGTCATAAATCATACCATACCTTTAAAATAAAACTAAAAACCTTTCAGACAAAAGTAGAGGCTTGTAAACCCAGTCTTAGAACCACTAAAATATAGAGAGATCAAGAAACTCTTAGATGACAAGATTGTGTTTCCCATTAGGCATTCTATTTGGGTCACTAATTTAGTCCTAGTCTGGAAGAAAAATGGTGAAATAAGATTGTGCATTGATTTTATAAACCTAAATAAATCATCTAAGAAAGATAATTACCCCTACCTTCTCTTGACCAAATAATATAAATTATTTCTAGTTATACCATGATGCCCTTTCTCGATGGTTTTTCAGTTATAACTAGGTGTTGGTGAATCAAGAAGATAGGATGAAAAATAATTTTACTACTAATTGGGTCACATTTACATACAAAATAATGCCATTTTGATTGATAAATGCAATTTCAAATTTCCAAAGGGTTATGAATCATGTTCTCCAAAGTCTTCTAGGTAAGTGTATTTTTATATTCATGGATGATCTGACTGTCTTTTCTAAGAATAGGGAGGATCATATTATGCACCTATAATATGTATTTGAAAGATGTAGAAGGTATGGGATTTCTCTTAACCCAATGAAAAGAATTTTCTGTGTTACTAAGGGAAAACTATTATGACATGTTCTCACTAAGGATGGAATCTTTATAGAACTTGATAGAATAAATGCAATATCTAATATAGAACCCCCTAATATTAGGAATGAATTAAAGTCATTCTTTGGTAAAATAAATTTGGTAAGAAAGTTTATTTTTGGTTTTGTAGAAAAAGTAAAACCTTTGAATGACATGTTGAAGAAACAGGCTAAAATCACTTGGAATGAAGAGATAAAGAAGGCTTTCAAATACATCAAAGAGGCAATTGGAAACGTCCCTGTAATGATAATCCCAGACTTAACCAAAGATTTTTATCTTTACTCCTTTACTTTAGATCATATAATAGGTGTAGTGTTAACTCAGAAGATGGATAGATGTGACCATCTAATAGCTTTTACAAGAATTAACCTTTAAAATGTTGATTTAAAATACTCTCCAATTGACAAGCAATCGTGTGATTTGGTTAAGGTTGTAAAAAATTTCAAGAATTATATCCTTGGGAATACGGTGCATGTAATTCTCCTAGACCCTACCACCAAGCTTATGATAAGTAAAAATTAACTAGGAGAAAGGAGAGGTAAGTGGATGTTTGTGCTCCAAGAATATGACATTAAGGTGAAGACTACCAAATTGGTAAGGTGTCAAGGTTTAATTCAATTGATTACCAATACTAACCAAAAGCTAAGTGTTATGTAGATAGAGAAATAAATTTTTAGACCTAATGATTGGTATGATCCCATTGTCCACTTAGTAATCAATAGTTATTGTCTTGAAGGGTTAAGTAAAGAACAAAGGAAAGCTCTAAGGCTCAAGGTAGTTCACTTTTTGATCAAGGATGGAGTGTTGTATAGGAAGAACTTTAAAGGAATTTACTTGAGATGTGTCCCCAAGAGTGAAACTATTGAGATAATGAGTACCTTTTATAAAAATTTGGGAAGTGGACATCCATCTAGGAGGACTACAACCCACAAAATCCTTAGATCTAGTTATTATTGGCCCACCATCTTTAAGGACACTCATATGCATGTGAGAGAATTCCACTCATGTCAAGTATTCCACACTAAGGAGCCCTAGGCAACCATGACACTACATCCAGTTATGGTGGATAAACCTTTTACTTAGTGGGGGATAGATTTTGTGGGGGTAATCAACCCCAATTAATTAGAGGGTCATAAGTACATTTTGACTGCCAATAACTGCTACAAAAGATGGACTGAAGTAGTGGAAACCAAGAAGTGTATGACTAAATAAGTGATCCAATTCTTGGAAGAAAACATATGCACCAGATTTGGAACACCAATTTACCTAGTCTATGATAATGGATCTTCTTTTATATCCATTGAGATGACCAAAAGGGTATATGATAACAACATCATTCTCAAGTTCTCATCCAACCATTATCCTCAAGGTAATGGAGTATCTAAATCAATAAATAATAATGTGATGAATGTAATAAATAAGTCTATATTAGACAAGCCTAGAATATGGCATAAGTTACTCAAGTATACCCTATGGACAAATAGAACAAGAGTCAAGCAAACTCTCAAAGTATCACCCTTCATACTAGTATATGGCCACGAACCCATCTTCCCCATCACCCTCAAGCTACCAATGTATAAATTCATGAAATATTGCATGTAGGAGGATAATTAATTTATAAATTCAAGGCTATTAGACATTATTTAGATGGATGATACCAAAGATGAGGCTTTTTCAAATTTTAGTAGACACCAAACCATAATCAATAGGTGGTTTGATAAATGATAAAAAAATAAAGGTGTTTGAGTAAGGAGACTTAGTTATTCTTTAGGATAAGTCATTTGAGCCTAAAGGTAAACATGGGAAGTTCACATCTTTATGGATAGGTCCTTACTAGATAGCTAAGATACTTGAAGACAACACCTTTAAGCTGAAAGACTTATAGGGATTAGAGTTTACCCTACCCACTAATGGGAAATACCTCAAGAACTACTTCTCTGTTGTCCCACCTAGGGTATTCATAGAATGATTCTAAGACTAGTTAGAGCTAGTGTAGGCCGACTATATTAGTTTCTTTCTTTTCTTTCCTTTATGTCCCTTGTTTGTGCATATGTATGTATATATTTGTTTATTTATTTCTTTTATTTCTATTTTTCTTATTTATGTTTGGTATGTTTTATTTCTCTACTTTCTTCCTTAATTTTAATAATTCCTTTTGGACAAGCCCTCAAGTCAATATTCATATGATATATCCAAGAAACCTCACTATTCAAAAATACAGGTATGTTTTCTCAACATTGGTTGATCATAAAGTTTTGAGATATGAGCTTAATGTTATGGTTTAGAGAAAATAGTAAAGAATAATGAATAGGTTAATTATTCCTTGAGATTATAAACTTTTTTTTATCTAAGTTTGGTTTTAATAAATATTGAACTTGTAAGATGGAAGATTAGATTATTAAAATACAGTCATCTTTGTACTTAAAAAACATTAATTGCCTAGGATAAAATTTGCAATAAAAGATGCTTGTTTGAGACCAAACCCCTAAACCTAGCTGACCTAGTTCCCAACCTTTGCTAGAAAGATAAAATGACTTGAAAAATACAAAAATAAGAACCTTATTACAAAATTCAAGATCTTTCTGAGCAAAGTTGATTATGGTAATCTCCAATAGGGCTATGGATACCTAATTGGTAGTGAAGCAAGGCCTTGAGTAGAACCAAAGGTATATCTATCATGGATATGGACACCTGACTAGTAATAAAGAAATGCCCAAGCCTTCCTTGAGCTAAAGCATGAATCTCAATAAACATCTAAATATGCTATAAGTCAATATTAATGGTCAAGGTCATGAATCTAGAAGTTGTTTACCCAAATACTATGGAAAACAATAAGTAAAATCAAATTACACATATAACATGACTAGGTTTTGATGTTTTATCATTATTTTTCATGTGGAAGACTTGTTTAAACCATGAATTGATCTCAATAATGATATTTGATCAAATGGAATGAATAAATTGGTCATTAGTTTTAACTAGAGTCTCTAAATTCTAACATATTGCTATGTTCCCCTGAAAGTAACCATTTTTTGAGGTCAACATACCCCCATTTTTGAAAAATGGGGCCCTTGTCTCGAATTTTGCAAATTTGTACCCCAAATTGAAATTTTCATTTGATCAAGAGTATCATTAACATGTTTATATATCTTTTTTATTTGAAGATCATCCACACCTGGTCTAGTTGGCTTATTTTTTTATGGATCTAGTTTGATCTTATTACTAATATTGGATCTCTATGTTTTAGGTTATAAGTTTAATGGAATTCATATAAATTTGGTAATACTCAGGTTTTTGTGTTTAAATGATTTTCTAACCTTTGGTCTATAATTGGTTAAGGGAATTCATATTTGAATTGATAAAATCATACTCTAAGATTTTAATCTAAGTTCATTTTAAATTTTAATTTGGTGGGAACATTTTATGTAGGAATAACTATGTTATGGACTTAATTTAATTTCTATCCTAAGGCTTAGTCAAGTTTTTCAATATGACCAAACCTTAGTCTAAAATATTTATTCTTAATCCCCTTACGTCTCGAGCTCCCTTTGTTCCCTTTTATCATAGCATGGTCTAACTTTATTATTTTTGGAGTTATTTTATTATGTTTAAACTTAGCTCAAGACTTTGGCCTAAATATTTAATTCATATTTATTAATACAAATAATATCTTGGTCTAAAACCTTAGTTTGAGTTCTATATATTTTCAATCCTAACTTAAATATTATGCTCATCCACATGATCAATAAACCATGTTTGCTCAAGTGAGATGGATTGAATGGTGTGCATTGAGTCAAGGTTTTAATAAAGCTCAAAGCAAATGAAGTGATGATATGCATCATAACCATGTTATATAGAATAGTGAGCAGCCAATGATATCCCACCCTTTGGATCAAGATTTGACAATACACATTCATCCAGATAAATTAAATCTAATGGATCAAGAGAGACATTGAATTTTCAAAAGGAACTCAAACCAAATAAGGTACCACTATGTGGTGGAAGTAGACTAGCCTAATAGGGATTAATAATGCAGAGTACAAAAATACTATAAGATTTTCAAGTGGCACAACCTTAGGGATTAATGTAGAGAGGAGCTAATCTTGCTCAACCCCATATATCATGATCTAATAGAGCATGTTTATTCAAACAAGATCTAATGACACAAGATCAAACTAGGAAACTAAGCATAGGGTCCCTTTTATTGATACATATACCTATGCTTAAACATTATACCATGTCTCTTATTATTCATGAGGAACCAATCTTACTTGGATTAAGGGACATATTTTTAGATGATCATGGTTTTACCCCTTTCAATGTTACTAAAACTAGTTGTTTATGTTGAGGATCAATGGAATCTCATTTAGGAATGAACATGCTTAGGGTTTGGTGCTCAAATGTTAAAATGGACCTTTTATTAGCCTTTGGTATAAAATTAATTGGATCTATTTTAAACCATGATTAAAACCCTAGTCTAATTTTTTAACCTTGGTCCTTTGTAATTAAATTCAAATTTGTGTAGGAACAATTATAAGTGCCATAGACTTAGCCTAATTTTTACCCTAAAGCTTAAGTCATGTTTTTAAACATGACCAAACATTAGTATAAAAATCATATACGTAGTCCCTTTATATCCCATGAATGCATGGTCTCTTTTACTATATTATAACTTAGCATAAGGCCCTAACCTAAAGTTTCATCATATTTAGTTATACAATGAAACCTTAGGTTAAAACCTTATGCTAGGATCTTTTATTATTTTTAGGGTCCCCTTTTATTATGATCTAAACTTAGCATAAAATCTTGATCCTAAGGTTCATGTTTGTGTTTATTTACATAAATAAAAGACCTTAGTCTTAAGATTTTATCCTAAGACCTATGCATTTTCTCAAGCCTGACTTAAATAGTTTGAATCTTCATAGGATCAATAGCATGCATTTACTCAGGCAAGATTGATCTAATGGAGCATAGATAGTCAAAATTTAAATGATGCCCTCAAGATGGAAAGAAGGTGATAAGTGTCATAATTGAATCCAAATAACAATTAACAACCAATGGAATTCCATCCCATGGATCATAATCTAATAGCATGCATTCATTTGAATGAGAATGATCAAATGGTGTGAGATGAGGGTGGAATTTTCAACAAAGATCTAAGGAAATATGGGACCACCATATGACAAAATCACATTAAATAGTAGAGTGTAGAGTGAAGAAGGCCCTTGGGACTGCTAGGTGACATAACCTCAGGGACAAGTATAAGGAACATCCAATCATGTTCATCTCTCAGGATTGAGATCAATGAATCATGTTGGTCCATGCAAGATAATTAAATGATGTGAGATTAAAGCAAGATTTTCAAAAGATAAAGGTGAATTTTTGAAAATTAATGAGAAAAATTCCATGAAATTCCCATGGAGATGCTATAGTGGTGCCACATAGGTAGAAAATGACAAATCTAAAGATGTTATGGGTTCAAAAAGGTAATAGTATAAATTCAAAGATCTAAATCAAATCTAAGGCACAAACTCACTTAAGTTGAAATAGGTTTCCACCATTAAATCTTTGAAAAGACTTGAAAAAAATCCCTAACTCACATAAATCCCTAATTCAACCTTATATTAATTACAATTAAACCCAAAAGAGTGAATTATCATCTAAGCTAGAATAATTTAATATAGAGCTAAAAATCAATCTACTAGTGAGTAATTTGACCTAATTTAGACCATGGTTTCTTGAAAAGGAACTTCCAAGGAAGATGTGGAGCTATATATAAATTTAGATTCCAAGGGGAGAGTATTAAAATATACATAATTTTATTCCATCACCCTAAACATGGGAGATAAAAATTGGTCTAAGCTATTCTAGACTATCGAGGAGCAACCGTCCATCACAAGGGAAGAGAAGAACCTATCTATGAGAAGGAGATATTATGACATAATGGATATTTAGATGATATTCTTACACTTTGTAGTGGCTAATCCCAAAGTAATACATTTTATTGGCATTGTCTCTCCTATTTTTAAATATTACAAAATTGATAAAGGTATGTTGATCAATAAGCACACTTATAAAAGTATAGCTTGTGTCTTAACCATGGATTTTGAGAATTATTATAAACTACCTAAGCCCTAAATAGACATGACCAACATAAATAATTGGGATAAGGAAAATTACCTAAATACCATCATTACCCCATGGTTGTATTCTAGGAATCATGTATTCTTGGACTTCAATAACAACATCCCAATTAGCCAATTCAGACCTAAGATCAGGATGATTATGACCTTGATGAATAGGTTGTGTGAGAATCTGACCACTACCTACATGGATAAAATCTAGGTGCCCTTGGTATATTTTATGGTTGAAAGTGATCTCAACCCTCCCATTAGTGTATTTATTAGCTCCTATTTGTGCAAATATATTTCCACAATCAAGAAAAGGACCAGGGGCCAGTTTTACATGATGTCATACTTGTTGGATACCTTTATCACCACACTAAGATACCTAACCTTAGATAATGATCACCTAAGGGGACACAGATGCTCTCCTAATATTATTCAAAATTTTACATATTAAAATATAGGGACCACATCCATTTCATCAATGATTATTTCTATCTAGCCTTAATTGAGGCTATAACTGAGAATCTAATGATAAGAGTTATTCCTTTGGTCAAAAAATAAATTAAATACATTGGTGACATATGGTTCTATCTAGATTTCACCATCATTAGAGTTGAAGGAATCTAAGGCCAAACCCTTAGGCTACCCATCCATGTCCCCAACAATCTTGAAGAATAAAAGGTGGTTTATCAATTTTTCCTTGGTATAGATGGCCTATGTAGAACCAAGAAGAAAGGAGTCCTATACAACCTCAAAATTACTATTGGAAGGAAAATATTCAATAAATGGGAAAATGTAGAGGAAACATCTAGATATAGGACTTATTTGAGTATACAACTGGATAAACTGAGATAGTGGGATCCCCAGGACAAGGTCAAGGTGCATCTAAAGGCCAAAGGGATAAACATGACATATGAACACCAGCCCAAATTCTATGACCTAATATACACAAAGGCATCTTCCTTCATTTAGGTCTTTAAAATATTGAAGACATTCAACATCATTCTATAATCTAGGATGAAAATGGAACAAAAAGGAAGTGATGACAGGTGGTAGTTGGGATTTAGAAAATACCATTTGCTTAGTGGAGATTCATCTAGACCTCCAAAACCATAAACAAAGATCCAAAATATTGAGGAACCAAGGATTGAATAAATAATACCTAGTGAAGTTATTTTTTCTTTAGCCTGAGCACAAGAATGAGGATCACTAGTTAATGAGTTTTAGATGATAAACTTAGACCCAAGTGAAATGGTTGAGAATTCACTACAAATGTTATCTAGTGCTTATCAATAAAATTAAGAAGTCCAAATAGAGGAAACTCAGATTGGAGAAGAAAAATAAAATAAGGGGAAGGAAGTTGCATTGGATTTAGTCCTTATTACCACACCTACCCCAAAGAGAAAAGCTAAGATAGCATTGGTTCTAGTAGGGAAGAAGTGACCCAAGTTAACCTTCACTCATCCTTTGAATGAAGTCAACCTTTTCAGTGATGAGAACCCAATCTAGGACCCAACCATTCTTGAATGGTTCATAAATGGAAAATTTTATAAAATTCCAACTCTACACCATCCTTGGGTAACAACCAAGTCTATAAACATAACTATGCAAGATGAGCTCAAGCCATAGATTATGGATTTGCAAAAGGAAGAGAAGAAAATGATGTATGCTCCAAGAGAATCAAGTGGAATTGAGATTTAAACCCCTAATATTAAAGTTAAATAATGTTTAATTGGTGTCAAGTTTGACCCAACAACTGTTGGGTTACAAAGAGTTACTAAAAAGAAGGCTATGATAGGTGGAGAAGAGTTCATTTTCCAAAAAGTGGAACCATTCATCAGATTAAATCCTTTTAAAGGATAAAGGATGAGTGAAAACCCCATATTTGAGGAGAATGTGCTTTAATAGGCTCAATATCAATTAGCATAATTACAATCTACCATTAAGGGCATGCAGTAACAAAGAGAGAATCTACAGAGGCAAAAGGAAAATTTGTAAGGACAAGCTATATTATTAGTTATGGATGTTATGATCAAGATTTTTAAGGCATATTTCTATGATATTTTTGACTCTTTAAAGTTAACAAGGTCTAGACAAAATGTATTGGGTCAATAAGATGCAACAACTAAGGAATTAATCACCCATTAGTATAATTCAAGGGATAAAATGAATGAATTGATCAACATCTTGGTGGAAGATAAAATCCCTAGTTTAAAAACCATCATCCTAGATCATTTGAACATAGTCATAAGAATTATTTTGGACAAGATCAAGAGCTTGAACACATGGTCTAAAATTTTGGAAAGATTCCTTAAGGATGGCAAAGAACTACTAGATAAGATGAAACATTTATTTGGGACCATGATCTTCAAACCAACGACACTCAACTCTATGGGCCTCATCACAGATGAAGATTTCAAGCACAAAACCACCTTGGTCATGCATAAAGTGAGGAGAAAAATCAAAGGTAAATCTGAAATAGACAATATTAGGGTCATGGATATGATCCTAAAATTAGAGGAAAAGGTTGTTGAAGCTAGGAGCATTAAAGAAGCCTTAGGAATAAATGATAGGGACCTTGGAGAATTATATGATCAAGAGGATGAGATATTCTTTGAAACAAATGTTAATTTGAAGCTGATTGATGAACAAAACTATAGAGAAATGAAGATAATAAAACAACAAGGGACTTCATCAACACAAAGGACCCAAAGTCAAGCAAGTTGACTTAAGATATTATATTCTATAAAAGCATTGTAATATTTGAAAATAGAATATTATTTTGTAAAGGCATGTGTAACTTGTAAAGCACATTGCCTGTAGGTCAATCCATAGGGAAAAGTCTAGTTTATTTTAGAATTTTGTAAAAGGAAAAATGTCTCTGACACCTATACTTTCGTAATTGCATATGATTGATTAGTATACTAACTTGGCATTCTATAAAATGATTATTACCATTTGTAAAAAGGGGGGAGTTCTTAGAGCTAAGATCTAATTTAAACTATTTAGAAACTAATATAAGCATGGAATTATGTAAAGTTTATCCAAATTTGATTATGTCTTTTGTTATCTTGGCTTCTCTCTCACTTTTTCCTTTTTATTTCCACATTTGAATTTTTCTTATCAATTCCTGATGTGTACATTTGAATGTAGAGCTATTAACTTATGTCAATGCTAGGTTAATTTAAAGTTTTAATTTCATTTCATTTGCTTACTCTTCTTACATTTGGGATGATGTTGTTTGCTTGTAGGGGTAAATATTTAAAGTGAACTTGATTATTATTTGTATTATTTCATTCCATACTTAAATGTTTGCCTAATGTTTGATAGGATTTGAGTTTATGCTAATTCATATCATACATTAGTTAAGTACATGCCTAGATGATTTTTGAATTGTCATGATATTTAGAATGAAGATCAACAACATCTCTTCTTTACCTTACCCTCCCTTTTTCTATTTTTTAAATAGATCATTATAGCTTAATTTTCATTGTAAATATCCATCTAGGTAAGTTCTTAGATTAGTTATTGGTCATAATTCACTATTCTTAGCATAGTTTACTTCATATTTTGCATAGACTAAATTTGGCTATGATGGTTCCCAACCACCAAATATTATAAATATTGTGAAATATTCCACTTTATTTTACTCTATTTCATTAATAGATAATATGATTATCACAACTTGTAACTCATGCATTGAATTCTTAGACTTATAAAATGAAAAGTATTCTTGAATACTTTGGGCACCTATGATACATATTCAGGCATCAATAACTCCCATTTTCACTCACTCTAACTGAATAATGGTAAGTTGAGTGGTTAATAATTACACATGGTTTGGGTATGATATGTTTTTGTATTCTACTTATCATTGGTGGGTAGATATAAAATAAATTTAATTTTTCTTAAAAAATAGATAAAAATGAGAGAAGGGTAAGGTATCAAATAAAGTGACATGTGACTCAACTAAGGTATAAACCCTTCCAAGTAAGAATTTTTCTATCCTAGTTTGATAAAATGATAATAACTAATATCTTAAATAATTTAGTGTAAAATATAAAGCTTTTCAAGCATAGGTTAATTTGGCAATCTCCATCGAGGCTATCGATGCCTGGCTGGCAGTGGAGCAAGGCCTTGAGTGGATCCAAAGACATCTTTATCGGGGTGATAGATTCCTATATGGTAGAAAATCAATTCCCAAGCATTCCTAAACTAAAATAAAAACCCCATTTAATACCTAAATAAGACTACTATCTAGTTCAAATGATTAAAAGTATGAAACCTAGAGGTTGTTCCCTAAATCCCATGAAAAATAGTAAGTGGAATCAAATCACACACATAAAATGACTATGTCCTAGTAGTTTAAACTCAATTTTTTAGGTAAAAATCTTATTTCACCCATGAACATACCTTGAATGATGACATGGATCCACTAAAGTAAAGGACCTAGTTATTGACCTAAACTAGAGTCTCTATGTTCTAACATTTGGCTATGTTTCCCCTGTGCATCACCATATGTTGGGGCAAACATCCCCATAATTATAAAAATTAGGGCATTGAATGTTTTAAACCTTTTTATTACCAGTTTTTCCTACTCCTAAGTTTTAGTAGAATTTTAAGATCATCCACTCTATTAAAGAGCATGCTTGTGCAATGTAATATTCTTGTTTTGGATTAACCATGCTAATGAGTTGCACAAGTCATTTTACAAGTTCTGTGGTAATCACCTTAGGGTTATATGTTCAAAACCACTAGATGGACCTTGATTAAAATTCAAATATTGGAGGGAACCATGTTGGAGGGAACAAATTAAAAAATCATCACATAAAGGAACTATAAACAAGGGTCTCTCATGGGTTAAAGTAATGTTTTCATAACATAACTCAAAATCCTCATTATATTTCCCCCTTTATTTTTCTTATGTTCCTTAGGTATAATTTGGTATAGCTTCATGGGGTCCCCTTTTTCATCACCTAACTTAGCCTATGTTATTACTATTAAGGCCCCAATAATCATCATGACCTTAGTCTTAATAACTTATGCTAAAAGCTTTTATTTATCTCCTCAATTCTAATTATTATCTCCATCACCCTTTGAAAGATATTATGAATGATTATTTCTCACTATATTTGATCAGAAAAAGTGCCCTAGACTTAAGAATTTGGTTTAAAAAACATGCACTAAGATCGATCCAATGGCCTATGCTTGCTCGTTAGATTTGATCCAATGGCATGAGGCATAAGGAGAAAAGTCAAAAGGAGCATAAGGCACCAAGGGATAGATACATGGTGCCTTGATGGTAAAAAATAAGGAATAAAAGGGCCCACCTAATAAATTCATCCAATTAATGACCAAATCTCCCCACATAGATTGATATCTACTACCAGCTCACTAGATTTCTTACAATAGTGCAAGGCCCAAGTGGATTTTTCAAAGTCATCCTAGGCTCTTGAAAAATGGATCCATGTCACATTTTTATTTGAACCAAAATTGGCTAGGAAATTAATGGTAATCACTCACTCGTTAGATTTATTCCAACATCATAAAAGGCTCGATGATTTTTCAAAACACTATGAGCTCAACATGTGGCTAGTTTTTTACCAAGGTGACAACTAATAGAAGATATGTAGTATGGGAAAGATCTATGAGGATGTCAAGTGTCATAACCATAAGCCTAGAGATAATTAGACTAATAAAATGAGAGGACTTGGGTTTGGATTGATAGATCATGCTAAATCTAGGATTTTAATCCTATGGTATGAAATAAAGGAGACTTTAAAAAAATAATGACTAGTGTCTGAGTGAAACCTTTAAAAATTGTCATGAAAAGTCTGAAATGATGCCACATAGGCTCCACAAAAGTAAAAGGTCTCCATAAAATCTAAAGTAGATATGAATTTAAAGCCTAAATATCTTATACCATTAAATCTTTGAACCCTGAACCCTCTATAAAGAAGACCCAAATTAGTTCAATTAGTTACATTTAAATCAAGATAACATAATTGTGCTCATGAGAACAAGTGCTATAATAAGAACCCTTGGCTATCTGGTTTGAATAAATTAGTAAGATAAAAAATAGTGGCTAGGAGGCAATAATTTAAGATATAATCCAAGATTTATTTGAGCTCTGATAATGAAGGGAAGATTTTCAAAGTCAGAGAACTAGAACTAGCAACCCTAAACATCTATGGAGTGAGGAATTGGTCTAAATGGTTCTTATTGGTGGATGAATTATAGCCTATCTCCCCAGAGGAAATAAGGAATTCCATAGTAAATCAAAGGTACAATGACCTAGTTAAAGTTTAAATGTTTAGTCTCCACAATGCCATGGTAAAACTAGAGGTCATACACTACACTAATGTCCTAACACCCATCTTTGTTGATTATAAGATAGATGGGGAATGTATTATTTGAGAGGGTAATTCATAGAGGGTAGCATACATCTTTCCTTTATCCTTTGAGATCTATAACATATCTCCTTACCCCATCTCCACCTCCTTGCCATGAGGGAATGGGTTAACACCTAGTACCTTGATTCAGTCCTCACAACCTAGTTAATCCAAGGACACCATGTCTTCAGGACCTTGGATGGCAAGATCCCTATTGTCAAATTCAAATAAGGCATTATAATAATCATGAAAGTTCTAAATCAATCCTTGAGTGCCCCTTCCACCACATATGTAAACAAAGTTTGGGTGTCCTATGTCTATTTCATGGTAGAAGAGAAATTGACCCTTCCACTAGGAGACCTAATCAACTTCATCCTAGCTAATCAATTCATAGGCATCAAAAGATAGATCTCTAAATAATTCTATATGGTTTCCTATTTTTTGGATTCCTTCTAGCCTCTATGACCTTTCCTGACATTATAAACTAGTCCCTTGATGGTAGGACCACAATTTCTCACATTTTTTCTAAATTACATATATTCAAGTATAGGAACCATATGAAATTCATCTATGATTGTGTTTTACCAACCATAGTTGAGGCCATCACAGGAGTTCCTATGCTGAGATTGCATCCCCTTATGAATAAGTAGGTGGAAACCATGAGATATGTATGATATTATCTTGATTTCACTATCATTAGGTTAGAGGGGATCTTAACCCAACCTTACAAGCTACCAGTCCATATCCCCAACAAGCTTGTTGAGATAGAAATTGCTTCCTAAATCATATAGGGTGTTGACAAAGAGAAGATGAAGGGATAAATAAATCCCCTCCCATTTGATATTGGGAAGGTTGTAATCAAAGACTAGAAATAGCTAGAAATCATGGTTACACAGATATTATTTTGATTTCCAATTAGATGACCTTAAGATGTGGTACCCTAAGAATAACGTAGTTAACTATATTAGAGATAGAAAAATCCCAAAGGTTTAATATGAACATAAAATAGGTGTTAGTGATGACATCTACATTAGAGCAATAAATTTTGAAGAAGTGCTCTCCAAGATCAAAAGCTAAAATATCAAGTTAGAACATAGACTAATCAAGGATAACAAGCCTTTAGGGGAGATATGGAAGTTGTACCCCTTACAATATCATTTGTTCCCACATCCATCTAAGACCATTTATTAAGAGACCAAATATTATCCATCTAAACCTCAACCCCACCAATAGGATGCACAAGCTAAATAATCTTAGGCTAGGCAACCTCAAAATGTAAAAGGCAAAGAGAAAATTGGAGAACAAAAATTATAACAAAGACTTGGGGAAGGTCCCTCACATTCATAACTCCCATAGAGGCCACCTTCACCCATGGAATTCATTTATATGATAGTTTTTGAGTGAAGGGATACATTATAGGGTGCCCTTATTAATATAGTAGCAACATATGGCTCAGATAGAGAGGAGAATCCCTCTAAGGAAACAAGAAAGGAGATGGTTCCATTATGAAGGACAAAAGGAATGCAGAGTTGGCCTTGGTTCCTATGACTCCAAGGAAGAATCCTAGGTTGACATTCACTCCCCTACTAGTGAATTCAACCTCTTTAGTGATGAGATTCTTATCTATGGACCAGTCATCCCTGATTAGTTTATCTATGGGAAGTGGAAGAAGGTCCCATCCCTTTTTCCTTCATGGGCCTTGACACAAGTTGGCTTGACTATACATGATAGCATTAAACCATAGATCATGGACATAGTGGAAAAATAAGAAGAGAGAAGAATAAAGGTTCATCATGCTCAAGAAAGCTAGAAGGTTGACACCCCTAGAGCCTTTGGTAGTGAAAGTGTGGAGGTGCTTGAGCCTCCAAAGTTCAAGAATCTAGAGACTAAAGTCCAATTTAACCTATAAATAGCAAGATTAGAAAGGATAGCCATAAGGACATCCATGTTTGGTCAAGAATAATTCACCTTTCAAAAGGTGGAACCATTCATAGGATTAACCCATGTTGAAGGGAAATAAATTAGAGAGGCTCCCATCCATGAGGAGGATGTGGAAATTTTAATTAAGGTTCAATCTCAGTAGGCTAGGGTTGGTGTCTAGGGATTAAATAAAATGTTCTAGAACCTAAAGAAGGAGAAAGAGAATTTTCAAAATCTATAAATTATCTTAGTGTCATACTCCATGATTAAGATGCTTAAGGAATCATTTTGGGACATGTTTAAGCCATTAAAGTCTATGAAGTTGAGGCATAGTGCACTGGAGGACTAGGCCACCTTAGCTAAGGAGATAGTTACTCAATGGTAGACTTTTAAAGATAATATTTCCCAAATTCTTAATATTTATATTAGGAAGCAAATACCAAATTTTAAATCCATCAGCATGGGGCACTAAAATGCCATTTTAGGAATTGTTGTACACAAGGTCCAATCCTTGAGTGCATGTCATGCCAAAGTGGAGGAACTTATTGAGGAGGAAAAAGATCTCATGGGTAGAATTGAGAATCTCTTGGGAAATATGATCAAGGATATTTCACATCCCATTACCCTTGGATCTATCAGTGATGAAGAATCCAACATAGAGCCACTTTAGTGACTCAATAAAATAAGGGCAAGAGTCAAGGACAATCAAGACAAGATAATAACAAAATATTAGACATGATATTTAATGTAGGGGAGAGGATCAATGAAGCCATAACCATTAAGGAAGCTTTGGCTAGGAATGACAAAGATTTTGATGAGTTGGTTGATCAAGAAGATGATTGCATCACAAGGCCTGCCATGGACTTAGGCCTAGTGGATGAACAGCATGAATGAGCTATGAGTATCCTTTAGTAGCAAATCACCCTACCTCTAATAGTCTATATATGGCTTACCTAGGGGGAAAGTTTTTTTGTTAAGGAAAATTCTAGTTTGTTAGAATGGTTTCCTTTAGTTCAGTATGATTGTAAAAGATGTGTATTATAGTTTATTACAAAGACAACTATCTTTATTTTTATACACCTATATTTTAGACTAACCGGTATACTACTTGGCATTTCTATAAAGGTATGTATTACCATTTGTAAAATAAGAGGGAATTCAAACCATTTTGTACACTTCTAAGAAATTAATACAAAATATCAAAGAAATCTATAGATATTATCTAGATTGATGTGTTTAAATTGCTAAGTTTCTCAATTATTTGTCTAATTTTGAATATGAATAGTTTCTAGGAATACTGGCTTATATCATTAATTACAAGGTTTATAACTTGTGTAATGCTAGGTTAGTTGAATGAAATTGAGTTTACTTAATTTTATTTTCTCTACAAAAAATATGTGCATTAGATATCTAGATGTGTAAAACTTTAAAAGTAAATCCAATTCTTACTTGTATTGCCATCCTATCTCTAGAATTAGGCTTGGTTTGTTGTGAAACATAGCTTAATCTAATTTACACTATACATTGGCTGAGATCATGCTTGATAATCCTTAGAACTTTGTCAATATGTTTATAACTAAAGATCATCAATCACCATTTCTTTCTTACTCTACCCTTTCCTTTTGTTCTTTCTTTAAACAATTCACTATAGCTTAAATTTCACTGTAAATATCCATATAGTTTAGTATACCATCAATATTTGACTAAGAAACCATCAAAATTTCAAAACAAGGTGGCTCTAAACCACTAAATAATATAAATTTGTGGAACAATCTACTTTAGTCTTCTATTATTTCATGGTAGGCATCATAATTTCCAAATACCTACAACTCATGCCTTGAATTCTTTGAATTCTAAAATGAGTAGTGCTTTTCTAACACTAAAATCACCTATGGTACATTTATAAGCATCAACAAGAGAAGCTCCACTAGCACTAGAAGGATGGCCCTGATGCTTATTGGCCAAGAATTGGTGTCATCTTTATTCTTTTTTAGTAGATCTTTGATCTAAAGTGTAAAGGTTGGTAGTCTTGGAGGTTTTTGACATACCTTTGTGCATTGATAAGGCAAATATCATATTTTTTTATAAATGATTGCTAGTTATGGTAAATATAGCTTTGAATTTGAATATATATAACATTTGAAATTAGAACATATTATTATGATCAAAGATCAGGTGATCCCTTACAAATTATGGTTCATCTCAAACTCAAACTTGTAGAGATCAATTATCTTCACATAATAGGATGCATCCTCAAACTACCTTTATGGAAATTTGATGTCCTTTTTCATTTTTACATAGATATTTACATAATTATCCTAGTGTGCATGTTTAGTCATTGCTCCTTTTAAATATTAACTTGATACACTATATTTCAAATAGGATCTCCAATAGTCAAGCTAGAATTACCTAGAATTCACACCAGATCATGCTCAAAAATAAGAGAGCCTTTACTAAAGCAACAAAATCATTAGAGAAATAGGTGTGATAAATATATACAAAGACTTTCCAAGTCTTTTCCCACTTCTCCTATGCAAGGGACCTTTGCATTCAGACCCCATCTAGGTATGGCTTGGTTAGGGAGTTCCCCCATTAATCTACAAGGGGTAGTCCATGCTCTACCACATAATCCTAAGAAATATTTGCCCATATTTAGTCTTACTAGTGTCATAAATGTGTAGGAACATGTTAATTATTTTAAATATTCTTTGAGGTTATTAAATTTCATACATGAGGATGTAGCATGTATATTATTTCCCTTTACTTTTAAGGATGCAATGTATGAATGGTTCCTTAATTTGTATAATGATTACATTACCTCTTTTAATTATTTCAACACCATTTTCATTAATTAATTTGGTAAGATTATTAGTCTTTGTGTCATTTATCATCAATTCACAACCATCAAAATAGATGGTAGTGATCTTATAATATATTTCAATTCTAGATTCCAAAAAATGTATAGCAAGATTATGTAACCTTACAAACCTAATGATATTATATCCCTAGAGATGTATAACAATTTAGTAGATCCTATGACTTATATATTTCTAAAGAGATCTATCCTATTTATAGCTTCATTAGCCCAAGGCTATCCTGAGGTAGTAGTTATTAGTGATCAGATGTAACCACAAGGCCAAATGGCTTACTCCATTCCCAATGTTAACCCACAAGTACCTACTTTGAACCTTTTTCCAAATAATAACCAAAACACCCCATCTCCTAATTAAATCCCAACCCTAAACATTTTGTCGACTAGTTATGCTACTCCTAATAAAAATTTGGGATTATTGAGTCACCAAACTACTAATGGATCTTCCACTAATGATCAAAAGACCTTAATACTAACTCCTGATTCAAGAAATAATCATGTCCATAATTCTAAGACTCCTAAGAATGAAAATTAATCTATATTGAAAATGATAAAAAAGATCAACACTTATTTCCTTTAATTGCAACAATAAATTGGTAATACTAGTGAAAGTTATAGAAGGAACTTTACTTTCCAAAAGTTTAACAAACAAGGCAATAGGTTCCATAATGATAGCTTCTACAAAAACAATAAGACTAATGAACTCTCTTCTAGTAACAAAACTATCGTCATTAATCTCATAGACATTACTTTCCCTGACTACTATAGAGTGCATGCTACTACTAAGCAAGGTGAGATTGATTGTATTGAATTCTACAAAGCCTTTGAAGATTTTTAGGAAGAATTAGATAAATCTAATGTGGTCCTTAATAAATATTGTGATATAAATGATTCTAGATCCAAGTATTTAGATCAGGTCCACATGGTAGAAACCTTCCAATTCCCTTTTCAAGAAGATAATGAACTTGAGAATATTCTTGAAGAGATTCAAGCATTCCAACAATTATTGAAGATATAGCCTCTGAGGAATAGGGAGTAGAAGAAACCTTTGACCACTTCAATTGCTCCTAATACTTATATGACCCTTCTTGACACTACTTCAAGGAATGACCCTCAACCACCCAAAGTAAGTTCCTCCAAGCCTCATATTGATTCACCAAGTAAGACTAGATACAACATTGTTGAAGACATGAAGAAAATCAACGCCAATATTATCTTTTATGAGTTAACTCAAATTACTGAAGAAAGAGACTTATTTTTAGAGCCTTTGTCTAATAAACCTAAGAAGCCACCTAGGGATGATAGTGAAAATGTAACCATGTAGGAAACCAAGGCATAATCCCCCCATTCCTTCTCATAGTTAGGATATTTGGTAAAAACCTTCACAACTACCTTCTAGATTATGGGGATTCAAGAAATATCATGCCTGCAAGAATTTTTGAGAAACTAGGACTGACTCTAATCAAGTCTAATAATTAGCCAATAAACCTAGAGTGAAATAATGTATTGACATTTAAGTGGTGGACATTCCCAATGCATATAGACTTCTTTTAAGTAGATAATGGACTAAAGACTTAAATAGATATATGTCTACTGATTGTTCACATCTATGGCTACTTTGGAAAGGTGGCCCAAATCAGATAAGAGTGGAAAGGGAGCCAATAATGAAACACATGATAACTAAGTACATTGTTGTTAATGAAAGGGTGAAGTTTCTTGATTCTAACTTAGGAGTCTTCACCTTGGAGACTAAAAAAGTGGTTGGTTCCCAAGACACTCCTATTGTACCTAGTTTATGGAAACTTTATGTTGATGGTGCTAAAATACAAGTTTGTATATGGAGTTGGTATTGTTTTATTAGACCCTACTAATAAATAATATCATGCATCTTATAGACTGCAATTCCTATGCACCAATAACTTGGTTGAATATGAGGCTCTCATTTTAGGGTTGAAATTTGAAATTAAAAATAAATTCAAAGAGCTACTAGTTTGTGGGGACTTTGAATTTGTAGTCAAAAAATTGAGAAGTTAGTATCAATGCAAACTATCATACCTCAAGAGGTATAAGTTTAGAGTTTGGGACCTAATAGAGTCTTTTGAGGCATTCAACATCCTCTCTATCCCTAAAGATGAAAACAAAGCTACCAATGGGTTGGATTATACTATAGCCAACCTCATGCCTTATCAAGATTCTCCTAACTTTAGTATTGAGCTTGTACCCTTCCCCTCAGTCCCAGATAATATGAACCACTTCCAAGTCTTCAATGATAATCAGTAGATCTAGGATTCATGACTAACTTAGGAGATTTTTAAACTCATATTATTGATGAATCTAATGAAGATACCCCTAAAAGGGAATCTAGTGGTAAGATCATCTACCTGAGTGATAACAAGATACCTAAAGGGATGGTTTCACTAGAAAGATTGTTTGACCCAAACAAACTCATTGAAAAGCCTAAGGTCCCCAAGGTAAATAGGAAGGACTATAATGTAATAAATCTTAGACCTTAAGATCAACCCCAGTAGGTTAATTTAGGAAAGGCTTGCACAAAAATGGAAAATAAGAAGGCTAGGGAGTTACTCACCAAGTATAATGACATTATAACATGGTCTTATGATGATCTAAAGATCTTTGATCTAAGGGTTATCACCCATACTATAGCCCTCAAGGAAAGCTATAAATCCTTCAAGTATAAATAGAGGCCTATTAACCTTGTCCTAGAACCCATGATATATAAGGAAGTCAAAATTTTATTGGATGCAAGGATTATGTTTCCCATTTGGTACTCCACTTGGGTCACTAATTTGGTTCCAATCAGAAAGAATAATGGTGAAATTAGGTTATGAATTGACTTCAAGAACCTAAATAAATCACCTAAAAAGGATAATTACCCCCTTCCATCTCTAGACTAAGTAACATAGGTGTATTAGCCATGATGTCCTTCTTTGATGGCTTCTCAAGGTATAACCATGTGTTAGTCGATAGAGAAGATAGATTGAAGACAAACTTTACTACTAAGTGGGGAACTTTTGCTTAAAAAAGGATTCCCTTTGGGATAATCAATGTAAGGGATACTTTTCAAAGATCCATGGACCATGATTTATAGGTTCTAGTTGGAAAATGAATCATAATATACATGGATGACCTAAAAGTATTCTCCAAAAATAGAGAAGATCATTTCACACACATTCAATAAGTATTTGAGAGATGTATAAGGTATGGTATTTCTCTTAATCCCAAGAAAATAATATTTTGTGTTACTAAATGGAAGTTTTTAGGTCATGTTATCACTAAGGATGGGATCTCTATAGGTCTTGAAAGGGTAAAAGCCATCTCTAAGATAGAGCTTCCAAATAGTTGAAAATAACTAAATTCATTCTTTGGCAAAGTAAATTTTGTGAGGAAATTTATCTCAGGGTTTGTTGAGATTATCAAACCATTAAATGACATGCTTAAGAAGGATTACAAGGTAACTTGTAATGAGGATTCTAAGGAATCATTTAAGAACATCAAAGAAGTAATTAGTCAATCCCTAATACTGATAAGTTCAAACTTTTCAAGGAACTTTATTTGTATTCATTTGCTTTTGATCACTACATGGTAGTAGTATTAACTTATAAAGTTGATGGTAATGATCATCCAATTGGTTTTATGATTACCAATTTCAATAATGTTGAACTAAATTATTCCATAATTGACAAGTAGGCATATGAACTAGTCAAAGCAGTAAAGAAGTTTAGGCATTACATCATTAGGAACAAAGTGCATGTTATCTTACCAAACCCTACCAAAAAACTCATGTTGAGTCAAAATGAATTGGGTGAGCATAGAGGCAAGTGGATGCCAATCCTAAAAGAGTATGATATAGAGATGAAAATTTTTAAGCTGGTAAGGTGTGAAGGCTTGGTTTAGATGATTTCCAACACTAGCCCCAAGCTACATATCATGCAAGTTGAACAACAAGACTTTTAGCCTAATGAGTGGTATGATTCCTTGATTAACTTATTTATTAATGGTGTTTTTTTATTATACTTAAAAGAGATAATAATAAGTCCCTAAGACTCAAAGCTTGTCAATATTTGATCAAAGATAGAGTATTATATATAAAAAACTTTGAAGGAGTCTATTTAAGGTGTGAATCTATAGAAGAATATTATCAAATCATGAGTACTTTCCATGAAAATATGGGTATTGAACATCCATTAGGAAGAATAAAAACCCAAAAAATACTAAAGGCTAGTTACTATTGGCCTACCATTTTCAAGGATGCTCACAAGAATGTGAGGGAATGCCATTATTGTCAAATCTTTATAACTAAAGAACCAAAGGCAGCCATGCCTTTGCAACCAAAGATGATTAAAAATCCCTTTACATAATGGGGATTGGATTTAATTAGAGTAATCAAACCCAATTCTTCTAAGGGCCATAAATAATTTCTAACTACTATGGACTATTTCATAAGGTGGGTTGAGGCTATAGCCACCAACTAATGCAGGATAGAAGAAGTGACCAACTTCCTCGAAGAAAACATTTGTACTAGATTTGGAACCCTAGTCTCTTTGGTGTGTAATAATGGATTAGATTTTATATCCATATAGATGATGAAATGGGCCTATGATAATATTATTTATATAAATATTACTTCAAATCATTACCCATAGGGAAATGGAGTTTTTGAGTCCATTAATAAGAATTTGATCAAGGTAATCAAAAATTCAGCTGAAGACAAACCTAGATCTTAGCACAAGATCCTCAAATATTTTCTATGGGTAGATAGGATTATAATTAAACAAGCCTTAAAAGAATCACCATTCCTATTGGTCTTTAATAAAGAGCCTATTTTACCTATCAACCTCAAGTTTCCCACATTTAGGTTTATGCAGGAATACATGAAAGAGAGTCAAGAACTTACAAATTATAGGTTGCTAAACATCATTCAGATGGAAGATGTAAGGGAGGAAGCCTTTGCTAACTTTAGAAAGAATCAAGCCATAGTCAAGATATGGTTTGACTAAAGTTCAAAAGTGAAAATATTTAGACAAGGAGACCTAGTCTTGCTTTGGGACAAGGCATTTGAACCTAAAGGCAAGCATGGAAATTCATACCTCTGTGGATTGGCCCATATCAGATTTCTAACACATTTGACAACAATTATTTCAAGCTAAAAAACCTTCAAGGAGCATAGTTCACCTTGCCCACCATGGTAAATATCTCAAGCATTAGTTTGATGCATCTCCACCAAGAGTACTCATGGAATAAAATATATGAGACCATTTAGGTTAGATTAGGTAGGCTAGTTAGTTTATTTTCTACTCTTCTTTCTTGTCTTATTTGTGTATGTGTATTTTCCTTTTTGTTTCCTATTGTTGCTTACTTTGTTACTTTAGTTTTTTATTCTTGCTTTGTTCCTTATCTTTACCTAGTCTTTCCATAGATAGTTTGGTGTTCAAATATCTTGTCTCCTTAAAATTCCCAAGGTTTCACTAATTAGAAGTGTGAACCCCATACATATGATGACCACAAACCTAAAATGTGAGCTTGGTGCTATAACATAAGGAAATTGGTCAAGGTTATTAAAGAGGTCCCTTGTTCAATGCCAACCTAGACATTATTGGGATCTAAATATGATTTTAATAAGAATTGCACTTATGAAATAAAGTTTATTCGATTAATATAAAACCATGTTTGTACTTAACAAGACATCCTTGCCTAGGATAATGGTGAAAACCATAAGTGATTTTCTAAAATCAAAACACTAGACTATAATCCTTAAACCTAGCTATCTTGGTTCCCAACCTTGATGAAAACATTAAATATATCTCAAAATATACAAAATATAAAAATTTAGTGCAAAATTTGAAGCTTTTCAAGCATAGGTGATTTGGGTAATCTCTACTGAGGCTATGGACACATGGCTCATAGTGGAGCAAGGCCTTGAGTGTATCTGAAGACATCTCTATTAGGGATATAGATGCTTAGATAATATCAAAGTAATTCCCAAGCCTCCTTAAACTAAAATAACAACCCTCTTTTTGCCTAAATGAGCCTACTAGCTAGTGAAAATTATTAAAGGCATAAAACCTTGAGGTTATTCCCTAAATCCCATAGAAAATAGTAAGTGGAATCAAAGAATGCAAATAACATGACTATGTCCTAGTAGTTGAAACTCAATTTTACAGGTACAAATTTTGTTTCTCCCATGAATGGACCTTGAATGATGACATGGATCCACTGAAGTAAAGGACCTAATTATTGACCTAAACTATAGTCTTTGGGTTCTAACATTTGGCTATGTTTCCCCCGTGAGTCACCATTTATTAGGGCCAACATCCCCATAATTCTAAAAATTGGGGCCCTTGAGATGATTTAAACCTTGTTATTACCAATTTTGCCTTACTCTTGAATTTTAGTAGAATTTGAAAATCGTTGACTCTATTAAAGAACATGCTTATGTGATTTAATATTTTTGTTTTAGACTAACCATATCAATGAGTTACATAAGTCATTTTACAAGTTTAATGGTGGTTACCATTGGGTTCTATGTTCAAAAACCCTAGATGGCACTTGATTCAAATTAAAATATTAGAGGGAACTAATTAAAAACTCATCACATAGAGGAGCTATAATTAAGGGGTTCACATGGGTTTAAGTCATGTTTTCATAACATGACTAAAACTTCTCATTATTTTTCCCCCTTTCTTTTTCCTAAGTTATTTATTTCTAATTTGGTATAACTCTATGGGGTCCCCTTTTGCATCACCTAAATTAACCTAGGTTATTAATACTAAGGCCCTAATAATCATCATGACCTTAGTATTAATACCTTATGCTAAAATCTTTTATTTATTTATTTAATTCTAATGATTATCTCCCTCACCCTTTGTAGGATCTTATAAACAATTCTTTCTCATTAGATTTAATCAGATGGAGAATCTAGCATTAAGACTTTGGATTAAATAACTTGCACTAAGATTGATACAATGGCCTATGCTTTCTCATTAGATTTGATCTAATAGTGTGAGGCATAAGGGGAAAATTCAAAAGGAGCATAAGTCCCTGAGGGATGGATGAATGGTAACTTGATGGTCAAATAAAATGAATAAAAGGGCCCACCTAATAAAGGAAACTTATTAATGACTGAATCCCCCCCATGTGGATTGATGGCTATCAATAGCTTGCTGGATTTGATCCAATAGTGTGAGGCCCAAGTGTACTTTTCAAAGGCATCCTAAGCTCTTAAGAGATGGATATGTGTCACATTTTCATTTGAACCATGGATGGCTAGGAAATCAATGGCAATTTCTCACTCGCTAGATTTGATCTAATGACACGAAAGGCTTAATGACTTTTGAAAACTTTACAAGCTCAACATGTGGCTAGTGTTTGACCAAGGTGACAACTGATAGAAGATACATAGCATGGGAAATATCTATGAGGATGCCAAGTATCATGATCACAAGCCTAGAGATCATTGGACCTATAAAAATGGAGGACCTAGATTCAGATCAATGGATCATGCTAAATCTAGGATTTTGATCCTACAACATGAAATAAAGGAGACTTTTAAAAAAAAACTAGTGTCCAAGTGAAACTTATGAAAATTCTCATGAAAATTCCAAAATGATGCCACATAGGCTCCACCCAAGAAAAATGTCTCCATCAAATCCAATCCTAAATATCTCCTGCCATTAAAGCTTTTGACCCTAAACCCTCTATAAAGAAGACCCAAATTAGTTCAATTAGTTATAGTTCAATCAAGATTGCATAATTGTGCTCCTAAGAACAAGTGTTATAATAAGAACCCTTGGCCATCCAATGTGAACAATTTAGTAACATTAGAAATGGTGGCTGGAGTAGGCAATAATTAAAGATAGAAGCTAAGCTTTATCTAACCTCTAATAATGAAGGGAAGATTTTCAAAGACAAAAAACTAGACCTGGTGGCCCTAAACATCCATGAAGTGAGGAATTGGTCTAAATTTTTCTTCTTGGTGGATGAATTAAAACCTATCTCCCAAGATGAAATGAGGAATGCCATATTAAATCAAAGGTAAAATGAGCTAGTTATAGTTCAAATGGTCAATCTCCACCATGCCATGGTGAAACCAGAGGTAATGCACTATATTAATGTCCTTGCACCCATCTTTGTTGATTATAGGATATATGGGGAATGGATCATTCAAGAGGGTAATTACTAAAGGTTAGAATACATCTCTCCTATATACTTTGAAACCTATTAAAAGTTCCCCTTAGGCCATCTCCACCGCCCTATCATGAGGGACTGGGTTAACACCCAGGGCATTGATTTAGTTCTCACACCTTGGTTAATCCAAGGACCCCATATCTTCAGGACCTTGGATGGAAATATCCCTATTATCCAATTCAAATAAGGCATTATAATAATCATGATTTTTATAAATCGAGCCTTTGGTGTCCCTTCTACCATATATGTAAACAAAGTCTAGGTGTCTTATGTCCATTTCATGGTAGAAGAGAAATTGACCCTTCCAGTGGGAGACATAATCAACTTCTTCCTAGCTAAACAATTCATAACCATAAAAAGATGAACCTATAAGTAATTATAAATAATGTCTTATCTTTTGGATTCCCTTTTGGCCTATGTAGCCTTCCCTAGCATTAAAAATTGGTCCCTTAATGGTGGGACCACAATTTATTACTATTATTATAAATTGTATATATTCAAGTATAGGAACCATATGAAATTTATCTATGATTATGTTTTCCCAACCATGGTTGAGGCCATCACATGAGTTACTATGATAATATTGCATCCCCTTATCAAGAATTAGGTGGAAACCATGGGAGATGTATGGTATTATCCCTATTGGATTATTATTAGGATAAAGGGGATCCTAACCCAACCTTATAGGCTACCAATATGTAGAGAAAAGAGGAGGGGCCAAATCCATACCTTCCCATTAGATATTGGGAAGGTTGTAATCAAAGACAAGATGTAGATGGAAACTAGGTGTTGGTGATTACATCTACATTTGAGCAGGAAATTTTGAAGAAGTGCTCTCTAGGATCAAAAATTACAATATCAAGTTGGAACATAAACTGATTAAGGATAATAAGCCTACAAGGGAGATATGGAAATTACACCCATTGTAATATCATTTATTACCAGGTCTATTTTGGACCACTCATCAGGAGCCTAAAGAGTAGCCATCTGAATCTCAACCCCACCAATAAGATGCACAAGTTGAACAACCTTAGGCTGGGAAACCTTGGGATGTAAAAGGTAAGGATAAAATTGGATAACTAAGATTGAAAAAAAGACCTAGGGAAGGTCCATCACCTTTAGAACTCTCGTGAAGGCCACCTTCCCTCATGAAATTCATTGATATGATATCTTTTGTGCCAAGGGAGACATTGGAGGGTGCCCTCATTAATATAGTAACAACATATGGCTCAAATAGAGAGGAAGATCCCTATGAGGAATTAAGAAAGGAGATAGTTCCATTATAAATGAAGGAAATGAAAGTAGAGTTGGCCTTTGTTCCCATGACTCCAAGGAAGAAGCCTAGGTTGACATTCACTCAAACTACCAGTGAAGTCAACCTCTTTAATGATGAGTTTCCTATCCATAGACCAGTCATCCCTGATTGGTTTGTTTATGGTAAGTAAAATAAGATCCCATCCCTCTCTTCTTCATGGTCCTTGACACAAGTTGGATTTACTATACATGATAACATAAAACCATGGATCAAGGACATAATGGAAAAATAAAAAGAGAGAAGAATATGGGTTCATCATGCTCAAGAAAGATAGAAGGTTGACACCCTTAAAGCCTTTGGTAGTGTAAGTGTGGATTTTCTTAAGCCTTCAAATTTTAAGAAGCCATAGACTAAATTCTAATATAACCCAGACATAAAAGGATTAGAAAGGATCACCATAAGGACAACCATGGTTGGTCAAGAATAATTCAACTTTCAAAATGTGGAACCATTGACAAGGTTAACCCCTATTGAAGGGTAATAAATTAGAGAGGCTTACATACATGAGGAGGATGTGTAAAATTTAATTAAGGCTCAATCTTAGGAAGCTATGGTTGGTGTCCAAGGATTAAAGAAAATGATCCAAAACCTAAAGAAGGAGAAAGAGAATTTATAAACTCAAGAAATTCTCTTAGTGCTAGACTTCATGATTAAGCTCTTTAAGGAATCATTTCATGACACATTTAAGGCATTGAAGTTTATTAAGTTGAGGCATATTACACTAGAGGACCATGCCACCTTAGCCAAGGAGCTAATTACTTAGTGGTATACTTTTGAAGATAAGATTTCCCAACTTCTTAATATCTAGGTTAGGAAGCAAATACCAAATTTTAAACCCATCAACATGGGGCACCTAAGTGTTATTTTGGTAATTATTGTAGACAAGGTCCAAGATTTGAGTGCATGACATACCAAAGTGGAGGACTTATTGAGGAGGATAAAGAGCTCATGGGTAGAATTGAGAACTTGGGAATTATGCTCGAGGATCCTACATAGCCCTTTGCCCTAGGAATTATCAGTGATGAATAATTCCAACATAAAGCCACTTTAGCAACTCAATAAATCAAGGGCAAGAGTCAAGGACAATTAGGATAAGATAATATTAGAATATTAGACATGATATTTAATATAAGGGAGAGGGTCAATGAAGCTAGAAGCATTAAGGATGCTTTGGCTAGGAATGACAAAGATTTTGATGAGCTAGATGATCAAGAAGAGGAGCACATCACAATGCCTATCATGGACTTAGCCATATTATATGAACATCATGAACAAGATATGAGTATCCTTTAGCAGTAAATCACCCCACCTCTAATAGTCTAGTTATGGATTACCTATGGGGGGAGATTTTTTGTTAAGGCACATGACAATTTGTTATTGTGATTGCCTTTAGGTCAGTATGATTGTAAAAAACATTTGTATTTTAGTTTTTTACAAAGATAATTGACTTTATATTTGTATACCTATATTTTAGATTAACCAGTATACTACCTATATTTTCTATAAAGGAATGTATTTAAATTTGTAAAAGAGGAAGAACTTTGATCTATTTTATACACTTCTAGGAATTAATACAAAAGATCAAGGAATTATATAGATTTATGTGTTTGAATTGCTATGTTTCTCAATTTTTTATCTAAGTTTGAATATGAATAGTTTCTAAGAATACTAGGTTAGATCATTAATTATAGGGTTGATAACTTGTGTAATGCTGGGTTAGTTGAATGAAATTGATTTTACTTCATTTTATTTTCTCTACAACAAAGATGTGCATTAGTGATCTATATGTGGTGTAAAAAATTAAAAGTAAATCCAATTCTTACTTGTATTATCATCCTATCTCTAGAATTAGGCTTGGTTTTTAGTGAAACATGAGCTTAAGTTACTTTATACTATATGTTGGTTGAGATCATGCTTGTTAATCCTTAAGACTTTGTCAATATGTTCATAACTAAATATCAACAATCACCATTTCTTTCTTACTCTACCCTTTCTTTTTGCTCTTTCTTTAAATAATTAACTATAGCTTAAATTTCATTGTAAATATCCATTTAGTTTAGTATAGCATCAATATTTAACTAAGAAACCATCAAAAGTCTAAACCAAGGTAGCTCCAAACCACCAAATAATATAAATTTGTGGAAAAATCTACTTTACTCTACTACTATTTCACCATAGGCATCATAATTTCCAAATGCCTATAACTCATGCCTTGAATTATTTGAATTATAAAATGAGTAGTGTTTTATGAACATTGAAAGCACCTGTGGTACATTTAGAAGCATCAACAAGACATAATTAATTATCAATGTGAATATTTGCAACATACTCATTAAATATAATTAAATATTTGTAACATACTCATTAAATATAATTAAAGATATTATTAGAACCAAATTCCATAGTAAATCCCATGTCTCTAACCATTAATATGTATGATCTATAATTAATTATCACTCAAACTAATAATTTTTCCAATATGAGTAATTTCAAACAAACATTCACATAGCCTATTCCATTTTATACTTAATGGAAATTACTCATAAGACATAAAATATTGGAAGAGATATCACTTTAACACAAACATATAAAAAAATTGAAAACTTTCTTAGCTCATATAAATCACATAAATTTTATTCTCTTTATAATGTTGAAGAAACATATAATTATATCTTGGAATGGGGGCACTTCATCCTTGAAGCTCAATCTAATTTTATAGAGTCTAAATTAGGATAGTATGTCAATAGGCATGCAATTTATGTAGGAATACAATATATTAAATAGAATCATAATTTAGACTCAAAATTTATTTAATATAAAATAATTCATAGATAAAAAATATATAAAGTATTTCATGAATTCATAGTTAGAACTATCTATGTAATTATAACTCAAATGAATTAAAGTGTCACCATATAATATCTCATAGAATTAGAATGCTTAAATGTTATCATTAGAGTTTGAACTGAGGTGGCAGTCACCATTTAAGGTGGTATTGGGAGCATAAAAGTTTATATGGTCACAAGCACTAATCCTATTAGAGTGTATACTATAGTGTATCCTAGGAATATAGATTTAGTTTTAGAAGGCTGAGATTGAGATGGTGAAGTTCCTACTAAAGTTTTCAACTCTCCTTATTCCTATAGCATTTTGTATTCACCCATACTTATGGAAAAATCATTTTCAATAATCTCAAAATTAATGATAAAATAACAATGGAATTTTATCCATCAACACCTTGTATATGGTAATGGATGATTTGAAAGAGACATTTCGTGTCTCTATCTAGGCTGATTTATATATATAGTGTGATTAATTATAATACCTTTTAATTTGTCTTGTAATTGGTGTTATTCACTTCTAATTTAAAAATATTAGCTACAACATATTAAAAAAACTATCAAAAAAGGTTTTGGTGACTATCTACCCTTATGGTGTATACACACCTATGATACTTATATCTTTAACAACTTGAATAGTCATCTACTCTTGGTTTTCAAAATTTTGTACCAACCCTTACATTTAATGATGTAACTCTACCAAATTATCCTTCTTGGTATTTACATGATTTTGAGATAGGGCTACATCCAGTGATAAAAAAAAATTTAGGTGTTTTTATGCCTTTAGTCAATTCACTTTATCAATGAATCTCAGTTCAACATCCCAGTCTTTCATTGATTCATGAAACTTGACCACATCTCTCCATAGTGGTTGAGACTATTCTCTAGATGATATGATGGAGCACAAGATGTTATATAGAGTCTTAATAGTTTTTTTCACATTTTCAATTATATCTTTATGTGCCTCAATTATTTTCTACTCTTATAGCTTCTTTCTAGACTGATGCAATCCCCTAAACATTTGCTTGATCATCACCTTTCATGTACCAACCATTTTGATAAGATATTATTCATACTAATATACATCTCCAAGTCTCATTTTTATTTTATTTGTGAGTGAAAATAATTCCTCTTATTTTTTAAGCTTGACAGGACAGGATTACCCTCAACCATCACTCTCTTCTTCCTCACTATTTTCAATGTATTAGTGACTCTATCAAATTAAATGAATTTTTTTTGTCTTTTTAGTGATAACTAAATATTTCCTTATCAATTATTCTTCCTCCAATTTTTTATACATGAATTAAACAACATTAGAGTATGATTAGTAACTTAGGGTGGATATGAGGAAGTAGGGAATAAAGGGTTACCTAGGGGTCACATTGATACATTAGGTAGAATATTAGCCATGGAATATGGATTGGAATATGTAGGAGATTGATAAAAAGTAGGCAACACCTTTCTCCATAATTTACTCTTTATCATTGGAGGATTCCTTATGATATACTTACTTAGGTATACAAACTTATGAAAAAACATTGAAGATTTTATTTTGGTGGCCTATGTAATGGGCATCCCCAATTGAGTAGAAGGCATTAATTTTATTGATTGGGTAGTAAAATATATTTTGAAATTAAGTGTATACACATAATATTTTAATAATTTATCAATTATTTATGTTTTATATCTTTTAGTAACCCGTCACATCTCAATATCTATGAGTACATGCCCTAAGGGGTGCATTGAGAAAGGGGTGGCCAGACCATTAGTGATTCATATGATTGTTGTCCATTTTTACCACTTATTATCTACACACTTATCTCATAAAACCATTACCCTAATCTTTGACTTATATTTTTCACCCTCATCTAGTATTTTACCATATTCATTATCCCTTCCCTAACCTAAACCCCTTTTCTATAGTTTATGTTACATAGTCAATCCCATCAACCTTGTATTGTTATTGCTAAAATTTATTAGGGCCTAGGTCATCCCCTTGCCAACCTGGTCCATGACCTATTTTGTTTTTTTAAATTAAGATAATAGGCCAATTAGGTAGACCTTTTTGGAATCAAATTTTGGAAGGGATTAGGGTTAGATCCACCTATATAAATACATTCATATTGCCATTTCTAATATAAGAGAAAAAGAAGATATATTGTTCATCTTCTTATTGACCATTCTAATTGAGGAGCAAGCTCAAGGTTTCATAATTTATTTAGAGATATGGTCTTGTGGAGAATTATTTTGGATGCATTGATAGGTTGTGTATCCTAGATCTGATTTATCTTCGTCATCTTTACATACCACAACAAACTCGTTTGAAGCACCTTGGCCAAGGAATAGATTAAGGATCAATGGGTTTGTATTCAAAGGTAAGTATTCCTAAATTTTTTCCTCATTTTTAATATTAGATATATATGAATATGTACTTCTCTTCCATGCATTAAGATTTTTTTATACATTGATGTGAGTATATGTCTTCTATGCATGTTTACTTTTGATGTTTATTACCCCCACTTTATGTTATAAGCTTTGGAGAGCACTAAATTAGACTTTAGTTTGATTTTTATTATTTTAGTGAATATGAAAACATAGCACCTATTTAGGGTTATTTCATATTTTTTCTTGATTAGAGGCTTTGAAACCCTCCCTAGTGAATTTATTATGGTAAAAGATCCATTAGCTAGGTATAACAGATCCATCTTGGTCATGACCCTAATTATTTAATGCATCCCCAATCAGATGTGTAAGTAGGATTTATCTTATCTTATATAATATTGATTTATATATCTGATAAATTTCCCATTTCATACATTCTGGCAAACAAAATGTGAATCTAACCATTGTAGGTTTTCTTTCACACTTTCATTTCTATCATCTTATTATTTTTCTATATTTGTGATATTGTATCAAAGTAATAGGTATATTTATAAATTTATATGAATATTTTTAACATAAATTCACATAAAAATGACTCTTTTATATTTTTTTAGGTCTTCATTATATATAGGTTACTAGATCTAGTAGGTTGACATAGTACTCTTCTTCAGTCTTGGATAAGAATACAAGGTCAAACAAGTCAACTATATCATCTTATTCTCTCTGTCAACATTAAGTTAAATAAAATAGGTAAAAAATGTCAAATTAATCATATTATTTCATATATAATCATATATATCAAGAAACTATGTCAAACAGGTTGACTTAATCCTCTTATCCTTCTTCAACACACATGGTTTTGTAGAACTGGGTTAAAAAAGTTGACTTAGTTTATAGAATTTAAAAGAAACATTCAACTCCAAACTTTTAAATTTGGTAAATTTATAATTATGACATAATAAAACTCCTAAAATATTAAATTTACCTTGGGTAATAGGTCTATACCTCACTATTTTGTCTCAGAAGTCATCTAGTCAAGAAAAATCATAGTTTGGCAAAATAAGCAAGTAAAGCCAAAAGGGCTAAAAAACTCGATGGAAAGCTTGGGAAACCTCAAGAAAATTGTTTTAAGGTTTTTTAAATGAAAATATGTGATATAAATCACTATTTAAGGCTCAAAACTTTCAAAATGACCATAATACCCTTGCACATAGTCCAACTAGACAAGCCTCTTTTAGGCCTAATTGGTTAAAGAAATGAAAAGATGAAAATAGTGATTGGGAGGTTATGTGATTAATTTATAATATTTAATGAGGTGTGAAAATTCATAATACATTAGACCAATCATGAAATATTAGTCCAAATATCCCAAACTATCAAGGTGCATGCTAAGTTGATTAGGCCTTAAAGGAACCTAGAACCGATTGGGGGTCCATCTTCATTTCTAACCCTTGGTGGGATATCTAGTTGATTTTAAAATTTATAGGATATTTATTTAGACATTAATGAGCTTTTGATATGTATTGGAGCCTATAATAAATCTATTTTTGGCACAGAGATAGTCCAAACATGCAAGAATTTTGAAAATAAGCTTGATAGGGTGTTTTCAAATGCTCATATCTTCTCTGAGGATGTGCATGGATGAAAAAGGAGTTTGGGGATGATATTAGGAATACTTAACACAATTTTTTTTTTTTTTTAATTTAAAATGTTAGGGTTTTATGAACAAAGATTAAGGATAAAAATTACCTAAACCTATTAAACCCTCAGTTAAGACTCGATAGAGAAAACAAGCTTGGAAAGCTATCATAATGACATGATTTGGAAATGAAAGTGATTTTAACTTATAAAGGACTCACTTAGTCTCAATCTAATGCCTTTTAGTTGTACAAAATTATATAGATAGGGTGAAAATATGGTATTTTTGACCATTTTATGTGTTTTTAGGTTCTAGAAGAGGTTTAAAGATGAAATAAAGTTTGAGAGGAATATATAGACTTAATATAACTCCATATGGTCATCTTATGCTTTTAAAAAACATCTAAATGGTCAAATAATAACTCTCATATCAGCCATTCAAAACTATCCTAGTGAACACAATGGTGAGAAGGGTGAAACATCTAAGTGTGAGACTTTTAAGGTGTTCCTAAGTAGTCTAAGGCCATGGAGAGTCTTTCCAAGTTTCATCCACTCCCTCCCATATATTTTCATGTAAAACTAATCATAATTTTGAGGCCAATTTTAAGGGATGACTAGAAAAGGAGTTTTCTAGACTTAAGGTAGTGATGCCTTACTTTTAAGATATTCTAAATGAGTAAGATAACAAATAATTCATGGTAAGGCATGTATAAAAGACTTAACTATAATTCCAATAATTACACCTATCCGTAGTTAGTTTTGGGACGTTCAAATAGGTCAAAATCATGAAGATATTTTTCTAAGCCAAGATAAGGAGTTCCATGCCACTTTTCATAAGTTTCATGACTTGTATGGACACATGGACTTCCTAAAATTGCATGTTTAATTTCACATCTCTTTATCATGAAAATTTAACCTCTTTTATCATATTTATAGGTTTTCAAGTGACCTTTGGACTTCCCTTATCTCACTCCTCTTCTAAATGCTATAAATATTGACCTTTTTGGCTCTTTTGAGCAACCTCCATTGGTTGATGGTGAAACCCTAGCTAATTTTGTACTTGAATGTATCATGAAATAATACATAAATTTAATTTACCTACTTACATGTTGTATAATTGAGTTTTTTTAAAATCTTGTTAGTCTTGTCTAGTAGAAGATGATCTTTTCTAGAATGTTATCCTTGATTGTTCACCAAGTGTGTAGAAGAGTAATTTCTACAAGTTTTTTTTAGTATTCTATTTTAAGTGTATAAGTGTTTTATAAATGTTTCATGACTATATTATCCAAAGGAATCATTCATTACCTTCATAAGTATCAAAATACCTCTTAATCCTAGCATATGAAACATTAATGTAACAATCTATCTCAAGTTTTGAGTTTTGTGTGAAAGAATCTTTATTTTGCTCTACATAGTATAATTTTAGTCAATAAGAGGAAATTAAATATTGGTGCATCACCTTTTTAGTGTTATTATTTTGTCTTCATAACCCTTTTCATGTAAAGTTGATAGGTAAGAAAGTACTTCAAAGAGAGCATCAAGAGAACTATCCCTTCTAGAGATTCATCTCACTAATTGTTTACCCACAACAAGTGAGATGTTTCCATTATTCCACTTATATGAGGAGAGTTAGGCATCTTCTCAAGGTGTGAAAATATAAGGGACAATAGTTTTTAGCATTCCTAATGGGATTCTAATTCCTAGAAGATTGTCTAAGATTGGTGTTAGTCTTGGCATATTTGTAGCTAGAAGAACATCTACATTTTGTACTTGGTTACTCCATTAAGTTTTAAACTCTTTGGTTATTGATCATTACTTAATTTCCATGCCAAATGTGACCACTAGGTCTATTTCTAAAGGTATACCCTTTGAGTTTGTGAAATTGCCTTTGTATTCTATCAAAAGATTTAGATTTGTCAACACTCATCCTTATTCAAGAGAGTTGGTGTGTAAGAAGTCTAAGTTACTATTGATTTCAACCCCTAATACCCATAGTATACATTATAAGATGGCTAAAAGACAACCTTTTATGTCCTTCATTAGATCATCTCCTTTGAATCTTTCTTAATATGACCAAATTCTTGGAGAAGCCCTTAAGAGTGTTCCATATTTTACTAGAGAGGGTCCTACTACTCCCATTAAGCACATTAAAAACCTAGAAAACTTTTTTAATATCGATAACATAAATTAAGATAATTTATTAATCAATTTATTAGTATTGTCTTTCAAATGTAAAGCTTTATATTGGTATGGGACTCTACCTAAAAATTCCATTGCTTCATAGGATGAACTAAGAGATATATTATCTAAGATATTTGAATAGAAGAGTGATTATCTATCACTAACTAAGAAATTGACCACTATCAAGAGGGATCCTTAAGATTTTATGCAAGATTTTAACTCTATATTTCAAAATGCATGGGATAGGATCCCAACCCTTGTGAGACCTACTCCAAATTATGCTTTCTTGTATTACCTAAAAGCATTAAATAGTAATATAGCCATGATGATCCAATATATGGGTGGTAATACACTACTTTATACTTATGAGATAGCGATCAATGCTAATAATTATCTTGTTCAAGTGAATAAGAATGCTCCTAGACCACCAATTCCATTATTCCCTAATGTGTAGCGTCCTAGTCAAGTTACATTACCTACCTTGGCTCCTTTTCCTAATAATCAAGAAAAGTTTACTGTCTCCCCTACCAATGAGATTCATGAATTCAAGAGTTTGTTTCATAATGTTATTAATGAATTATTTTCTCTTAAAAGGCAACAAGCTCAAATTTATAGGCTTTACCAATCCTACAATCATTTTGGGCAAGCAAGTAGGCCTCCTTTTCAAGGTAATGCTCAAGGACAAGGTAAAATCACTCAAGCTAGACCTTACCAAAGTTACAATCCTGATTCCCCATCATTTTCCAAATATTTTGTTCCCACTCAAAAAAAAAATTCTCAAGAACAACCATGTTATCCTTCCTATGACCAAAATCAAGACCAAGTTACATATGCCAATGAAATGCATAATCAAACCATGACAATGTAAGGTAATCAAACATCTCAAATTTCCAATTTTTAAGTACCAATGCAAAATGGAATGGAACATGGACAAAAAAAATCTGATTCTAATCTTATAAATCATTTTTAGGGAGAGCTTTGTGCCATCAATCATTTGGTAAATTTAAGTAATATGAATGCTAGTTTGTCCTCTAACACTAGGTCTAAGAAGAGGGTTGTTGAAAGACAAAAGGGGTAACTCAAGGGAATATTTTTACTCCTACATCACATCCAATGGTATGGGGTATAAATAATATTCTAAGGTGTATGATAATTAGAAGTTTCAAAGTTTAAAACGAGCTCTTACACATCCATCTTCACAAGCTACACCGCATGGTTATAGTGCTTACAAAGACACTTTCAAGGTGAGAAATCCTTATATAAATGTTTTGGATCAGATGAATAAGTTACACATGAATATTTAATTATGGGATTCATTGAAAATGTTAGGACAAAAAGATATCCTTCAAAAATAATTGCTTGGATTAGGCAAACAAGTTTGATCAACTAAGAATGAATATGTTGTCTTGGTAAATGGAACTCAACCCATTGATGGACAAATGAAGAAAACTGATAAGACTCATCCTTTTTATATAGCTTTTATCATTAGTGATTGATTAATTAATAATTGTATCATATAGAGTGGGGCTAGTACTTTAGTTATGCCCAAGTCAATAGTGGATAAACTAGGCCTCAAGTATGAACCAATGGATAAAGGAGTTCTACAATTGGATGGAACACCAATAAATACGTTGGGAACAGTCAAGGATTTAAATTTTATTTTAAATTATTTTCCTAAATTTTCCATCTATCATGATGTGGTTTTGGTATATTTACCCCCATACTTTTCTTTTTGTTTGTCAAGAGAGTTTACAACCAAGATAGGTGGATACTTGGTAGCTAATTAGTCCTATATAGTTTTTAGGACAAAGTATGGTACCAAGGTGAAGATTTAATTAGAGCCTATTAATCATAATCATTTATATCCCTACATGAATAATGTTACAAATTTAAATTATGACATTCTTGATGAGGAAGATCTTTATATGGATTAATCTCCAGCCTCTTCTCTTGAAAGAATTTCTAATTTGTATCTAGATGAATGGGGAGCTAAGCATTATGAACATGATACTTAAAAATTCATAAAGTAAGTTGTTCATGGAGTGTATTTAATTCATGAGGAGGAATTCTTAATGCTAAAATTGAAGAATGCAAGTGAAAACATGGATGGTTTATTACAACTATTCTTTGATGGATCTAGAATCAAGGTTGGAGTAGGTTGTGGAATAATGTTAGCTTCTCCATCCAAGTTAAGGTACTAATCTACTTTCATATTTAAATTCACTTATAATTTTAATGTGGTAAAATATGATGCCCTCATTCATGGCCTTGAGTGGGATAGGAAAAGAAATATGAAAGAGTTATAATTGTATGGTGATAGTGAGTTACTTGTGAACCAAGTAAGAGGCCAAAATATGAATAAGAACTCTTTGATTAAGTCCTATAATCATAGAGTGTGGGATCCTATGGAATATTTACAAGCCTTAAACATCCAATCTATCCCAAGAGAAGACAAAAAACATGCTGATATATTGGCAACAATTGGAGCTTAGTTTGATGTTTTAAAGGGGATAAGAAAAGATAAGAGGATAATTGGAAAGTATTTGATAGTGACCAACAAATATATCTTTTTATAAAAGAAGAGGCTATTTTTTCCTCAAATAATTAGTCTAATCTATAGTAGTAATATGGAGGGAATAATGTATAATTAAAGACAAATAAGCTCCCTAAAGTCTTAGTCACACTTGACAGTATCTTCAATGATGATGATTAGTTGAAGAAGGAAAATATAATCATGTATACTAAGCAAGAAAACTATGAGAGAGAAAAAATATTCAAGGATAAGTTGATTGATCTTGGGAAGGTATGTACTAATGAAGATAAACATGCTTTCATTGAGTTATGCAAGGAATTATTGTCATCAAATTATGTACCATAGGACGTTCTACAAAATTCCTTCAATTTGATGCAACATTAAATCATCCCTCAAGTTTGTCAGAACTTACAAGAGAGATGAGTCTCTAGGATTGAAAAGGGCTAGCTTCCCTAATTCTTCTCTACGTGTTTATCACCTAATCTAATGCTTGTTCATGAAAAGAGTCAAGAGTTTGCATAAAATAGAAAACTATGCTAAAGAGGTGGTCCACTGAGAATTTATCCCACTGACTATCATAGTTCTACTAAATAACAATGATTTCCAAGACTAGTTCTATGCATTGAAAGATACTAACATAGTGTTTCAATGTGAAGGTAACATGCTTGAGATAATTATAAGATAATTAACCTAAGGGGTATATTTCACACCGTAGATACAATTTCATACTTGAAAGAGATTTTAATGAATTTACTGCACTTCACATGACTTGTTAACATCCTAACATTTGTTCAAACATGAAGGGTAAATGGAGTAAGGATGATGCTCTCACTTGGCTCCACTATACATCACTCACATACTCAAATAGAAGTTCACAACTTAGAATTGGTCTTGTATTGAATGCTAAAAATTAAAGTGAAATGTAATTTTAGCAAGGCTTCACCATACCAAAAATGTGGTCCTCTAAAATGGCCAAAATATCTCAATTTATATAAATTTTGGGAAGAGAGAGAGAAGAAGCTGAAGAGGCACAAGGACATGTGTCCACATGTGAGAATCAATTATAGATGCATGAGAGAGATGGATGGGGTGATCCATGTCATGATAGGAGGTTTACATGTCCAAAAAAAGTAATGAGAATGATGAAAAGTGGCATAAATCCCTCAGGAGTGGTATAGGAAATTGCTTTTATCAAAGATCATCCATGGGAGTTCAAAACTAAATATAGAGGATCTAACAATAGTACTATTGAAGGGGAATGTAACTCATGATGATAGTTAGAAAATGTTCTTTCTAACTGCTATCCATTCTTTAGACACCTTTAGTTGTTGATTTCATATAATTAATGACTCAAACTATCGACCTATCCATTTTTCTTTCTTTGTCTACACTAGATGCTCAGGATTTAACTATTTTTTATCTCCATGTCTGATCTCATGTTTTCACCAAGTCTATTTAATAACAATGGCTATTATCTATATTTTAAAATTAACTTCCTATGGGCCATCATCCTTTGTTTGAATCCTAATGACTATCTTTGGATAATCTTCCTGAACATTTATTTCATCTTTTTTGTTTGGTCCTCTTCACTACAAAGGGATACCCTTCAAAAAAACTATGGAGGATAATTCCCTAGAAAATTACCCTTCGAATAAATTATTTCAGGCACTTTGTCTATAATAACTCCTTTGGATTTTCTAAAATGATCTTTTTTTTAGACTTTTTATCTCTTACCTTTTTTCTAAAATAATTCATCAGCTTCTATTTGGCCCTTCAGACTTTGTGAAATTAACCATCTGGAAAGGATACTTTCCCAAAAATATACCCTTTGGAACTTTTTGGAGGACCATTTTAGCTACAAGGTACCCTTTGGAAAAATTAAAAAGTACCCTTTAGAATTTTTGTTTGGTCCATTTTCCTACAAAAGAACCCTTCAAAATTTTGAAAAGTACCCTTTGGAAAAAGTGAAATGTGCCCTTTAGAAAAAGTGAAATGTACCCTTCAAAATTTTTGTAAAGGGCATCCTGCTTGAAACATTCCCTTCAGAGAAGTTGAAAAGTACCCTTCAGAAAAAGTGAAATACCCTTTGAGAAAGTTTAAATGATCCCTTCAAAAAATATGAATTGGACCGATCAGAAGGAAAAATACCCTTTGGAAAAGTTGCAAAGTGCCCTTCAGCTCTGAAAGGATATCTTTCAAAAAAAATGCATAGGGTAAATTTTTGGAGACTTATCCTTTGGGAAAGTTGAAAATGAAAATTCCAAAAGAAATAAACTTAAGAAAAAATTCTTTGATCAAAAATTCCAAAAGAATTCGGCAAAGGATTAAAACAAAAAACCTAAAGGAATTTGGCACAAGCTTAGTAAATACCAAAATGAATTTTTTGAAAGGAAAAGATTTTCACTTATTGTGTGATTTTTCAAAGAATATTTCTTCTAAATAAAATCTAAGTACTAGACTTGGCCAAATTTGAAAGGTGAAAACCTAGGGTTAGAATTTGACCATCATTCTTGGTGATTCTTAGGTATGGCATGCCTACTATGCCTAAGACTAGTTGACTAAATCCTTCCATTAGGCATGGAGTCATGAAAATGAGCACTTAGATTGTCATGAACATACCTTGCATTGACCAAAAAATAACTAAAATATGAAAAACACACAAGGAAATAACAACACACACAAGACAAAAAAAAAAAAAAACACACTTTTGCTACTAAGAACTTAGGGAACACAAATAAAAATAATGGAAACCTACATGTGTTCAACCAGGACACTTAGGGAACACAAAAACCAAAACAAAACTAGAATAAACACACACACACCTATCCTACTATATACAAGATAGACCTACAAGGACTAATATCATAACTTTAGATGTATCTAGTTCATAGGGATAGGAAATTCTTCTTCATCCATCTTGGTCAGCTAAAAGGAGTTGCTTTGCTTGCACTTTCTAATGATGTAAGGGCCACTCTACAAAGTATCAAACTTTGTATGTTTACCTAATTTTTCTCTATCCTCATCCCATTTCAAAACCAAGTCACCTTCCTTGAACACTCTTGTACTTGATCTTTTGTCAATGGAATTCTTCATGAGTACTTGGTGGTGTTCCATAGTCTTATGTGCATTTTCCCATGCTTCTTTTAGTTTCATTAGTTATATCAATCTAACTTCCATTAGAGTATTTTCCAATAGTTCCAAATGATGTGTTAGGACTAGAGTAGGGAGATCTTGAGATATGGACAACCTAGCTTCTCTCCCATAAACAAACACAAAGGGAGAGTTACCAATTGATCACTTAGGAGTGATCCTATCAACCCATAAGTCTATCTTTAGCTTGGTGTGCCATGCTCTTTGATTATTCTTTAATGTTCCCTTGATGATCTTGATGAGGTTCTTGTTAGTAGACTTAGCCAATCCATTACCTTGAGGGTAATAGCTAGATGAGGTACTCAATTAAATTCCATTCCTATTTTCCCACTCCAAAGTTTTAGCACTCATAAAATCAAGTGAATTATCAAAAATGATAGTATAGGGAACCCCAAATCTTGTTATGATACTCTCATAAAACTCTAAAATTTCATTTTCATTTCCCTCCTTAAATACAACAACTTATACCCACCTTATGAAGTAGTTAGTAGCATTTAGTATCCATTTGTGTCTAGCACTTAATGGAGGGTTGATCATACCAATGAAATCAAGGCCCTATTGCATGAAATGTTGGTCCACCTAGATAGTATTCAATGGAAGGGCTAAAAGTTTCTATTTTCCTACAAATAAGGCACATTGAGGGCACTTCCTAACCCAAGAGTATAAATCCTTGAAAAGTCTAGGCCAATAATACCCTACCCTCATTATCTTTATAGATGTTTTTTTTGGGGAGAAATGACCTCCATCTACACCATTATGAAATTTTTCTAGAAAGATGCCAAACTGATCATTGTCAACACACCTTAGTAGTACACTATTCACATCCTTCTAATATAGAATACCATCTATAAGACAATAAGGAATGGTTTGTAATCTAAAATACCTTCTTTGTGACTTGTTCAAACCATTAGGACAATTACCATTTTAGAGTAAACAATGATGTCTTGTGTCCAAATTTGAATTGGTATGTGACAAGTTGGTTAGGGATGATCTTGATTTCTTAAAAATTCTTACCTTAGCCCTTTAATATCTGAATCTATATGTTCACATAGCCTCATTCCTCTTACCAAGTTTCTTACCTTGATATTAACATCATACTCCATTACCTTTGTGATCTATCTAGCTATCTTCTCATTGAGGTCTTTACTTAGGAGGAACTCTTTGGTGTTAGGATGAGAAACCATGACATATATCTTGTTATTTGAAACCATGTGCCTAAACATTTTCAAACCTCTTATCACAACTAGAGCCTACTTCTCAACAAATGTGTACTTAACCTCATAATCTTCCAATCCTTGAATAAATAATGTAATGGGTTGTTCAATTTCCTCGTCATTCTGTTACATAAGCATAGCTAAGATTCTATCAAGGTTAGAAAAAGTATAGAGTATGAAATCCTTGGAAAATTTTGGGTTAAAGAGAGTAGGAGATTGGGCAATTTCTTGTTTGATTTCATCAAAATTGTTCTTACCTTCCTTTGTCCAAGTAAAATCTTGGTTCTTAAGCTTAGTCATGATAGGATTCACCAAAGTAGAAAATACTAGAATAAACCTTATTACAAAGTTGATCTTGCCTAATAAACTTTGCAAACCTTTATTGTGTAGAGGCAAAGACAAGCCTACAATGGTTTCAATCCTTTTAGGATCAATAGACATCCCTTATTTTGACACAATGTGGCCCAATAATTTACCTTTATGAACAACAAAGATACATTTTTTTGGATTAAGAGAAACTCCAAACTCTCTATACTTCTCAAAGACTTACCTTAGATTTTTCATGTGGTCATTAGCATCCCTCAAAAAAATAGATATATCATCAAGTTATATAATCAAAAACTCATTGATCAAACCTTTAAAGGCCATATCCATTACTCTTTGGAAAGTAACACTAGCATTAGAAAAACTAAAAGGCATCTTTATATATATAAATGTTCCCCATTTTGTGGTGAATGTTGTCTTGAACTGATCCTCCTCATTCACCAATATTTGTTTATAACCTGAATAGCCATCAAGTAGTGAAAAACATTGAGAACCTGAAACCACTTGCAAAATATGATCCATGGAAGGTAGTGGATAATGGTCTTTGAGTGAAACTCTATTTAGATTCATAAAGTCCACACAAAGTCTGATTTCTCCACTCTTATTTTGAATAGGTACAAGGTTATCTACCCAAGTTGAGTGCTTGATAGGAAATATAATCTTAGACTCAATCAATTTGGTAAGCTCTCTCTTCATGAGTTTCCTCTATCTTGGGATTGATAGGCCTTTATTTTTACCCAACTAGTTTATCTCTAGGTTCTAACTCAATAGTGTGATGAGCTAGACCTAGATCAAAACCTTTGAAATCCTTGTATTACCAAGCAAATATATCATGAAATTATTTACACAATTTAATGAAGGCTTGTCTTTTGAAAATAGAACATATCTTACCAATTTTTATAAGCTTATCCTTAAATATCAAGATTATTTCATAGTTATCTTCCTTTTTAGACATGCTTACCCTTTCTTTCCTTGTTTGATCATATTCATTTGACACACTCTCCAAAGTAACTAGCCCCTTTGGTATCTTATTTATCTTTATTTGGATAACTTATTCTTCATATTGATTATGAAGCTTCTTTTGATTCTTTGAAGAAAATTTTGTTTGATTTTGAATGAAGTGTATAATGTTTTTATCACTCTCAAATACTTTATAAGACAATTAACTAGAATATAAGGTCTCATAATGACTTTGATGTGAGTTTGGTTCTTCTTTCTACTTACATTAGAAACTATATCAAAGTGTGCTCCTATCACAGCCAACCTATCAGCATGTTTATTTGAGTCTCTTGGTATAGATTGAATATTGAAAGCATCAAAGTCTTCAATTAGATACCAGACCCTATGCCTATAGGATTTAAGCAAAGAGTTCTTGGCTTTAGCTTGGTTTCTCACTTGATGTATAATAAATTCACTATCTCCTTATACCTTCAAATTCTTGATTCCCTTTCTCTTTGCCTATTGGAGGCCTTGAACCAAGCCTTCATATTTTATTGTATTAGAAGTACAACTAAAATGGAATCTATATGAAGAGTAATATTGGTTCTTTGAGGGAGAAACCAACATGACACTGACTCCTACTAGTACCTTGCTTATAGAGACATAAAAAACATTTTCCATATCCTTTCAAATTCATGATCCTCATTAGTGAGTGATGGTATAGGAATTTTCTTCTCATGCATATAGTATAACCTTAATCTAGTCTCTTGTATGAATGCATATGATTTAAGCAAAGGGTTCTTGGCTTTAGCTTGGTTTCTCACTTGATGTATAATAAATTCACTATCTCCTTATACCTTAAAATTATTGATTCCCTTTCTCTTTGCCTATTGGAGGCCTTGAACCATGCCTTCATATTTTACTATATTAGAAGTACAACTAAAATGGAATCTGTATGAAGATTAATATTTTTTATTTGAGGGAGAAACCAACATGACACTGACTCCTACAAGGACCTTGCTTCTAGAGACATAAAAAACATTTCCCATATCCTTCCAAGTTGATGATCCTCATTAGTGAGTGATGGTATAGGAATGTTCTTCTCATGCATATAGTATAACCTTAATTTAGTCTCTTGTATGAATGCATAGGTGTCATGATCATAATTTTTAGTACCATACTCATCAAAAAAGAGGTTATAAAAACCTTCAAGGGGAAAGGATGTTTCACCACTACTGGCACCTTCTTCTTACTCACTAATCATACAATTCTGATTTAAACTTGTCTCCACATATGGTTTAATGTGGAACCTTTCCAAGAGATGTGTTATTATAGTTAATTTAGCTCCATATATTATTATAAAGTCTAGAAAAGGCCTATCAACTATAAGGTACCCTCCAATCTTATCCATGAATTCTCTTAATAATAAAATATCAAAATGGGTTGGAAGATTAACCACCACAATGTCTTGTAGGATGGGGAAACTTGGACAATAATGCAAGAAAACTTTCAAACCTTTAACCAACCTTATAGTATTGGTTGAAGTTCCATCAAGATGAAACAAACCCTTACTATGAGGCTCATATTTCAGTCCCAATTTATTAGCAACCACTTTATGCATAATTGTGGTACTGGCCCCACTATCCACAATGCAATTATGAACCAATTTGTCTCCCATAATGAGTATGAGGTAAAAAGGTGGAGGATTTTTAGATTTTGTGGATGGTTTTAGGAAATAATTAGGTCTATTGGTAAGGGATACACCATTGTGTCTTGGAACTTGAGGGGATATATAAATGTTTGAGAGTTGTTCGTATAGAAGTTCCTTTTGGATAGGTATATGCAATACTTTCCAAAGATAAATGTTTGTCTTGATATTATTAAAAGAATCAATAAATTTTAGAGAGGAAGTATTAACCTTGTCTTGAATTATTGAAGGAAATGAAGGAGCTTGAACTTGTTGTATTGGAGGTTTGGAAGCCTTTCTTACATTCTAACTTTGAGGAGTAGTGTGATTAGTAGGATCTATTACATTGGTACTTGTACTTTGTGACCTTAGAGAGGCAATACTTAGAATCACTTTTGCTACTAGAGTGTCTCCTAAATCCCTCTTTTTATCCCTTATGTTGGCTATAACTGATGTATTTTGATTCAATGCATAATTGTCTTCTACTTAGAAGTTTATAAAACTAGTACCTTGGCTGCTACCTTCTCCTTGAACATCCCTTTGTATGAGATTTGCTTCTTTTGATGTAATATAAGAAGTAGCTCCTTCTTGAGATACCAAATCTTGATTACCTTCTCCACCATTATGCATAAACTAACCTTGAGATTGCCCCTAATGATCCAAATGCTCCTCTCTTTGAACTAGATTAGTGTGGACTAGAATAACAACCTTTGTTGATGAAATAAAATTAGGATTATAGGTGTTGGGCTGCCTATTAAAAAAAATTTGGCCTTGTCCTCTTCCTTAGTGTATTCTGGTGGGGGTATATATCTTTGATAATGATAGTATTGAGGATTGGGTAGAACACTTACGTATAGTTTTGCTTACTTGAGCTGGGATTGCAAAGACTGAATCATCTCATCCTTATGTATAGGATCATCCACCTTCTTCGGAGTAGTTCTAGGTTTTAAAATAGTATTGGGAACTTTTTATATGCTTTGGGATTCAACTAAATTATGAGATAATAAAGGCAAGGATAATCTTAGAGGTAATTTCCTAGCTTGTATCAAACTATTCTTAGCTTCAATGGCTATCTCATATGCTTCAGGTAAAGTAAATCCTCCCATTGATTACAACATTACTGCTACATCAATGTCAATAGCCTTAAGATAGGTGGGTAATACAAACCTTAGAGGAGGCCTCATAATAGATAGTAGCCTATGCCATGTTATTTGAAATCTCTCATTGTAATCTCCCATGGATTCATTAGGACCTCTCTTTATCACATTCAACTAGTGAATTAGTGAAGTATGGTCACTATTATTTTTGAACCTATTTACCAATAACACTCTAAATCCATCCCAATTATTAATATAACCACCTTTCAATGTCATATACCAATCAAGTGCCTTCCCTTTTAGATACATGGAAAATATTCTAATATCTATGTTAGCTTGGGTGATATTGTGGAAATTGTAAAAGTTTGAAATATCCCTAATATGATCAGATGGGGTAATAGGACCCTCTCCATTGAAATTAGGGAGATTTTTGTTAGCATTAGGAGGAATAGGATCATACATAGGAAGGTTAATTGGATATTGGGTGTTGAAGGCTATGAAAGGATGTCTTCTAACCATTTATTCTTCCTCTTGATCTATTATTTCTTTAACCTCATCTTCTTCCTCTTCAAAACCTTCTTATTCAAGATCTCTAAATGTTAGGAATTATTTAGGGTGTTGTTCTTCAAGAGGATTTTTAGGGAGAGGGACTTGAGTAAAGGCTCTATTAGAAGATGATCTAGTGAAGACCATGAAATATAATGTGAATAACTTGATCTACAACTAGAAATTCTCACCGTTTGGAGTAATCAAATGATATATTAAGAACACTTCTACAACCTTAGAATTATTGAGGCCAACATTCACCTTGAAATGGAAATAATTAAGACCAGCTATCCCCCTAAGCATACCAGAACTATTATCATCAAAATGTGCACCCTAAGATGTTCTATGAAATTCCTTTAATTTGATTTAACATTTAATCATCCCTCAAGTTTGTGATAACTTATAAGAGAGATGAGTCTCTAGTATTGAAAAGGGATAGCTCCCTAAATTATTCTCTTAGTGTTTATCACCAAATCTAATGCTTGTTCATGAAAAGAGTCAATAGTTTGCATAAAATAGAAAACTATGCTAAAGAGGTGATCCAAAAAGAAATTATCCCATTGAATATCACACTTCTACTAAATAAAAATGCTTTCCAAGACTAATTCCATGCATTGAAATATACTAACATAGTGTTTCAATGTGAAGGTAACATGCTTGAGACAATCAAAAAGATAATCGACCTAAGGGGTAGATTTCACACCATAGATATAATTGCATACTTGAAAGAGAGGTTAATGCATTTAACACACTTCACATGACCTATTAACATCATAACCTTGGTTTAAACATGAAGGGTAAAGGAATTAACGATGATGGTCTCACTTGGATCCACTATACATTGCTCACATACTTTGACAAAAGTTCACAACTCAGAATTAGTCTTGTATTCAATGTTTAAAAGCAAAGTGCAATGTCATTTTAGTAGGGCTTCATAATAACAAAAATATGGTCCTCTACAATGGCCAAAATGGCCCAATTTATAGAACTTTGGGGAAGAGAGAGAGAAGAGAAGCTAAAGAGGCACAAGGACATGTATCCAAATGTGAGAATCATTTATAGATGCATGAGAGAGATGGATGGGGTGAATCATGCCATGATAAGAGGTTTACTTGTCCAAAAAAAGTCATTATAATAGTGTCAAGTGGTATAAATCCCTTAGGAGTGGCACAAGAAAATACTTCTATCAAAGATCATCCATGAGAGTTCAAAATTAAAAATAGAAGAGCTGACACATAACACTAGTAAGGGGGAATGGAACTCATGATGACAGTTAAAACATATTCTTTCTAACTGCTAACTATCCTCTAGACACCTGTAGTTGTAAATTTTGTGGAAGCAATGACTCGAACCATCAACCTATCTATTTTGCTTGGTTTGTTTACACCAGATGCTCAAGATTTAACCATTTTTTATCTCCACATTTGTTCTCATGTTCTCACAAAGTATTTTGGATAGAAATGGCTATTATCTATAGTTTAAAATTGACTTCCTATAGGCTATCATCCTTTTTTTGAATCCCAATGGCTATCTTTGAAAAATCTTCTTGAACATTTCCTTCAACTTTTTTGTTTGTTCCTTTTCACTATGGAGGGGCACCCTTTTAAAAAACTATGGAGGACACTTACCCATAAAAGTACCATTCAAGGAAATTTTTTTGGGCACTTTCTCCATAAGAATTCCTTTGAATTTTCTAAAATGATATTTTCTTCAAACTTTTTATCTCTTACCTTTTTTTTGAAAGAATTCATCGAATTTTGTTTGGCCCTTCAAACTTTATAAAATGGAAGGTCTATAAAGGACAATTGACCAAAAAATACCCTTCAGAGCTTTATGGAGGACCATTTCAATTACAGGGTACCCTTCAAAAAAGTTATAAATTACCCTTTGAAATTTGTGTTTGGTCCATTTTCCTACAAAAGAACCCTTTAGACTTTTTAAATGTACCCATCAAAAAAAGTGAAATGTACCCATCAGAAAAAGTGAAATGTGCCCTTTAGACTTTTTGTAAAGGGCACCCTACTTGAAAAGTGCCCTTCAGAGAAGTTGTAAATCACCCTTCAAAAAAAGTGAAATTCCCTTTGGGAAATTTTAAATGGTCCCTTTGGAAAAGATGAATTAGACTGATTAGAAGGAAAATAACCCTTCAAAAAAGTTGCAAATCACCCTTTAGCTTTGAAAGGATATCTTTCAAAAAAAAATGTAGGGTAGCTTTTTAGAGACTTATCCTTTGGGAAAGTTGAAAATGAAAAGTCCAAAATAAATACACTTAAGGAAAAATTCTTTAGACAAAAATATTGAAAGAATTCGGTAAAAGGATTAAAATAAAAAACTTAAAGGAATTTGGCACATGCTTAACAAAAACCAAAATGAACTTTTTGAGAGGAAAAGACTTGTATTTGTTTTGGGATTTGTCAAATAATATTTCTTCCTAATAAAAGCTAAGTACTAGATTTGGCCAAATTTGAGAGGTGAAAACTTGGGGTTGGAATTTGACCAATAGGAATTTTTTGATAAGTCTAGCAAGATAAAATTAAAAAAAAATCCATATGAGAGATACAAAGCAAGGGGTAGATAACATGAAATTGTGCATGAATGCATAAAAAACTTTGTCATGAGCTATGATATTTCTAATGTGTTTAGCAAGATAAACTTGAAAATTTTTCCATGTGAGAGATACAATGCAAGTAATGAAATCTTAGATTAAAGTCAAGTAAACATTGATTTAAAGGAGTGGGATCTTATTATGTTTAACAATAACTTTCTTTATATCATCCCATATTATGAAAAGTAAGTATGAAATATGAATAATGAACCTTTGTACTAACATATGGTAGAATTCATCATTCATGTGCATAATAGGACCGAGTATGGTCTCCTTATTATTTGCAAGAAATTAAATAAATATGTGTAAATAAGTGAGATCCATTTTTGTTTTTATGTGGAATCTAATTTTAGATGTAAGGTGATACTTCAAGCAAATAAAGGGACCTAGTATATGTAACTAGGGTTTTGAAAATGATTTATTTATAAAATTACTAAGGAATTTTAAAATTTAATGTGAATTTATGATTTAAATATGCAAGTAAAAAATCAAAAAATTATTGGAAAATTATTTATTTAAAGAGACCTAGTATATGCAACTAGGATTTGGAAGATTTTTTTTAAATTACTATGGAATTTTAAAAATTAAATTGAATTTTTGATTTAAATATACAAGTATAAAATCAAAAAAATATTGTAAAAATCAACAAGGAATTTACCCTAAGGTTTTATGCACAAATGAAGTAAGTTAGGTTCACCAAATGATTTAACTATTTTGAGAATATTATATTTTTATTACTAATTTAGTTAAGGGTCTAGTTAAATAAATCAATAAATAATATTAGAATAATTAAAATACTAATTTGTATAATTTAATTTTAATTTTAATCTTTCTAAAAATAGTAATAAGTGAGGAGAAAATAAGACTTAGCTTAAGCTAGACTGAGATGGCTGAGATAGGGTCTAGAATTCACTCTACAAGACTAGGATAGTGTCACAAACTAGGATCTAGCTTTCATTTTGTGAAAGGATAGGAGTGTCAAAATAGTACACCCTAGAGTTTAGTTTTATATTCTTCTTTTATCATTGTTGTCTTGGAGGCTTGAGATTTTTGGGTTTTTTCCACTATCTCTATGTGAGCCTGCCTATAAAATTTTGGATGTTGTATGTTTGTGAAACTCCTTGTAGAGTTGATTTAGTCTTAAAACCCTAGACTCCATTATACTTTGATAAAATTTGAGAAAGATGTGGAATTAGTGTGTGTAAGATAAAATTAACTTGTATCCATACCCCTTATGTGGGTATGCTTCCTATATACCAATACTCCGAAGAGGGATTAAGTCATATGTAGTTCTCCCACTTGATGTGCTTTGTGAAATAGTGTGTATAAAAATGAAAAATGTTAAAACTAAGTGTGTTTGAGGTGTATAAGGATTGTTGTAAGGGTTTGAATACGCTTTTGGTTATATTGGATGGTTATATGTAGAGAATAGGTAAATGTGCATGAGTAGTCTTGCTTGTATTTTTTCTTGCTTTGTTATATTTGCCAACCCCCTATAAATAAACATTGAATGGTATTTTATAGAGATATGTTGGTCATGGTTCAAATGTATTCATGTTAATATGATAAGAAGAAGGATATTAATTATAAATAAATGACTATTGGAGCTAAAAATTCAATTGGATAGGAGCATTGGAAATAGACACCCTAGGGTCTAGTGTTATAGTCCAAGTTGGGTGATATTATCCTTTAGATGCATGACCTAGGGGGATATAATCATCATGGTAAATGTATTTTGGATAAGTTAGAATCAGGTTTTGGAAGCCTGCAGATGATTGGGAATAAGTGAAAAGGTGTCTAGAAGGGTCATGAGAGCAAGCAAGAGGGACCTATGGGATGGGTGTCACAAGCCACACTCAAGCTACCAATTTTCACATTTTATATGACTATAGAAAACCTTCAAGTTTTTTATTAGTCCTATGGTTTTGGTAGGGGTACCATCTAGTTGGATAACTCCTTTACTATGAGGCTTATACTTTAAACCCAATTTGTCAACTACTACCTTGGGCATAACAGAAGTTGAAGCTTCACTATCTACTATGCAATTATGAACCATCTTATCACCTATTATGATAGTGAGATAGAATGGTGGACATTTCTCAACCCTAGTAGATGGTTAAATACTATTACTAGGGACACTTTTAAGGACAACATGACTTTGACTTTGATTTGAGGGTAAGACACTAGTAGGGATAACATATAACTACTTTTAGAGGAGTTCTTTATAACCAGGCATATGTAAAACATCCCAAAGGGAATGGATGTTTTAGTACTCTTCCAAGAATCTACAATGTTTAAAGAAGATATACCTAATTTCTCTTGGGCTATTATAGGTAGAGAAATACTTTGAACTTGAGTGAAAGGGGTAGACCTTACCATATTTTGAGTTGTTGGAGGTGTAGAAGCCTTTAAAACTACCATAGAAGCCTTTGGAATGGTCAAAATTATAGATGTGTCCTATTGACTTGTATGAGGATTAGATGAGGTAGTAGGCATGCTAATACCATCCCATAGAGCCCTCTTCTTTTCCTTGGTATTGTTTGCAATAGAGGCTCCTTGATTTAGCACAAAAGTGTCTTCAACCAAAAAGTTGGTGAAGACCTCTCCTTGAGTTTATCAATCCTCATTAGCTTACATCATCACCTCATATAAATTTGATAGGAGGGGAGTAACTACCTCTGAGGCACTGTATATTTCTCTCTATTTTTATTAGCATCCATGTATTGGTCTTGCTACCAATCTTCTCCCTGAACTAAATTACTATGAATTGGTACCATCTCCTTTACATTGGTGGAAGAGAATAGGATTGTATATATTATTAGGACTATTGGGATTAGGCTACCATTTTCCTCTCCCTCTTTTATATTGTTACTAATATGGGTAAGGTTTCTAATAGGTATCTTATTATAGATTAGCTTATCTAAGCTGAGCTCTTAGCCTTTGAATTACTACATCTTTATTTATGGCATTATCTTCCTTCTTAGGAGTAGATCTAGGTTTTCTATTAACATTAGGATTTTGAGCCACATTTGAAGCATCAATAGAATCATGAGACAATTGAGGCATAAAAAATTTGGGTGATAATATTATAGCTTGGATGAGACTATTCTCAACATTGATAACAAGCTCATATGCTTCAGGAAGGGTGGAACCACCTATAAATTAAATCATGATAGTAATTTCAATCCCAATGGCTTTCAAGTAAGCAGGGAACACAAAACTAGTAGGTGGTCTCATGGGAGGAGGCAACCTATACCAAGTATTTTAAAACCTTTTGTTGAAGTCATGCATTGTCTCATTGGGCCCTCTTTTTATCACATTGAGATGATGAATGAGAGAAGAATGGTCCCTTTCATTCCCAAATATGGAATTCAACTACACCCAAAACTCATCCCATTTTGTGATGCATCCACCTTCTAGATTCCTATACCAATCAAGAGCCTTCCCTTTAAGGGAAATGTCAAGGAGCCTAATGGAAATGTTATCTTAGATAATATTTCGAAAACTACAAAAGTTAGAGACATCTCTAATGTGCTCACTAGGTGTGATATTTATCTCATCATTGAATATGGGCACACCTTTTGTTGAATTGGGAGGGATGGCATCATATACATGAAGTTGAATGGGATTAATAATGTTGAAGGTGGGGAAACCATAAGGTCTATCCATGTATTCTTCTTCAAGATCTTCCACTTCTTCAGCCTCTTCCTCTTCTTCCTCTCTAACAAAATCAACTCATTCTTCAAAGGGTAGATTAGGTTGTGGTTATTGAATTTTAAGAGGGATCTTAGGTTGAATGGGTGGATTAATAGGATCGAATGGCCTAGTAGAGGATGACCTAGTGAGGGCCATGAATTATAGGGATAAATTTATAAAAAAATAATGGTTTGAAACCAAATTTATTTTGAGGAGTCACCAAATATTGGGTAGCACACTAGTTAATATATGGTGTTTATCAAGACCAACATTCACCTTGAAAAATTATCTTGAAGACAATGGGTCCTACCGAGTGTGAAAAAACTATTATCACCAAATCTTCACCTTATAATAGGTTGTTCAGGATTATTATAGATTTGGGAAACATGAGAACATTTTTAGGAATGTGGGTGTACCTATATCATAAATGAGCCCCTAGATTTTAAGGGCTAGCTCCCTGAATGTATCTTGAAGTGATTTCACCTATGCAAATATTTGATTATGGGAAAATATTTATAATTTATATGAAATAAAACTAATCTAAGGGGGTGATGCACCAAGAATATCTTCCACATGACCGTCATATTTTTTTCCATAATGAAACAAAGTATACAAGCTGGTCTTTAAGTCTCGATGGGTTCTAACATGAGTATTTCAATATAGAGGTAAGGTGTGAGAATTAATACAAGGAAAATGAGCCAGAGGGTAGATTACACACTCTAAAAATAGCATACACTTGAATAGACTTTACATGCTAGAATACACTCTATATGACCTATTCGATTATGAACTCTTTATTAGACATGAAAGGATAAGGGAAGGAAGGATAGAGAGTTATCACTTCTCATTAACAAACATCACTTGCAGACTTAGATAATTATTCAAAAACCAAAAACCAAACTTGTATTAATTTTTAAAGGGAAAATATAACATCAGTCTAGTAGGGCTTCATCATACATGGTGTGGAAATTATTTACCATATCTCAAGAGCTATACTTATAGAAGAAAGGCCACAAGAGAAAGTTTGTTTGACACTCAAAAGGGGAATCAACCAGTTCTAATATTTAAATGATAGTTGAAATTGCCTTTATAAATATTCTAATTTAGACCATTTGATTAATCAAGGTAACCTTAAGTGATTACATAATTACATTGTTATCAACTTGATGCACCCTAATGGTTGTAATGGTAGGATCAAGGGGTTATAGATTTATCCTGATGCTAAACCACCCATGACTTGTTTTTTATGCATAACAAAGTGGAGAGAAGGGTATTTTTCATGTAGTTGGTCTTAGAGATGAGACTATTAGGGCATACATGTATGCCTTCATGATACCAAATGGAATGTCAACTCTTGCTTCACCCAGATCATGCTCAAATTGGTTCTTATACTCATGGGTCTATTATAGATGGAAAACCAATCTCAAACTATTAGTTTTCCTATAGTCATTATATTACTATATGAGTCAATGGTTTAATATATGTATGGACCCTTATTTTAGAATTTAAAACATAGTCACCATATAATGCTACTTAAAATATGGACCATGTATGTAATAAGTCTATGAACTATAGGTTCATGTTGATCTCTAGTGACATCCCTAATGTTATTTATACCTGAATGCATCATATTGACCATTCCATGGCATTTGAATGAGATTCAATGGCATTAAGAAGACCCTTAAAAACCTTGCTTTCATGGTTAAAAATAACCTTTCAACACTTGTCAAGACTATTGGGTTCGTTGTTGCTCTCAACCATATTTTTCATTGGTTTTCAATGCTTAATCTAGATCCTTGACTCATTAACCAACTCGCTTCATCAATTTGGATCAATACAAATATATGATAACCATTGATCCTCTATTAGTTGAATGTGTCTTTGATGCTTATCATGCACAAATTCACCCTATAGATTCATTAGACCTTTTATCTTCACATGTCATTAGATTGAGATGTACGATCGAGCATAAACTATTGATCCTACTAGACCCATTGTTTAAAATCCAATGGCTAGTCCATGATCTTAAAATTGACAATTTATAGGACATATTTTGACATTCACATGATGATAATTAATGGTTAAATGACCTTCATTCATCATTATATAGAACATGATTACTGTCCTATAGACTATCAAATTTAAACATAAGTAAATTTTTGCCTGAGCTTTAACTTGACATTCGTCCGAACATCTTATATTTTTAGACAAACTTTGAAAGATTAGATCTTGAAGTGTGAGAATCATGGAGGCATAAAACTTTTATAAGATGTTCTTAAGGATAAAAGGGGAAAAACCATTTGATACACTAGTCTTGAGACCTACTAAAGCAAAGATATTCAAAGTTTAAGATGGCTGGCCCATAACTACTCCTCCATGACATCCTAACAACAGTCGATCTCAAATAACTAAGTATGGGAAACTTAGAAAAAATAACCAAGAATCTAAATTTGTATATGTGTAACTTCATTTATGCTTTGGTGAAGGACTTGGGACTTAGCACATAATAACTAGGGACCAAAATGAATAAACCCATGTGACCACTTTCCCCTGATTTATCCACACGTGTGAGATTTGGCCTCAACAAACTTGCCACTTTTATTTTTTACCACTAGACCCAAAATGTCTAAGTTAACACAATGAAGAATCAGATGAAAACCAAGATCTTCCTAATTCATTCCAAGCACTCTTAGCATCCCATATGGTCTCTAAAACACTCTTCATATGCTTATCCATTAATAACTTGATTCATGCCCTAACTACATTGATCACCATGAAGAAATACCACTTACATAAAATGACTCTAAAATGGTCCCTTAGACACCAAATGACACAATAACCAAGCTATACTATGACCCACTTAAAATGGCATATGAAATAACATCAAATAAATCCACAACATATCTTATGACATTATAAAAAGCCCCTATACAAGATTTTTACTATAAGGGGTTGACCCATTTTGGGTGTTGGGGAAAATGGTCAACATCTCATACCTTCTCACACAATATATACAAATTTTTATAAGACACTTATACTTATACCTTTCTATTTTATGGTAATAATACTTACTATGTTGGCCTAATAACTTATCACTCCTTCACAATAACCTTATCACATTATGATCACAAAATCATATATCAAATACCTCTAATCATACATCTTCACCAGATGCATGTAGACATTAATGACAACACACTTTTACATTAATCACATCATATTGACATCAATGCCAAAACTATGCCAACATTAACTAGGTTATGTCTTTGTTTGAATGGCTTAGGGTTTAGATTCAATAGAATTGTTTGAGTGATGGCCATAGGGTTGAAAATATTAAATTATTAATAGGTCCATGAAATCACATATTTATACTATATTAATAAATATTTATCCCTTTATCTTTCTTCTAGGGTGAAATTGAGACCAATGTTGACATAACATGGATTACTCTCATCCACCAAGTTCTCCTTATTAAACTCAGATTCATTGAATTTGGGTTGCCTCAACTATTAAGCTTGGGGATTTGTATCAATTAACCTCTCCAAATAAACCATTCCTAAAGTAAGATGATTTTAATTGAGTTTTATAACTCCTTATCCCACTTCTTCCTAGCATAAATAACTAATTTCTTTATCATCAATGATTTGAGATTCAAATTAACCTAAATTGGTCAAGAATTGGACAATCTATTGATCTTCATTGAACACCTATAAATTTTATATATTATTAGGAAATAATGGGAAAATAATGATTTAAATATAAAACATTTATACCTTAGACTCTTTTAATGGTGCTAAGTTAGAAGATAAAGCAACTAATGAGTCAGTAACTTGGTTTTGTTCCCTAGGAATATGTACTATGTTGAATGCCTCAAGTGACTTAATAACATTAAAGATTTGATGTATGTATCTATTATGATATGATAATTTTCACTAATATTTATTTTTTCCCTGATTAATCACCATCTGTAAAGTTTCATATATTATCAATTCCTTTACATTTTTTTTGAGAGCAAATTTCAATCCAAGAATCAATGCTTCATATTTTTATCTATTTTTAGTGCATGGAAATTGTAACCTATAAGCTAATAGGTGATTCTTACCTAGTGGTTAAATTATTTAAAAACCTATGCCTAATCCATACTTGGATTTTGAATCATCAAAATGGATATTACACAACTAGGAAGGTCCTTGGACTTCTGGCCTTTGCACCTCATTATTCATGGTAAAAGTATAAATCCCAAGATTAGGAGATTTATAACATAATTATTCATTTTTATCATTGTATAATATGATGGGATACTTCATTATCAACTCTTGATCAATTCAAATTTTATTTTTAATACCTATCTAAGGTAAGCAAATGTGAGATAAATCTATTGTTACATACTTGTTTATCATCTTTGACCAATCTATATTTAGTAGTAGTTCATATCCCTCTAGGATATCTAACATGATTTTTCCTATAGTCATCTACACACATAACTAAAATTTAGTCCACATTCCTCTAGAATATCTACCATGATTATGCCTATATTCATCTAAACACATAGCTTAAATACAACCTAAATGTGTGCATCATTCATCTCTCCAACCATAGGTACCACTATTTTTCAAACTACAAAACTATCCTCTTGGATGGACATAGAGTTAGTCTTAGATTTTAGAAAATAGTAGTTGGAATTATAGTGGCTAAAACTACAAAATCAACTAAAAAATTATGATTATTCTTACCAAATACTCTAGTATTTAGTAAGGAGGAACTTCTAGCTTAATCTTACACATTCATATGAGCAGCTTTTATATTCTCTGTAGTAGGATTACCTATAATGGATCTTCATAAGATATCTTTATATTCATTAATCTAAGATAATTCATGAAGTTTCATGTTTGTATATATCTTCTTCATGTCCTCAATGATGTTTTATCCTCATTTTCTCTATTTTTCCTTATTTAGAGGTTGGTCATTCCCTTTTGGGGGATGTGGATTGTCATCAACATTCAAATTTGGGGGAATAGTAATATTATTTGAAGGAGTTGATGTAGTTAATATCTATTTGTTCCTAAAATTATAATTACTTCTATGGAACTAGTGAAAAGTGTCTATCTCATATGAGTTGTCTTCTATCACATTATCATCTTTATTTTGGAAAGGAAACTCATGGGCTTCAAAGACCATAGTTGTTCTTTAGGAAATAAAATCATGGGGGAAATTTGGTGGATTATTCATTAAATATTACCTCACCATCTCCCTAAGGAAGACTTCAAGTTATATGCAAAACACAACATAGTCAAACTAACCCTGATGTGATGTGTTATTAACCCTACACCAAATGGGTAGATCTATTTCCACTATGTTGATCTCTTGAAACTTATTGGCTTTTTGTCATTCCATATTATTTATAGTATTATTTAAAAGACTATTATATATTTGAAATAAAAATTATAATTATTATTTGTATGGGTTGAATTTACTATCATCTTACACATGCTCAATAAATCATTTCTTAGCTTTTAAATCATCCCATGTATATAATTTATTTACACTTTGGTAGGTCCCACACCATAGGTAGCTATGGTATTAGATGGGAGAAAATTTTAAATCTACTATTGACCATTAATTTATTCAAAGTTATTCAAGAAACCATAATTCTAATTCAATGTATGCTACATCATAGGAGGTAGTACATATAACTAATTTTGGTTGAGTGTTGGAACATTCTGATTCACATGAGGCATTGGATTCAAATCTAGGAAACTAGTATTAAGGCTAGGAATGCCTTGTATCTATGTATTTATCTAATTATCAATGTTTATTTCTTCTTCATAGGCTAGTGATAGAGTGTTAGAAATACTATCTCTTCACAAAAACATTGTAGTAATTGGATCTAGGGTGCTATTTTACATTTTGAATATTAGTTTTTCTAGTGGTTTAAATTTAGTGCTTAACCAAGTGTACATATTTTAAAACCTCACATTAAAATCTTAGATTGGCTCATTGGGATCCATCTTCATACTATAAAAAGGTTGATACACCACACACAGACTAGTAACTTATCCAAATTAGGCAATAAAAATGCTTTGACATGAGTTCCATGAAGTAATCAAGTTCTATTGCAAATTTAGGAACTAATCATACACAAAATAATAGAATATGAATGTGAAAATCTTGTATGGAACATATTTTTTAGTAACATTCATCAATGTTAAAGTACCTTTGAAAGACTTGATATGCTCCTTTATCATTCTTCTTCCTAAAGGGTAGAAATAAGGTAGATACTTCTCTAGATTACTTAGTAAATCATACACATCTCTTGGTAATATAGTCACATCTCCAAATAACTAAGACTAAGCCATAGAATTATTAATGGCATAGAGGTTTCTCCTTGGGGAAGGTATCTTGACATAAGGTATGGTGGGAACAATTGGTGTAGATCTAGGCCTTTGATGGATTGACAAAGGTGAAACCAAAAGACTAGTTTTAGATCTATACCTAGTTACTCCCTTGGTTATTTCCATTACAAATTTGATGTAGGGTACAAAATTTTCAATAAAAAATCACATAGTGGTTTCTACCCTCATTTTAGCACTATATTTTCTTTCTATTGGTGTGGTTTTTATGCACAACATAAATTTGAAAAGGTAACATATAACATTTTAGGATATAAATAGAGATAAAATCCACTCTATGACATGATTTATAGGTATGGGTTGAATAATAAAGTGGTGGAATATAAAGATAATCATGCATGTTATTAATTGAGTGTGAATGGATGAGTGAAACCTAGATGAGAATTAAAACGTAGTTGATTTGGATGGATGAAACCTATGCTAAAGTGGGGAGATCTAAAAAACTCCAAAAGAGGGAAAGGTAGGGTAGAAAATAATGATTTGTGATTCCAAAGGTAATAATTTTAGGTTAGTCTCCTTTTGGAGAAGTGTCTTAATACCAATGTTTGTATCTATTAGCTATTTCCACATATGTGAAAACATATTAGGGTAGTCTAGGTAATAATCAATACTATAAACTCTAAGATCTTAGCTAGGGTTTATTCTGTTTAGAATAGTTGTTTCACACCCTTATTTAGGATATTATAGATCAGACTAGAGAGGCAACTAAGGCATCTTATGCTCACACCTAGAAGGATATATCAAGGAAAACACTTCTACACACTTAGATAATTGAAATGGTCAACCTAATTTCATATAATCAATGATATTTGCTAATTATCTAATAGTTATTTCATGTCTTTAATCAGCATACACTAGTAATAACAATAAGGAATTCTTAGTTACTTTTTCACACTTAAAAAGAATGACTCAAACAACCAAAAAAGTAAACATAATTAATTACATATAATTGGAATGGAAGAACATCAACATAATTATGTGGCAATAAAAATACTTCTTGTATTGATAAAATTTCTAACCCTTGACAATAAGAGGTTTACAAGTGTAAATATATTTAGAGAGGGGTCACATCATCCTCCAAATCCATTCAAAATTCTAAAATTTCATGTTAATGATAATTATAATGAGATTTATAATTACTATAAGTTATGCATGCATGTCTGAACTTAGTCAAAATTGAGTCTTTTGAAATTAGACTCACTTTGACAAAGCCATGCAATGTGTCAATGTTTACAAAACTATTCAATAAATTATTACATGTCTTAGTTACATTATAAATTTACATGAAACATAAATATAAAATAACTAAATAAATTAAGGTTTACTAGTCAATGGGGCATGCATGGTTAAACAAACAGTCATTGGAGGGACTCTAGTAGAAGGTGTAATTAAACTGGAAGACCTAACCATAGCTTATTTCTTCTCTTCCAAATCTTAGTAGTGATTATATCAAATGATTTTTTGTAAAATTATTTCATCCATGTTCAAATGGGAGGGTCTATACCCCTTGGTGACCTACACTAGCAAACAAGCATGCTTTGTCTTGGTGGCTCTAAATTCCATCCAAAATATCTCCACCTCAATGACCTTCTTCCTAGAAAATCATGATTCTTATTCAATTTTTTATATTTTTCATCCCTAAATAATTTACTTAAAATTTTCCAACACCTATTGTAGTAATTAATAAAAATGGCCCATTTATTAATTTTCTTTAGGTGTCTAGGGCTTGGGACAACTTCAACTCATCCAAAATTTGTAGAACTAGTTTTTCTTACTCTACTAGTTTATGAATCAAGGCTTTCATGTTTGATACCCAATATTTGACTTTGGATGTCCTAATGACCACCATATTGAGAGAATTAGATGCTTCTAATGGTGTCATTAAATCAAGATGGCTATAATGCTTATTGGTTATATATAATACAAATAAATCCAACTTATTTTCATTTTATTTCTAACAATTAAATAATTTGACCATTTCAACAATGTGAGGGGAAAATACATGTTCCCCTCATTGAACCAATAGTTTCTAAAATATTTTAAAGTCTAAGATAAATGTTCAGTACATCACCTTAAATATCTCTAGGAACATGGAAAATTTGATACTTTTCTCTTACATGCTCTAGCTCTTATTATAAATATTATCTAACCTACTATGTTCCTTCATGGATTTCTAAAAATTCCTTTGTATTTTCCTACATGTAGGCTTTGAAATCCTCATTATATGAGGGCTATCTAAGTCTCTTGTATTTATCTTTGATAGTTATAACACATCCAACATTTCTTCCAAGACCAAGCCTTTACCAAAGTCATCTTCTATCTTCCTCTTCATGACCTTTTGGATGGTAGCTATTAATTTTTCAAAAATGGAGCTCACATTGGGGAGATTAGTTATTATGATATTGGGTCTTTGGGAGAATTGGATTTCTAGATCCATAACCCACTATAGGATTACCATATTCATAGAGTTAATTGGTTGAGTGTCCTCAACTATGTTCATTTTTAAAACATCCCTTAATTTTAGTAGAGAGAACAATAAAAGTATCTTGGGTTGTGGTGGAGGAAGGCATGGAAAATCCCAATTGAGTATAAGATATTTGTAACTTAGAGATATCAATAGATCCCCTAGTATTATTAAAATGTACCCTTTTAGACTTAGGGGGAGTAGGGGCAACTGTGACTGAAGTAATATTAGGGGAGGTAGAAATAATAAGAGATAAATAAATGATATTAATATTAGAAGCAACAAGACTGGTAGGAATAATAATAAAACTAAAAGCAATAGGAACTAAAGATTCCAAAGAATCACTATAAACAATGGGAACCTATGTAATGAAAGAAATAGGAGAGATAGTATAAACCTTAGGGACTTAAGAAATAAAACTAACGAAAGTAATTGCAAGAGCATTGTCCACACTTGTATTTTCTTATTTTATTGGTGTTTTCCCTTTGACCTCCTAAAGACTAAATATTTTGGCCTTTTGTAGTTACTCATACTCATATTTAAACTTAGGTCATTATTGTATTAGAGTTTCAACAATTATATCCATAGGGTCCTTAAAAACTCTAAGCTTCCTCTTGTAGAATTTTTTTGACTTTTTGACAAAGGGAGGAGCCTATTGAATATAAGTGGGTGTGATGTCTACACTTTTATTAGCTATAATTGAGGATAAAAAATGGAGGTTAGAACCTTTAGAATTAGAAGAATCAATTAAAATTGGTTCTTCAACTCTCTAAAAATAACTTGTAATAGTAGGAATTTCATCCACCTCTTGCTCTAACTTAACAATTTTCATTACAATTAGTGGTGTCTAAGATGGACCCTCCTATGAGGAACTTGACACTATAGGGGCCTCCTCCACAACCTGATCCTACTTCATGGATTTCATCATAATGAGTGGTGGTCTAGAGGATCTTCCTTATCCTTATGTCTATTTGGAATGTTGAAAGGTCTAGTACTCTTTATTTTCTCATCCAATGGGAGGTATGAGCCTTATATGTGCCTATAAAATTGTTATAAAGGGATCCCCTTGAATAACTCTTAAAATATCCTTCATCAGTCCAACTAATTTTTATCTCTAAAGAACCTTGACATAATCTTTTGCATTCAAAAATATGAATTCATGTTTGTATGGTTCATGCTGATAGGGGATGCCTAAACCTTGGATGTTCTTTTAAATCAAGCCATGAGGATCTGAATCCCTTTATGACAAAGTCACCAATGAAAAGTATTACCTATGTTTATCAAATTCTCTAAAAAAATTCTATTAGTGTAACACATTTGACCAATAATAAAATAGGATCCATGAAACACACCCTTCATCTTCTTCAAATTATCAACTAGTTTTTTTGGGACATACTTTGGGAGATGAAAATGGGTAACCTTGTTCCCCATCACCATGATTATTGTGTGGTTAAGATAGAGCTAATAATCCCCCCTTAGCCCTATCATTTTCCTAATGATTTATGATCTTTGATTAAGGGTTATTAATGAATTTCCCTCTAGACTTGAGGGTAAATGTTCTCAATAATTTTGACTATATTCCTCATATATGCATAGATGTGGAGAAAGGCAAAGATGTTTCATACCAAATTTTTAATGCAATCTAGGTTTAGGCTCTGGAGATATCCATTTTTCACATAAATGCTATCCATGACTGCATCAAAAAAATATGACATCATATATAAATGGTTAAGCATGGGCCTCTTGTCCTTCTTAAATATTTACTCATGTAGTCTTGCATTGATTATCTATCCTAGGGTGAAAGTCAACTCTGGGGTTATCAATAAATCTAACAGTGTCACCCATTCTATATAGATGAAGTTGATAATGGTGTAATCATATATCTTATTTAATAAGGCCATATTAATACATATTTCCATCTAAAATTTTGTGATAGGTACTTAATCCTTGGCCTTAAGGGTGACCACTTCTCTAGGAATGATTTGTTTCCTTCGTGTATTCCCAATTATGGTCATCTTCTTCCATAGTTAAACCCAGTGTCCATCAAAAGTGTCATTTGTAGTGGGAATCCATAGGTACCTCTATAAAGCATCCCTTAAAATGTAAGAAATGACTATTTTGTGGCTTATGTGGTTTAGGAAATCACAACTAGTGACCTTACCTATGAAGAATAAATCCCTCATCTATTTGATGCACAACATCATCTCAAGCTTGGCCACTAAAAAATTTAAATGTTTATTATTTAATTATATTGTGTATACTACCATATGGTTTCGTGGAGATATCAAATTTTATTCATGTGAATGAGATTTACATTATAAATCACATCCCAAAGAGTTGAATAATTGGGATACTCATCATTGAATATAGTATTATTGAAGATGGTATCTATGTATTATATGGAGTCTTTGATGGATAATTTATAAGGTGTAAACACTCCCCTAAATACCTTATATGAAGCCATTATTATCAAGTTTAGTTACGTAGTTCTAGTCTTTAATTTAGTTGTTTATTTACTTTATGGGAGTAATTTTCATAGGAACATAGATAGCTAGGGTTTTGAATTCTCTTGTGAATGAAAATTCTCTTGAGATCTTAAGTAATCAATAAGCATAATCTATTTTATAACTCATTCATATATCATTGAGTATAGGATTTAATTCAAGTTCATATGTCATTAATGTCCAATGTGTCCAAGCTTGTTTAACTTGTTTATTTTAAACTTTGCCACTTTACTTTGGTGTGTATGACATGTAGTATTTTTATACATTCAGATAGATTTCACATTGTAGCCTTAGACAAGTGTCAACTTATCACTACTTTTAAGTAAAATCAATTATATCACATAATAGTTGTCAAGATTTATGTTGAGATCAAGATGTATAATTCTCATGATTCCACAAATACAAAAAACACAAAGGTGAAGGTTTAAAAGAATAAAAGTTCCAAAAAAAATATCTGAATACCAAATCTTGTGGATAAAACTTATGAAACACAAATTTTAAACAAAACTTTTAAACACTTTTATTTAAGACCAAATCCTACAAACAAAAATTTTGAAAATAAAATTCTAAACAAAACCTATGAAATTTATGATATGAAAAGGAAAAGTCATGATAAAAAATGTGAATAAAAGTTCTGAATACCAAAAGTGGTAAAGAATAAAACTACCAAAGTTCATGACTATAAAAAACTAGGAGTTGTGAACACATCCTTATAAGTGTAAAATATGTTAATGCAAAGCAAATTGTGCAAGTGTGAGGACTCATAAATTTGGATATGTTGAATTACATTACAAATGTTATGATGAAAAAAACATGTGAATAGAAAATTTTAAAACCAAATACACAAAATATACAACACACGAAGTGCAAAAAAATGAATTTTGAATGTGAAAACCTGTATATATGCAAAACACCCAAAGACCATTAATAGGTTAGTCCAAATAAATCAAATAGAAAAAACCTAGATAACAAAGAAATCAAAATTAAATTTATATTGAAAAAAATTCATCCACATAAAGAATAAAAAGTTTTAAAGCATGATATTTTTGAAAACACATATAAATGCTAATGAAGAGGCTTTTCAAAATAGAAACTAGACCTTTTGAAACTTTTAATGGATCCCTATTTGAAAAAAAAAGAATGGAGTGTGTTGAGTATAGAAAAGGTGACTTTTAAAGGGAATACTCCCAAGTATGTGACAACCCATAATTTTTTGGTTAGGAATTAGAAATTAAAAAACTTATAAAATGTTGGTATCTTCAAATAATGTGGTAATAGTGCATACAATATATTTCACACTATAGGGTTACCATATATAGAATTTGATTCACCAAAAGAGTGATATGCATTAATTTACAAGGTGAGTTTATGTAATTATATTGTAAATATCCAAAAACATGAATTAGATAAAGAATCTCTTGTGAAGGAATATTAGTATTGTTAAGGGGGTCATTTAATAATTAAACTTTATGATTAATTTTAGCCACTAGTACACTATTTTAATAAGAGAAGAAGGCCTAGGAATTATTGGTGAATGGTAGGATTTGGGGATTAATTTAAATTTAATATATAATTATTTGACAAAGGAATATTAAAATTATACTAAAATAGAAGAAATAACATTATTATTTCCATGACTATAATCAGCATGTTCACATATTTTATCTTTCAATGGGGAACTAAGAACATCATCATGAATTGGAATAACATTATCATTGAGAAAATATCTTTTGATTTATCATGTATCACATAATAATCATCAACATGAGGGAAAGGTAAATAAGAAACTATATCAGCATTTGTGAAAATATTCTCATCTTCACTATACACATAATAATCATTTTTGGAAATTAATTTCGAGAGAGGGATGGAGAAGAGAAAGGAGGATCAAGGAAGCATGGAGTGAAATTGTTTTTTGAATGGTTATTACTAATAGAAAAATGGATATGGAGATGGTCACAAGGCTCTATAATGTTTTTATATTCAAGGGGTGAGACCTATAGTCAAGATCAACCAGACACATGTCACTCTCAACCCTAGGTTAGATAAAAATACTTCATTCTATAAGGGTTATGTTTATGTGGGTTTTATGAACACCAACGAACCTTAAAAGGTATCCATTAATGTTTTAATATCAGTGAAAATAATATTCACTTAAAATTACAAGTTGTAAGGTATTAGATTTTGTAAATAACCTAGTGGTAGAAGAATGATGAGTGAAGTAGTTGTTTACCTCAAATGGTTTAGGTATGACATGAGTTTAGACATACTTGAGATGGATGAATGGATTGTGGATATAACCTAAGGCAAGTAGAATAAAAATAAAACTCAAAAAGAGAGAAAGGTAATCCAAAAAATAAGGTTTTTGAATTAAAATAAGATGAAACCCTTCTAAACTAGATCTTGAACTAAGGGTTGGACAAGAAGTCAGGAAACCAATGTTTGTTACAAGATAATATTAGCACACAATCTAAACAAAAGTAGTTAATATTCTAAGGAAGTAAAATACAATGAACTTTAGTTCACATAACTAAAGGTTTTTGTATTTGTAAGATTACAATTACACATAAATAATTCAAATTAGATAATGCACAATATTAAAAAATATATCAAATAAAACTTATACAAAAACCAAATAATAAAATACCAAAATAATGGAACTTATTCAATGAATCAAAAATTTGGAGAATTATAAGATTTCTACATCAAGACAAATTTATAGAACAACCTATATGATTTTTTTATTTGTCTCAATAGCCAAAATTATCCTCCCTTTTGAATAGAGATGACACAACTATATATAATCTTGGGGAGGGGTTGACTCATCCTCTAAGTAAATTCTAATTTTATAATTCCTATCTTAGAACTCATGCACATTACGCATATATAAGATATAAATAAAATAAATTACCCAAATTACATAATTACAATATAAACATATACATGCTCAAAATAGAGAGAGGATTTGAGTCTTAATAATAATATAATACATGAATATATATATATATATATATATATATATATATATATATATATATATATATAATTGTAGTCCTTCTTGGCACTACTCATAGAAGAAAGGGACTGCATGCTTGACATGTAAAATGAAGTAGTAGGAGGAACTGCATGTGAAGGACTAACAGAGGTAGCTATTGTCATTGATGAAGTGCCAATACTTAAAGAAGAAATAGTACTACATGATGAAATGGACCTTAAGGATGAATTATCAATGTTGATATTATTTGATTATTAGACCCTATCTTGTCAACCTCCTTAATAGCCTTTATTTTTTAAATAATACATAAGTAGACTCAAATTATTTATTAATAATATCAAAAATTAGCATATAAGGTTTAAATAGTTTTAAAAACCCACCAATAAACCTTTTTTACACACTTTTAGAGGCTCTAAATCCATATCTGAGTACCTCTACCTTAGTCAATTTATCCTTCACAAAATTGATGAGCTATAGTATCTATTCACTAGTTATATATATACAATAACCTCATATTATGATTTGAAACTATAGATAGATGATTTTAGAAGTGATTAAAAATTTAGATTATTTATCAATTTCACTATGGAGGTTATCACACACATGACCCTCATATCCTTTAAAATCTCCATGGCCTTCTTTTTTGTCCTGTGAGTTGGGATACCAAAACTTTCATCTGATTATGCCAATGAAATGTACCATCTCTCTTTGGAATTAAATAATTAAAATCAAAAAATACCTCATAGGAAATAATTAAGTTCAAATCATTATATGTTCTTTTCCTTCTATATTGGACCAAGAAATTGAGCCTTTTCTCAAGTTATTTCAATTGGTTCCAAAAAATTATTACTCTTCCGCATTCGGGTTGTGATTCACACCTAGAAGTCTTGATTATTTTCAAAATATAATACAACCTAGTTAATAAACTTTGAATGTTATTAAAAATATATTTGGGAGCCTTAATAATTTATTTTTATATAATTATATGTTTGGATTACTCTTGACTTATATACATTTAATTCACTGCCTCCCTTATTATATCTACAAAAGAACAAAATCCCTCTATATACTCAATGGGTTTATTTGGATTCTTATTTTGATCCTTTCATAAGGGGAGTATATTTTATATTTTATCCAACACTAATTATTCCCATATGTTATTGTCTACTTCCTTTCTCTTTCTCACACATTGGATGGTACCAGTATTTTTGTCAAAGTAGGCACTTATTATGGGTAATTAAATAAGGAATAGGCCCAACCTATCCTTTTTCCTCTCCTAAGACTCCTTGACCCAAGAAGGGATAGTTATTTCTCTATGTTACTCTAGCTTAGTGGTTTTTGGAGTAAGGGAAGATGGTATGAAAATTGGTGGTGGCAAGGAGGAAATTATTTACATAGAAATTTGAGGAAGAATGATTTTCACATCTTGATTCCTCTCTAGACCTAATAACCTATTGATTGGTGGATTTTATGGTTATTATTTGACTTATTAGTATTCTAGTTAAGCAAGATTTTATATACCGGTTTATGGATAGTTATATTTAACTTATTTACATGATTGTTAACTTGAATTATCTATAATTATGTGTTGTGTACATGATGATCATGTTTGTTTAGTTCATTACAATAGTGTAATATGGATTTTATATTGTTTAGGGATAAATAACTTCATATATTATGAGGTAGATGTAGCATAGATCCATCCCTTAGACTATGACAAAGGGAGGGCATCATCAGAGAGGGTGGCATAGATGGAGGTGTTGGGGGATGACAAAATGGAAACTATGAACCTGCACACACCACAACTAGAATAATATATTGTGATATCTCTTTGCTTTGAATGGATTATAGTATTCTTTTAGATGTGTTCTTGATTTCTAATTTTGAAATGATTGATGATCATATTGATTTGTTTGTGTGTTGAATTTATGTTGTCTTACTTAGCTTATCTTGTATGATGATGTTATATTGAGTGATTGGAATCCATGTATGTCTTAATTATAACTTGTTATTATATTTGGATAAATTTCAATGTTGTGTGACAAAGTTTTGTTTATTATTCAATACTATAGTAGTAGAAGGAACTCTATTACCTTATTTGATTTGTGTGTTAAGGTGACTATTAATAGCATGCTTAGTCAATATTGTTGTTCAGAATTAATGTTGACACACATAATGCTTAGAAGGATATTATTACTAATAATTATTGAATGAATTTGTAGAATTCAATGACATTGTTAATAATCATGATGTTTGGATGGTCATTATAAAGTCATGGTATTGAGTAAATTTTATAATTTTTATTTGGTAGTCAATGTTTTTATTAATAAACCTTATGCTAAGTCAACATTATCATTAGAATTATAATGTTTAAGGACTTTAATGAAGTTGATGTTACATTGAATAGTGTTTAGAAATTATTATTATTATTATATTGATTATGTTTTGGAAGGTTTTAGATTAGGTTTATTTTAAGGGAGTTGACCTATGTTAAGCGATTCATTTTTGTTAATATAACACTTCTGATCTAGTTTGCATGAGAACAAACAAAAATCACTCCTAGTTTTCTATAGGTTTTCATGCATAAACCTATTCACTAAGTTTATGATGAGGGACATGAAGTTTTGGTAGAAAGAGGGGGTTTGGGTAAAATGTAAGAAGATAAAAATGAAAGAGAAGCAATGAATGGGGGACATAGATAGAGAGGGAAAAAGAGGAAGAAGGATGAAGGGGTTTGAGAAAGTTTTTGAAGAAGGCAATTCAGATTTTGGCAAGCAAATATTTTATTAGTAGGTTGTCCTATTAATTTTATTCATATTAGCCTTGTATGAGTTAAATCAATGAGATTTTATTAGAGGCTTATGGTTTATATTGCTATTTTGAAAATATTAAAAACTAGGGTGTATGCCTAATAATATGGATGGCTCGACCATCCCTAGAACCAGGCATATGACTCAACAAAGCACTAGTTTCAGACATGAATTATAATATTATGTCTTCATAATTTACTAGATGAGTAAATATTTTGTCTAATAAACCCTAATTTGAGATGGATATGTATGTGAATTCTTGCTCAAATATATAATTGGGTTTTTAATGTTTAAAGTTTAGGTTTTGGGTGAGTTAAAAACCTCGGTGAATTTTAATGTAGATTATCTTTTAGTTTTGAATCTATTCTTATACCCTACTAAGAACATGCTTGGAACATTTGTTATAAATATAGAATCTATTGAGTTCAACATATATAATTACAAACTAGGTTTTTATTTTATCAAGCTATTATTTTGTCCCTAACCTAGTTAGGGCATGATTATGTAATAGGTCCATATGGATAATTAATTTATTGTTTTTTTAATTAAGTTATTAATGTGGGCATATAAATAATAATAAAATGTGTATATATATAGGTATATCCATGGATAAAATAGGTCTAGGGCATGTCACCAATGACTTCTAACATGTATATGCTTAAATATATATATATATATATATATATATATATATATATATTAAAAATTATGTATAATTTTATAGTCTATTTAAATATAAATATAGTTATATTATCTTATGTTCGAACCATTTGAAATCTGTAAGTGGAATATGACTTGATTTTATTCTTGGTTGCATGCTTAAACTATTTATATGCTTAAGATAAATTTGAGATTTTTCTAATTCATATAAGATTTATTTTATATTATATTTGAAGTTAAATGAAATTCATTTTTGTCATTGTTATATGATAGAGCATTCTTTTGGTTTTATTATAGAGTTTCTCATTATAGTATGAATGGGAATCAATTTAAATTTTCATTAAGCATTTCTGAGTATAAACACAATATAAATGATCATATTCATATTATGAGAACCTAAAATGACGTCACACAACATAATTGATTTTATATGAATGAAATCATTCCTATATATTTTAGACCAATTTATTAAGACATATGACCAAAACTTTATAGGAATGCATGTCTTAGAAAAACACATCTTGCCTTATATAGAAATAAGTTTTTATATACCTAGATATGGATGGGATAATATAGAACTTTGTACTTTGAATTATATCTTTTTATATAAATAAATTTATATGATATAGTTGAATAATTATGTAAATAAGAATGTATGCATCTTTAATTTACAAGACATTGACCAATAAGTTTAATGATAAAGAACACAGTCGAATACCATAGTTTAGTGTTTTTATTTAATTTGGAAGGAATTTTTTATTATGATAAGTTTGATGATATAGTGATATATAATACTCTTAGATTATTGATAAAACTCTTATCTATTTGAAGTATATCATTTTCATGTATGAATATACTAGTTGTTGATATAATACTTATAAGATTTAGCTAAGTGTAGAATGTGTAAATAAATATACGAGATACTAGTGATCTGTTGATGAATACAAATCTAAGTCAACTATACCTTGTATAGATTTACATATTCTAGGTAAAGCTTAAAAACATTACATGATATAAATAATAAATATCGGCACTTTTGTTATCTAAACTAAATTGAAATATGTGTTTCAATGGTTGAAAGGAACATCTACTTATGTGATATTGATATGGAATATAAAACATATAATGTTATTAGTATTTGAATAAGCTTATTATTTTAATTTTTATTTATGAAAATAATGTAATAAGATGGAAATTAATTTTATATGGATGAATAACATTAAGTTGGAGTTCCATGTTAATTTATTGGTAACTTGATGTCTAGAAATATAATCTTACCTAGTTGGTTTTGTTTTATTGATGACTATTTCAATATTTGTTTATTATGTTGTAATAAATTAGATGTTAGATTTAATAAATTGCATTTAATGGACTAAATGAATGTATTTATTATTTATTTATTTGGCACATATTATATCTACTAGTAGGGAATTATTAAATATAAATTTGTTGGTTTTATTATTATTATTTATAAACTTAACTTGGTATTATTGAAACTATATAATCAAGTGAGATGGACTTCACCTACTTAGATAGTGTAACTAATACACAAATATAGTGTAATCTAATTGAGTGGTGTGTATGAAATTGACTGATCATTGAGATCAATAACTATATGAAAACTTTGGCTAAAGTAGTGTTTATGGTTAAACATTATAATTTCATATGTTTTATTTAGTTTACATGTTTATTAAGATATCATATTAGAATAAGTTTCTTTATGATATACTACATGTATTAATTATCTTATAACACATGGGTTATTGTTTTCACTCTAGATTCCTATACCATCATTATCTACCCATCCATGAAAGGAAAACCATTCCCTATTTGGGAGATTATGAATGGGATCAATGGTCCACAGTTGGTATGGAAAACTAATTATATGATTCTCTCCCTTCCCTTAGTAGTACTACACTATATACTACATTTGATATTATGAGTTCATTGAGATTTGCATGCTCTGACGAGATTTATATCAATATATATTATTATTAAGATGTTGAAACTATTCATTTTATTCATATGTACTACTACATTAGTTGGATATAATATAGTATTAGTAGTGGATGAATTTTTAATAATACTTTTATGAAATAAATGCAGTCTTCATTTCTATATTCAGCATTGTACTTGTTCTTGATATTGATATTGTGATCATTAAATAAATAGATTAGCTATAGATGTTTTTATGGTTATATTAAACTAATGTGTTTAGTTATATATTAATCCATGTGGGTTTCATCATGATAAAAAAATTATTTTAATTTGTGCAATTTTTTTAAAATTACCTTATTCTGGTAAAATCTAGTGGGGTTGTTACATTATGGTATCAAAGCTAAGTCTCACACTCTAAGACTTAATGAGTCCACTAATTCAAATGTATTTTCTTATTAAGTAGGAATAATAATGGTGTGTGACAAAACTAAAGGTGAGGGTACCTCAAACACCAATCCTCTAGTGGATCCTAATCAATTCACTACTGAGTAAGCTATAAATTTAGATCATATTCTCACTTCGATGCACAAAAATAGGGACTAAAAATGGCCCTAGAATAATAAGTGCATGGTCAATTTAAGGAGAAAGTTCAAGAATAACCTAAGGTTAATTATATTGAGCATGAAAATCCTCAAGAGCAGAGGCATGAGGAAGTGCCACAAGATGTGAGAGCTTGAGTAGTTATAGAGTTGGTATGGGATATGAAAAAGGTGAATCCACCAAAGTTAGATGGATCCATTATGGGAGATGGAGATGAAGCATGGTTGATAGAGATGGATAAATATTTCAAGATTCAAATTTAATATAAGGTCACTAAAGTGGTTTAGAGAGCATATTAGCTTGTTGGATAAGTAATAACTTGGTAGGCAAATAAGAAGCTCTAGATGAACCTTGACTCTACCACCACCACCACTTGGGAATATTTTATAACTTTTTTTTAGATCATGGTGGCTTTCTCAGTTGTATTTCAATTAGAAGCTAACAAATTTTTATAACCTTAAGTAAGGAGGCCTTTCTATGAATGAATATTAGGATTAATTCACTAAGATTTTAAAGTATGTACCTCAATATTAGGTGAATGAGAGGTTTCAAATTAGGAATTTCATTATGGGATTAAAACCCCATGTTGGTTGTAAGGTGGATGTGCATGGTCGATCTATCATGGATTAGGTCTTCGAGAAGGTAGTTAAGTATGATAAGAAGCTAAAATTTATTACTTAGGTCAGAGATAAGTTTAATAAAAAGTTTTTAGGTCCTAAAATGACTTTCAAAAAGAAGAATTGGAAGAGGAGTGGAGACTCCAAGGGATATTTTAAGAATTGGAATGTTAATTTCAATAGTATCTTAGGGAATAAGAAACCTAGAAATGGTTTCAAGGGAAACCAATAGTTTGATAGGAAAGGACCACCTGGAGGTTGATTCATTTGTGGAGGTGACCATTACAATAGAGAGTGTACTCAAAGTAAATTAGATGGAAATAAAAAGGGTTCTATTTTTAAATAGGGAAATTTTTAGTAGTGGATTCATGTAGCTATTAACAATCATCAAGCTAATTTCCAAGCTTCTCATATTGAAATATCAGGTAATTAGTTTGATCATCTAGTTTTTGTTTTGATTGACACTGAGGCTACACAAATTTTTATTTCCCTTAGAAAGTTAAATAAGCTGTCTAGAAAATAAAAAATTATGGCAAAATTCATGGTTAGTATAGTATAGGAATGAGTCAAAGGTTAAGGTTGATAAGTTTTGAGTAGAAGTTGAGATCAGGTTACCTGAATTCACTATAATAGTGTATATGTATTCTACACCATTAGGGTCATATTATGTGATCCTATGATTTAATTGGATTTTGGATCATAAAGGTAAGGTTTATTGTTATTTGAATAAGGTAGAGTGTCAAGATGATTTTGGAAATCAAACATAGCTTTAGGGTGAGAATAGAGAGTTGAAGCTTAGGAAAATTTCTACAATTAAACTCAAGAAAGCTCAAAATAAATGATGTTAGGCATTTATTGTTAAAATAAATGAGATAGAGGAACATAAATAACAATCCATAGAGGATTTCCCTTTTCTTAGGAAATTTTAGGATGTGTTTCTATAAGAATTACTAGGATTACCACCCAAAAAGTGAGTTTGATTTCCTTATTAACATCATACATTGATCTAACTACAATCCAAGGCACCATATAAGATGACAAATACTAAATTGGTTGATTTTAAATCTAAAATATATAATTTGTTATCTAAAGGGTTGATTTGACCAAGTGTGTCACCATGGAGGGCACTAATGGTGTTCATCAAGAAAAGGATGGTAATATTCATATATGTATTAATTATAAGATGTTGAACAAGGCAAGAACAAATATTTGTTACCATGAATTAATGATCTCTTTGATCAGATGTGAGGGACAACAATCTATTCTAAGATTTCTCTTAGAATAGGGTATCATTAGCTAAGAATCCAAGATGAGGATATTTTGAAAATAACATAAGAACTCAATTTGGGAACTATAAGTTCATTGTGTTACCTTTAACATTAAAAAATCCTTAGAAAACATTTATGAATCTCATTAATAGTGTGTTTAGAGATTATATAGACCACTTTGTGTTAGTTTTTCTGGATAACATCCTCATATATTCTAAGGATGAGTAATAACATCTTCAGGATCTTGAACTAGTTTTGTAGCATTTGTAGAAGCACAAATTATATGGAAATATATCTAAGTGTCTATTTTTCCATAAGAAAGTATAATATTTGGACAAATTCTCTTCACATATGGTATTTTAGTGGATATAGAAATGATAAGAGCCATAATGGAATGGATGGAACCTAAAATATGAATGAATTAAGGATTTTTATGGGTCTAAAAGGCTATTATAGGAAATTTGTTCCAAATTTCTCAAAGATATCTAACCCAATCACCTCTCTTCCACAGAAGAATAAAAGTTTTTTTGGTCAAATAACTTCAAAAGAGCCTTTTAGGAGCTAAAAAAGAGGCTTACTTCAAAACTTATGCTATGAGTTCTTGATCCTAATGGAAAATTATCAATGATCATAGATGTATTTGGGGATGAAATTGGAGGAGTTATTATGTAGGATTGTTTATTTTTAGCATACAAGTCCAAAAAATTGAAGCCTTATGAGGTGTATTATTCCCCTCATGATCTAGGACTTGTTACAATAGTGCATGCCTTACAAGTTTGGAGCCATTATCTATTGTAGAAACCATTTGATCTCAAGACTAACAACTTGGGACTCAAGTATATCTTCACCCAACCAAACTTGAATACACATCAAAGACATTGATTAAAATTATTATCTAATTAATATTTTAATATTATTTATATCAAGGGCAAATAAAATAGAGTTACATATACCCTAAGTCATAGAAGGTACATAATAGCCTTGACTATTATTAGGAGTAATTTCCATGAATAGGTAATCAAATTCTTGCGAGGTGATAAATTCTATGATTAGGTTAAGAAAGCATTATTAGAGAATGCTAAAAATCCCAGTTTTAAATGTTTTAAGTTAGAGAGTGATGGTGTTTTAAGGTATAATGATAGGATGTATGTTCTTGATAAATAGAATCTAAGGAAGATAGTGCTAAAAGAATCACACAATGCCCAATATTCAAGACATCTTGGTGTAACCAAGCTCATGGTTGAGCTAAGACCTCTCTGTTCTTAGAAAGAAATCAATAAAGATGTAATGTATTTTATGTCTCATTATTTGTAATGTTAGCATGTGAAGGTTAAACATGTGCATCTAGTAAGATTGGTATATCCTCATGATATACCAAAATGGAAGTGGTAGGTGATTAGCATGGACTCTTTCCAAGGGTTTCCATTATCATGGAACTGACATGATATGATCTTAGTTGTAGTTGACAAACTAACTAATGTACCTCACTTCATACCAAGTAATTTGATATATGATGAACCTATGACTGTAAAGAGATTCATGAAAGATTTATACTAATTATATGGATTCATAGAAAAGATCATTTCAAATCAAGATCTGAGAATGACTTCTAGATTTTGGTTGACTTTAAATTTAGATCTAGGTACATAGTTGAATTTTGGCACTACATATCACCCAAAAATAGATAGATAGATAGATAAAGTTAACCAAGTTTTATAATATCTCCTTTGAATGTATTTCATGGATAAGCAATACAAGTGAGAGGATTACCTTACATTGGTTGAGTTTGCTTACAATAACTCATACCAATAAGCATTGAAAATGGCTTTATTTGAGGTAATATATGAAATGAGGCATAAAACACCAATAAATTGGGATAAGTTGGAAGACAAGGTAGTCTTTGAATATAAAATGCTTGTGAAAATGGAAGACCAAGTTAGAAAAATTAGGCATAGGTTGGTTGAGGCCAATGATAGACATAAAAGTTATGTTGATATAAAGAGAACAACAAGGTAGTTTTTTGTTGGTGATAAAGTATTTTTATGGGTTAAGCCTCAGAAAAGATTGACTAATTTTGGGAAGTTAGTAAATATTTGAAAAAGATATGTGGGACCATTCAAGTTTTTTGAAGTAATTAATCTTATAGCATTTAGTCTTGTATTACCACTAGCTTTAGATTTTTTCATAATGTTTTCCATGTGTCCTATCTTAAAAATTATGTTTCCAGTCCTTCACATGTTTTAGATTTGAATGCTTTATAAGTTTTGGATCCTAGGGTGGTCATAGTAGAACCAATCAGAATATATGACACTCATAAATTTAGTTTGAAAAATAGAAAAATATCATAGTACAAGGTCCAGTGGGACAAATATTCTAAAGATAGTACCACATGGGAGGATTATGATGAGCTTTAAAGGTTTTTTCCATATATATTTTAAATAAATTTGTTGATGAATATTATTTATTTTCTATTGGATTATGTTTAATTTCAAAAAAATTATTGGAATAAGTGTCATCAAAATGATAAATAGCTTTGGGGGCAAATATGTTACATTGAGATTCTAACCCAATCACCTCTCTTCAGTAGAAGAATAAAAATTTTGTTTGGTCATATAAATTTAAAAGAACCTTTTAGGAGATTAGAAAAAGGCTTACTTCAACACCTATGCTAATATTTTTTAATCCTAATGGACAATTATCAATGATCATAGATGTATATGGGGATACAATTGGAGGAGTTATTATGTAGTAAGGTTTAGTTGTAGCATACGAGTCCAAAAAATTGAAGCCTTATGAGGTGAATTATGCCCCTCGTGATCTAGGAATTTTTTAAATAGTACATGCCTACAAGTTTGGAGGCATTATTTATTGGAAAAACCCTTTGATCTCAAGACTAAAAACTTGGGACTCAAGTATATCTTCACCCAACCAAACTTGAATTCATATCAAAGACATTGATTAGAATTCTTATCTAATTAATATTTTAATATTATTTATATCAAAGGAAAATAAAATAGAGTTAAAGATGCCCTAAGTCATAGAAGGTACATAATAGCCTTGGCTTCTATTAGGAGTAATTTCCATAAATAGGTAACCAAATTCTTGCTAGGAGATAAATTCTATGATTAGGTTAAGAAAGCATTATTAGAGAATGCTCAAAATCCTAAGTTCAAATGTTTCAAGTTGGAGAGTGATGGTATTTTAAGGTAAAATGATAGGATGTATGTTCTTGATAAATATAATCTAAGGAAAATAGTGTTAAAAGAATCACACAATGCCCAATATTTATGACATCTTGGTATAACCAAGCTCATAGTTGAGCTAAGACCTCTCTATTCTTAGAAAGAAATCAATAAGGATGTAATGTATTTTATGTCTCATTTTTTGTAATGTTAGCATGTGAAGGTTGAACATGTGCATCTAGTAGGATTGTTATATCCTCATGATATACCATAATGTAAGTGGTAGGTGATTATCATGGACTTTTTCTATGGTTTCCATTATCATGGAACTGACATGATATGATCCTAGTTGTAGTTGACAAACTAACCAATGTACCTCACTTCATACCAAGTAATTTGATATATGATGCACCTATGAATGCAAAGAGATTCATGAAATATTTATGCCAATTACATGGATTCCTAAAAAAAATCATTTTAAATCAAGATTTGAGAATGAATTCTAGATTTTGGTTGACTTTGAATTTAGATCTAGGTACATAGTTGAATTTTAGCACTACATATCACCCAAAAATAGATGGACAGATAAAGAGAGTTAACCAAGTTTTATAAGATCTACTTTGAATGTATTTCATGGATAATCAATATAAGTGAGAGGAGTGCCTTACATTGGTTGAGTTTGCTTACAATAACTCATATCAATCAACATTTAAAATGGCTCTATTTGAGGCAATATATGAAATGAGGTGTAGAACACCAATCCGTTGGGATAAGTTGGAAGACAAGGTAGTCTTTGGAACTGAAATGCTTGTGAAAATGGAAGACCAAGTTACAACAATTAGGAAGAGGTTGGTTGAGGACAATGATAGACATAAAATTTATGTTGATATAAATAAAACAACAAGGTAGTTTTTTATTGGTGATAAAGTATTTTTATGGGTTAAGCCTTAGAAAAAATCGATTAAGTTTGGGAAGTTAGTAAATATTTGAACAAGATATGTGGAACCCTTCAAGTTTTTGGAAGTGATCAATATTATAGCATATAGGCTTGTATTACCACCAACTCTAGATTTTTTTCATAATTTTTTCCATGTGTCTTGTCTTAAAAATTATATTTTTATTCCTTCACATGTTTTAGATTTGAATACTTTATAGGTTTTGGATCCCGGGGTGGTCATAGTAGAACCAATCAGAATATATTACACTCACAAATTTAGTTTGAAAAATAGAGAAATGTCATAGTACAAGGTCTAGTGGGACCAATATTATGAAGATAGTACCACATGGGCAGATTATGATGTGTTTTAAAGGTTGTTTCCATATATTTTTTACTTACTTTGTTGCTGAATATTATTTACTTTCTACTAGATTATGTTTACTTTCAAAAAAAAATTGAAAAAAGTGTCATTAGGATGATAAATAGCTTTAGGGAGAAAGATGTTACATAAAGATTCTCTCTAGAGATAATACCCTATTGATTAGTGGATTTTATGGTTATTGTTTGACTAATTACTATTTTAGTTGAGCTAGATTTTATATACTAGTTTACAGATAATTATATTTAACTTGTTTAAATGATTTTTAACTTGCTAAGTTAGTTATACTTATGTGTTGTGTACATGATGATCATGTTTATTTAATTCATTATAGTAGTATAATATGGATTTTATATTATTTTAGGCTAACTACCTTTATTTTTTGTGAGGTGGATGCAGGATATAATGATCCCTTAGACTATGACAGAGGGAGTGCATCATCAGGGAGTGTGTCATAAATAAAGGCATTAGGGGATGATAAAATACAAACTATGAACCCACACACACCACAACTAGATTAATATGTTATGATATTTTTTTTATTTGAATGGCTTCTAGTATGCTTTTAGATGTGTTCTTGATTTCTAATTTTGAGATTATTGATGCTCATATTGATCTGGTTGTGTGTTGAATTTATGTTGTCATACTTAGGTTATCTTGTATGATGATGTTGTTATATCGAGTGATTGGAATCCATGTATGTCTTTATTATGACTTGTTATTGTCTCTAGATAAAACTAAATGTTGTATGATAGAATCTTGTTATTATAGTGGTAGAAATACCTCTAATAATTTGTTTGATTTGTGTGTTAAGGTTATTATTAATAGCATACTTAGTCAATATTATTGTTCAATATCAATGTTGATACACATAATGCTTAGAAGGCTATTATTATTATTAATGATTGAATGAATTTGTAGAAGTCAATGGCATTGTTAATAATCATGATGTTTGGATGGTCATTGGAAAGTCATGGTATTGATTAAATGCTATAATTTTTATTTGGTAGTCAATGATTTTATTAATAACCTTATCCTAAGTGGGCATTATCAGTATAATTATAATGTTTGAATGACTTTAATGAAGTTGATATTACATTGAATACTGTTTATAAAGAATTATTATTATATTGATTATGTTTTGGAAGGCTTAAAATTAGGGTTGGTTTTAGGGCATTGACCTATGTTAAGTGAGTCACTTTTTCTAATCTAAAACTTATGTTCTAGTCCACATGACAACATATGAAAATCACTCCTAGTTTTCTATGGTGGGTTTTCATGCATAAACCTATTCATTGAGTTCATTATGAGGGACATGAAGTTTTGGCAGAAAGAGGGGGTTTGGGTAACATGTAGGTAGATAAAAAATAAAAAGAATCAATGCCTAGGGGATGCACATAGAGAGGGGAAAATATGAATAAGGACAAAGGGGTTAGAGTAATTTTTTGAAGAGGGCAATTCAAATTTTAGCAAGTTAAGATTTTATTAACATGTTGGTTTGTTGATTTTATTCATATTAGCCTTGTATGAGTTAAATCAATGAAATTTTGTTAAATAATTATGGTTTTTATTATTGTTTTGAAAATATTAAAAACCACGATATATGTCTAGTACTACGGCTCGACCATCCCCATAACTAGGCATATGACTCAACAAAACCTTAATTTTACATTGAATAGTGTTTAGAAATATTTTATTTAGTAAACCCTAGTTAGAGATGGATATGTGTGTTAATTCTTTCTAAACTATATAACTGGATTATTAAAGTTTAAATTATAGGTTTTGGGAGAGTTAAAACCCTATTTAAAATTTAAAGTAGATTATTTCTAGTTATGAATGTATTCTTAGACTCTACAAAAAATATTCCCATTTTTTTTTTATAAATATAGAATCCATTGAGTTGAAAATATATAATTGAAAACTAGGTTTTTATTTTATAAAGTTATTGTTTTATACCCTAACCCATTTAGGGCACAACTATGTAATAGGTCGATATGGACAATTAATTTTTTGTCTATATTGATTAAGTTACTAATTTAATCATATAAATAACCATAAAATGTGTATATATATACATAGGTATATCCATGGATAAAATAAATCTAGGACATGTTTCCAAGAATCTATGATGTGTATATGCTTATATGTGTGTGTGTGTGTGTGTAGGTTTACATTTTATTTAAATACAAATCTAGTTGTATTATCTTATGTTTGAACCATTTGAAAGCTATAAGTGGTGAATGACCTGATTTTATGCTTGTTGCATGCTTAAAATGGTTATATGTTTAAGAGAAATTTGAGATTCTTCCAATTCATATAAGATTTATTTTATATTGTATTTTAAGTCAAAAAAATTAATTATGGTGGTTGTTATATGACTGAGCATTCTTTTGGTTTTATTATAGAGTTTCTCATTATAATATGAATGTGAATAAATTAAACTTTTCATTAAGCATTTCTGAGTATAAACATAATATAAATGATCATATTCATATTATGATAACTATAATTACCTCACACTGCATAATTTATTTTCTATGAACATAATCATCCTTATATATTTGAGCCATGTTTAGTAAGAAATATGACCAGAACTTTATAGGACTACATATCTTAGAGAAAAACATCTTGCCTTATAACAAAATCAATTTTTATATACCTATATATGGTTGGGATCATATATAACTTTGTGTCTTAAATATTCTTTCTATATAATGAAATTTATATGATATAGTGGGCTAGTTGTGTATATAGGAATGTATGCATTTTAATTTACAAGTCATGGACTACTGAGTTTAATGATAAAGAACACAATCGAATACCATAGTTTAGTGTTTTTATTCAATTTGGAAGGCATTTTTCATTACAATAAGTTTGAATAAATAGTGATACATGAGACTCTTAGATTATGGACAAAAATCTTGTCTATTTGAAGTATACCATATTCAAGTATGAATATGCTAGTTGTTGATATATATATATATATATATATATATATATATATATATATATATATATATATATATATATATAGATGAGTGTAGAATGTGTAAATAAATATATGGGATATAGGTTATCTTTTTATATATACAAATCTAAGTCAAGTATACCATGTATAGATTTACATATTCTGGATAATTCTTAAAAACATTACATGATATAACCAAAAAAATTGGGTGCTTTTATTATTTGAGCTAAACTGAAATATGTGTTTGAATGGTTGAAAAGACCATCTATTTATGTGATATTAAGATGGAATACAAGCCATATAATGTTATTAGTATTTGAATAAGATTATTATTGTACTTTTTGTTTACATAAATAAATTAATAATCTGGAAATTAATTTTATACGGATGAATAACATTAATTTGGAGTTCCTTGTTAATTTATTTCTAACTTGATGTCTATAAATATAATCTTACCTAGTTGGTTTGATTTTATTGATGACTATTTCAAAATATATTTATTACATGATAATAAATTAGATTTTATATTAATTACATTGCATTTGATGGACTAAATGAGTTTATTTATTATTTCCTTATTTGTCACATATTATATTTGATAGTAGGGAATTATTCAATATAAATTTGTTGGTTTTTAGTAGGGAATTATTTAATATAAATTTGTTGGTTTTACTATTAATACACACACACACACACACACACACACACACACACACACACACACACACACACACACACACACACACAAACCTAACCTAGTATTAATGGCACTATCTAAGCAAGTGAGATAGACTTCACTTATATAATGTCAATAATATACAAAAATAGAGTAATCTGACTGAGTGGTGTGTATGAAATTGACTGATCCTTGAGATCAATAACTATTTGAAAATTTTATCTAGAGTAGTTTTTATGGTTAAACATTGTCATTTCATGTGTTTGATTTAGTTTACATGTTTAGTGCAATATCATGTTAGAACATGTTTCTTTATGATATAATGTAAGTATTAGTTATCTTATAGCACATGGGTTCTAGTTGTCACTTTGGATTACCACAACCCTTTGATGAAGGGAGGTCCATTCCCTAGTTCAATGATTGTGTGGTGGATTGATGGTCCATGGTTAGTGTGGAAAAGCACTCGGATGATGCTCTTGCTCCCTTTAGTAGTACTACATTAGAGACTACACTTGATATTACCTATGGATATTACAAGCTCATTGAGACTCACATGCTCTGAGAAGATTTGTATCATTGTATATAATTATTAAGACATGTGTTATGTTGTAACAATAATTTTTATTCATATGTACTACTACAAAATTTAGATGTAATATAGTAATAGTTTTGGATGAATTTGTAATAATAATTTTATAAAATAAATGTAGTCTTCATTTCTATATTCATTATTGTATATGTTCTTGATATTTATATTATGATCATTAGCTAAATAAATTAGCTATAAACCTTTTTATGGTTAGTTGAAACTAATGTATTTAGTTAAATATCACTTTATGTAGGTTTCATCGTGATGAAATATGTTAGTTGAATTTATGTAATTATTTATTTTAAATTATCGTATTCTATTAAAACCCTATGGCATTGTTATAGTTCTTCTAATATATTAAGAAGTGATCCTCTAGGGTGTATTAACCAGCACATATTTTTTCTATCTCATAGTTCTTATGATAGTCATTATGGAAGAATCAGTTGGAGTAGAATAGGAAATAGATAAGTCCAACTGGGAAGCTAGTCTAGGTTGGATATCGGGGATTGAAAATGGATACAATCACAAAATCCTCAAAATGAACTTTATTATTATGGTCCTAAGGTTTTTACATTATTTTTGTAGTGATTTAATAAATTAAAGAATATAAAAAATAGAAACTTGTTACTCACCTTCCTCAACACAAAAATGATTATATAATGACCCAATCTTTAGACAATATTCTTGTAGTGACTCATAAGGAGAGAATGGGTTGGAAATTAGACTATTATATGCAAAATTAATTGCATGAAAATATACTACTATAATTGAGGAATTAAGGGAAGACACTAGCTTATTTAGAGCCTACATTTCTTCATAAGTAAGGACTATTATACTTTGGCTAGTAGCCTATATTTCCATTGGATTAGATGATATTGAAATAAAAAATTAGAATGAATAGGAGTTATGGTTGCAGGCACATTAGTAATTCCTAAAGTATGGGCTTATCTTAACATATGTTTTATGTTTGACTCCCACACTCTATCTTCTACTAGTAATTTAGTATTTCTTGATCCACTCTTCCTTAATCTCCAAATATCTCTTTATCTCTTGATTTGTCTTCATTAGTTTCCTCAGAGAAATCTATTTCTTCTTTAGGCTCTATGTCTTGTCCTAAAACTTATTCATTTCCCCACCTGTTATCCTTTTCAGTGTTATCTAACAATTGGATAGTTTCCATTTATTTTTTTGAACTTTTTGTTCCTATTTTCCCTCTTTTGTTTCTTCATATAGAGGATCACCTTTTTAAAATGGGCATTTAGTAGGTCTCTCTTCCAATTTATCATTTGAGGTGAAACTAGAGGAGTCATGGGATTCCTTTTATAAGTGAAAATTGATGGCTTAATAGTTTTTGGGAATTTACCTAAAGTGGATGGAGTGGATGTTGAAGGGACATTAATAGAAGGTATAAGGTGAAAGTGAATTATAAATAGTAGGATAAGTAAAATTTGAAAGCACTAAGATTATAGAAAACATAGGTCTAGAGGATGGAAGTGTGGAGATTGGTATTTCAAAGGTAATGATGCAAAAATAATTTTTTAAGAATGTAGGGAGACTTGCATGTTGAATTTTAGTTAATGGGGGAAAAGGTGCTAAATACAAGTCTCCAATTTTTATACTTGTAGGAGATATGGTTCTTTTAGTTAAAGCAAGAGGTTTTATTGTTTCAACCAATTGAGGTTCTAGTATCCCATTTAATATATTAATTATTATATGGGGATCTTCCTCTCTATGAGGGGCACATTCCTCATCTATGCCAACTTTTATTTATTTAGGAAAGGTGGGATAATCATGCTCAGATGATAATTATGCATGTGGTTGGGGCCATTGATGGCTCATAACTTTATTTTCCTCCTCTACTATCTTGTTTTATTTCTCTCTTGTGATCAAAGGATCATATTGAATTTCATGGGCTACCACTATAGGAATTCTATATTGATTTATCTAAGTACACACATCATAATCATCTATATAATTCATAAATATTGGATCATGCTCATAGATCCTATTGTAATAAGGAATGTGGAATCCATTTTCCTTAGGTCACTAAGGTATTGTTTCACTCAATTTTGGGGGTCCCAATCTCAAAATTATGATTGAATTAACCCAAAATGGACCTTTATCTTTCTGACTAAATTGAGGTGCCTCCTCAATGAATATTGAAATTGGCCAATGATCATGTGGTTCTTATGATAGTACCATTGATGCTTGGAAACTAAATCGTCATATACACTATTATAAATATGGAAATCTAATTCATACTTTTGACTTTGTCAGTTATAGAATGAGGGAGATTTAGAGGGGTAACCCTGGTTACCTCTATCTTAATTATAGTATAGTTATGATAGTACCATTTTTTCCCATATTTGAAATTATTTTCCTTATGTTATTAGAAATCCTAGGTATGAAATTCCCATAAATGGCTTTGTAGACCAACAGGTATATTTCCTCTATAATATTATTTATTTCTCTACTAAATTGATAAACAAGGAGTGCAAAGAAGTCATCATAGACCTTATTGTTTACATATTATGTGAATGGATCCTCTAGTTTCCTATAAATTATGTAAACTATCACCATGATGGCATATAATACATAAGACATCATGTATAAATTATCTTCAGATGGCCTTTCTTCAACTTTGAACATATGTGCCCTAAGTTGGACATTAATAACCTTTTAATGTGCCAAAATTTTGTTAGAATTCTTATGTCTAGCAATGGAACCCACTTTTCATGTTAGGTGATGATAACAAACCCATACAACTTATTCAACAAGGCCATGGCTATCTTAATGCCTATCCTAAATTTTATTATGTGATTCAACTAAATAGCCCCTCAAATGCTAAATTTATTGCCCTTCACCAACCACTATTTGATTTTTCCCTCAAATGTATTTTGATTTAACTAGGCATTAGTTATGACCTAGTTTTAAGTCATTTTGGGCACATATAGGTATAAATACTTATCAAAATCATCCCTAGAGATATACTCGACCACATTTCTATGAATTCTAAAGTATGAATAGTCTCTAGTGATAGAACCATTGAATAATAAATTATGAAGTAATTTAATGCATAAAATTACCTCAAACTTTAATGCGATTTTATGTAATCCCAATATCTTAACTAGTAGTAGTTCATTCACATACCATTTCTTGTCCTTGTCTAACTATCCCTAAGTTGAATATGAATTAATGCCATTAATTTCATCCTAGAGGGATGAGTAATGGCGAAATGGTAATAGACATTTATAAAAAAACCATATCTAGGGAATCAATTTCTCATGTGTTATAATATTATCAAGGAGGATGCTTAGATAGTTAAGATGAATAATCCATTGTTATATCATAGAATTTATATCAAGCTTAACTATATTGATTCATAAACTCTATAGTAGTAAAAATTAGGTCACTTGAAGGCTTGATGGCTTGAATTCATATTTTTTATGTCATTGATTAATGGAAAAGTGATTTGATGTTCTTAAGTTTTTTCATATATCTCCCAAAGCTTGAGACCTAAATGCCTAGTTCATATGAAGTTAATGCAACAACAAAATTTGGATCTACTTCCCATTTTGATTTAAAATTGACAAGTCAACTTTGATAGGGTTATTTTATACTATATGGAAACTTTTTATTACTTCTATGTTCTCAATCATTAATTTAAGACACAATTCCATTCCTTATTTATTCATATTTTCACATAGTTATCAACACTCTTAATTTTACGCTAGCTATGTATCTCTAAGATTATGACACTTGTCTTTATCTCATTTACATAATATATCTATCCCTATAATTTTGATTTATATTCTCCATGAGCTATGAGTTAGTTACATTTTTACACCTATCATGATCTCAGGGACTTGGGGCTCTTCTAGAATTTAAATTATGCACCTTTTATAGGAGGTTCCATATGTATGAGATGGTGCCACATTGATAAATATTATGATCCTATGGAAAATATTAAATTTTACATTTATGCATTCCTCTTGATAGGTTAAAAACATTTGAGATGATGACATGTGGATATCTCTTGGGAAACTATAGAAAATAAAAGGTCTAGCTATGTACTTTTGACTGGAAAGTTCTAGGTTAATGGGATCTCACCACATGGATGGTTCTTGTTAATATAGAAAACTTATAACTTTTGGTAGTGTAATTTATCTTTCCAAGGCCCTAACTTATGAGATGATGACATGTGGATGACTAATGAAAATTCAAATAAAATATAACCTTTAAAATGTATTTTATTCTCATAGACTTTGACTGACCTAGATGTCTCCACATGGAGTAATTTTGAGGTTCTAAAACTAAGGGGACTTTTAAATTTTCATGAAAATTAGTTGTGTCCCATGTTTAAAATATTTTAACATGTGGATGGTTCATGGTGACTTGAGAACTTGGAATGTATTTTGAATGCCAAATATCACAAGAGAACAATATGTTTCCATGTAGAGTGATCTCATGAATTTGGGTGCTCTGAAGGACTTATAGTACTTTTTGTTATAACTATGGTTAGTTGTGAGAAAATAGGATTCCAATAGATGTCATGATTTAGGGAACTTAAGAAAAAATCAAAACCTAAGAATTGGATGTTACATATCAAATATTAGATACTACTAACATGTTTTCATTAGTTGTATTAGTCAATTAAATAAAAAATTGATATTGAATATGTATTAAAAAATTGATAAGAAAATAAAACATGATAAATAATTCATAAGTGATGTCCAAGCTTTAATTATCTTCCTTTTGGAACTTTTCAATAAAATTAGACTTTAAAAGTAACCTTAGGTTTATGAAAAATTTATAAGTATTAGAATTATTAAGGTTAATATATACAATGAATAAACATGTCTAAAAAATGATAGGTCCCTAATTTAATTTTGATAATGGGGTGTGTTGGGGCACAACAGGTTGGTTAGGTGAAAGAGAGGAAGGATTTGAAGCTAAGAGGAACTGGGTAGATAAAATCAAAGTGAAATTAGTAGAACAAGAGGAGATTCATCATATCTAAGATATATAAATTTATAATGATGTGAATGGATTTTGTATTCAATTTATTGAATCAATTATTTATAGAGATTCATCTAAAATGATGTGCACTCTCATTGGCATTTTTTTATGGGATCATCCTAACATTTATGTTTTTAGAAAATGGGAAGATAAAAAATGGAAACCCAAAGAACACTTAGAGAGGTCTAAAATTCCTAATGTATTTTTCTCATGTACCTCAATAATGAGTAAGATTATGCAATAATTATAGTAGGTGGACCTTAGTTCTTGGGGAGATCATGATTTCTATATAGAACTAAAAACCTGGATTTGATCCAAACAAGGAGGAAATTAACATAATGACAATCAAGGTTATATTTCAAGGACTTAAACTATATTTTTAGGAGGAATATATGATGATAAAAATAACTAAGACTTTTGGATACCTCATTTCCTTAGGCCATAACCAAACTGATTCATGTGAGGTTTTGTGTTAATTCTTATGTTAATCATGAGTTACCCAAGTTTATTATATTAAAGTCTAGTCAATGTGAATGGGTCCAATGAATTTATTATGAGGATTTAGTGCTAAAATTTAATACCTACCATAAGTTGGGACATTTGACTAGGTTTGGTTCTTTTAGAATGAAAAATGGGATCATTAGTATGGAAATAAAATATGAATAATAAGGGAAAAATATATTTGGAGGATTTTTATAAGGATGTAGGTTATAAATAAATAGAGAATAAAAGGAGTGGGTTGAGAATGGAAATACTTTATAACTTATTATAGTAGATTGTAGAGGATGGAAAGGATCAACACAAATACCTTATTATGGATAGTAAGGAAGTATAAGATATTCTAATATCAAAAGAGTTCAAGGATAATATTCCCATAAATTATATTGAGGAAGGAGAGATGGTGACTCCAAGAGGATAAAAGGAAGAAGTTAGATAGGGTGAGAATAACATTTTAGAGAAATGAAAAGAATTATAGAACAAGAAGAGTTTATTAAGGTATCTATCTCTTCTCCTTATCTAGACTTAAATGATGGTCTATTATTGGAAGAATTCTTCAATAAATTTTCATATAAATACCAAAGGGTTTGAATACAAGAGAATAATATAAGATAAAGATGAAAAAAGGTCTTATTGGCCAATTTTGGCCCACATACCAAGCTTGTATCCATAGGGATCAGGTTACTAATAGATTAGAAGATGGACTAGAGTCTCAGAGACCATATGGGATGTTAAGAGTGATTGTAATAACTGTGAAAGTGCATAACATTCATTTGGTTCTTCATTTTGTTCATCCAGACATCTTGAGTCTAGTGGTAAAAATTATAAATAGGTACTTTTTTAATGTCATTATTTCCATATGTGGATGAGTTAGGGAGAATTGGTCATATGGGTTTGTTCATATTAATCCCTAAAACATATGCACCAAGTTTTTGGTCATCCTTTGAAGTGCATCAAAATATATGAAGACCCAAAGTTGGCCTCTCAGGTAAAATCCACTAAGTTTCCATACTTGGCCATTTTCTAAGAAGCTCAAATAGAGCCAAGTGAGACTATTTATGAGGCCATATATCACATGTGTGGAATTCTCAAGAAAAATTGATCACATGGGTTTTTCCATCTTGGTCCCTAATTATTACATGCTAAGTTTCAGGTCATCTACCAAAGCAAAAAAGAAGTTATGCATGTTCAAAGTTGGCTCCTCAGTTAGATTTCACTAAGTTTCCCATACTTAGCTAAATGAACTAGATTATCGTCAAGACGTCATTGAAGATTAGAATGGAACAGTCAATTTGAACATTTTTTAGACACACTTAAAATGCTCTCAAGACCAATCGATCAAATGGGTTCATCCCTTTTAGTCTCAAGAACATCTCCTAAAAATTTGGTGCCTCCATGACTTTTATGCTTCAAGTTATAGGCTTTCAAAGTTGGACATTCAACATAAGACCTGAATACTAAGATCAAAATAAATCTCAATTAAAAATCCATTAGAGCTTAAAATTTATAGTTTTCAATATGTAAAATACATTCTACAAGATGTCAAATATGGTCCATAGGATGTCAAATTCAAGAGTGTAAAGTAGTCATTAGAGTTCAAATAATGGGTCCTATGCAGATATAATGACACATATTTGATCATAAATTGAGATCTAATGGAAAGTGGAGGTCAAAGGGGTCAGTGAATCTCAATATTAAATATGTTTATGATAAGTGTCAATAACACATTCAACTGGTAAAGGATCAATAAATCATATGCATTTATATAGATTGAAATCGATGAAGTGAGGTGAGTCAATATGTCAACAAGCCTAGTTAGATTTTGACAATCACTTAGAACACAGGTGAGCCTAGGGTTTTCAATGGAGGTTGAGAAACCACTTTTTACTAAGGGTAATAAGGTTTTTTAGGGCCATATTAATTCCATTGAAGCTCATTAAAACACCATGAAGTAGTCAATATGATGTAGTTAGGCATAACAAATATAAAGGATCACCATTAGAGCTTAGTGTGGACCTCTAGTTCAAAATGTTTTGAGTCATACAGGGTTCATTTTGAGACTATGTTCACCGTTCTCAAAGGAGGACCTGCATATATAAGGAACTCTTGGTTCTTGCAAAGATAGAGTTCATCTATTTGGACCTATTTAGATAAAGGAAAAGTGTTATATAGTATATGAGTCTATATTGATATGGAAAATATAGGAAAACCAATAACCTTAAATTGGTTTTCCACCTATAAATGGACCTATGATCCAAACATGAAGATAAACTAGAGATGTGATTAATGTTAATGGGATTCATCCTTCAACATGGCTAGAGTCTCAATAAACAACCACCTAAAATGCACAAAGCCATGATTCTATTGAATCTATGAGCATAAAGTTTTGTCTTCAAGTGAGAGATGGCATGAAGGATAAACAAAAAGGTCTAGTGTTGGGAGCTATATATAGGAGAATTAAATGCATCTTTGAAACCTTTATGGACTTTCTCACTCAATAATCCATGAGTAGTGCCCTGATTGATCAAAAAGGTGGAAAGGATTTCATTGGCTAAGGAGAAAAAGGTGGGGTCTCATATTCAATTAAGGACCTAGGATAAAGTGTTCTTTTTTTGATGGCATGCTCTCTCTCTCTCTCTCTCTCTCTCTCTCTCTCTCTCTCTCTCTCTCTCTCTCTCTCTCTCTCTCTCTCTCTCTCTCTCTCTCTCTCTCTTCTCATATATATCCTTGTTTCATTCCTATTGAAGGGGTTCTTAGCTCTGAGAATTTAGTAGTTCTTTTCTAGGATAAGGATACTCATCAAGACTCTTGAAAAGGTGTGCTCATTTGATATGGTTAAACCCTATAAAAATATTATAATAATTGCCTTTTGAAATAATAGGATCAACTCTTTTCCTATATATCATCATTAATAAATGCTTAGCATGCTTGTGTATGGTAACATTGTGAAGGAGATTCTTCCTAGTTTATTTTCCTTTTGCTTGCTTCTTTGAAGATGTTTTCAAGATAACTTGTATTTATAGATTAGTATTCTAATTGGAACCTCTTCTATGAAATATTTATTCAACTAGTGATATTATGAGATTGAGTAAGCCACAGTTGTCTTTTGTTGATCTAGTGTATGTTCAATATTATCTGAGTGTCTATTTAATTTTGGTACATCACCCTTTTAGTCTTCTTAAGAGGCCTTATTCTCTTTATAACACATTTACCTGTAGATCATTAGTTTAAGATTAGTTTAGGTGAGCATCAAGAGGAAGTCAACCTTCTCCAGAGGTCTAACCCCAGCATAGGTGACCCACAACTTGGGTTTGTTCCCATTATGTAGCTTAGTTGGAGAGAGACTAAAAAACCCTTCCAAGGGTGAAAATTAAGCCTATAACATTTTTTGCCACACTTGATCAGATACACTTCTTTTAAAAGTAAGATTGATTAAAGTTGATGTTGATTTGATTAAATTTGTAATAGTTAAACTTCTAAACAACATAATCTATAAAATACAAAAGGAAGAATCAACAATTTGGTGTAGAATAGTAGCTTCATCTAATGCCAAAGGTGACAACAAGGTAATCTTCAAGAGGTATTCCCTTTGAAATTATTGAACTAACTTTAAATTCAGTAAAAAGATTAAGCTTTTTTAATACACATCCATATCAGGGAAATTTTGCTCCTAGGTCATTTTCAAATCCTACTCCTATAATAATACCTTTATTAACCATTTTCATAGACATGGTAACACCTAGATATTTTTGTGGATTTTAATGGCCAAAGTCCTCTAGACCTTGTCTAATATGATCCTATCCTAGTTATAGCCATTAAATTTTTTCCTTATTATGTTGGTGACCAAGTAACAACACCTTCTAATCACCTCATGGACATAGTGAGATTTTGAAATATCCATAATGTCAATAAGGAAAATTTAGATATTAGGTTATTAGATACTTATTTTAAAAGGAAGGCCCTAGATTCATATCATGGCCTTACTAACAATTCCATTAAAACATGAGACCAATTAGGGGAAGCCTTATGTAAAAGGTTTGAGGATAAAAGTGATCATTTGTCACTTAAAGAGAAAATAAATACCATTTAAAGAGCTCCTCATGAAGTCATGCAAGACTTCAACATAAGGTTCCAAAAAACTTGGGACATAATATGAGTCTCAGTTAGACCAACGCTTAATTTTTTTATCCTATATTATTTAAAGTATTTATATAGTGACATAGTTGTGATGATCCAGTTCATGAGAGGAAATATACTTCTATATGTTTATGAGATGGACATCAAAGCATAACATTATTTGGTTCAAGTTAGTAAACTTATACGTACACCATTAATACCCTTATTTCTTAAAATTAGACCACCTCTTATTGTTATCCCTCCATTTGATGTCATTCCTCCCACACTAACAATTTCTATAATCCCTGCACCAAGACAAAAGAAATCTTCTATTTCCACTCATTTTTTGCTTTTCTACATTCAGAGGAAGTAAGAAACTAATATTAAATGGTCAGGGGTTTGTACGTACCTAGATGAAGTTGGGCACCATATCCAGACAATTGAAGGGACTCCTCTTTGGCTGTCGAGGATGACACCTGTAGAGAGAAAGACTTAAACAAAGAGATTTTTAGATAGATATAAGGTGGACTGCCAAGCAAAGCTCGGTCCCATAAGTGTAAAGACTTCCTTGAGGGATGACAGTCCACTAGTTGATAAAAAGAATGTCGTAATGGAAAAAAATAATGAAAGACTTAAAGAAAGAGAAATAGATAATGCATACCTGAATCCTACAACCAGTCTTCCATAGTCGCCAACGCCAGTTAGTCTACCATCATCAATTGGTAAATGTTGCCAATGCCAGTTAGTCTACCATCATCGATTTGTAAGTTTGCTGATGCTAGTTATGATGTCGACGTCAGTAGGGGAAATGGTCTTTTGGATGGGTCTCAGGTTGTGTCTTTGGTTGACAGAGTGGTCTGAGAGGTAAAAGGGGTTGTGCAGGGATGAAAGATAGTAGATAAGGTCTTAGGAGGGATAAGGGTAGAGGATAGGCTGTCAAGAATGGGTAAGGGTAGGAGGAAGGCCTCTCAGCTTCTCTAGGAAGAAAGTCAGGTTTGGTCTAGTCTATAGTACTTAGAAGTAGCAAACAGAGACTAATTACAAATACATTCTAAGTTACTGGAATGAAATAAAAGAAGAATACTTAGCTCTTGTTTGTTGATGGAGTGTAGAAGACTTGTTACTGATGCAACTGATGTAGAAGACTTCCTGCAATGTCTTTAACCCAAAGTCTAGAGCTATTTCTGTAGGGTGCCTGTAGTCTATGATGCTTGGTGTGTCTGAGACAGAGAGAGAGAGAGAGAGAGAGAGAGAGAGAGAGGTTGAATACCAGGAGCTAGAGAATTAGCCTACGGGTCTGTGATTAGTTTTCTATTCAGCCTACAAGTTGGTTTTAATCAACTGACATCAGTGATCTCGCCAGCATTGGCTGATGAGTAACCGATGTCGACGGCTAGAAGATGGGTAAAAAGGCTATTTTTAGCCTTTTACCCATTCCTCCATCTGTCGAGTTTAGTGGTCATGGTTAAATGGTCAAAGGTGGGTTTAATATGCATGAGGATTAGTGGGAGAGTTGGAATGATTAGTCATAGGGTGATAAATGAGGGTATCCAAGGGAAAGGAATCCAAGGAGAGGTGTCAAGGGTGGTGTGTCATGGGTGAGGTGTTATGGGTGGTACTATTAATTTAAAATAGGTATTTTATTAATAAGTGTGTGGGTTAGGAATGTTTAGAAATGGACCAAGGGGACCAAGGTGGAGTCGACCAAGGAGTAGACACAATTTTGGTGTCTACAGCTTCCACTAGTGGATCTAGTGATCCACTAGAGCAAAAACACTTTGAAGATCTTAAAAGCATGTTTCTATTCTTGGGAAATGAGTTAGTAAATGTCAAAAGGAAACATGATTTAAATAGGCCTTATCAAAGTTAATATCAACCTTAGTAACAAGACTTTCAAAAAAATAGGCCACTGTATCAGGGGAACTACTAAAGCCAAGGCCAAGGTCAAAATCAATGACAAGGGGAACATGGCTACAATAGATAAAATAACTACAATCCTAATATTTCTAATACTTCCAACTCCTTGGTACCAATTCAAAACTAATGTGGCTCAAGAATTAGAGGGTACCATGCTTTCAAATCTATCCTTTGGTAAACATATTATCCCAAATATTTACCTTAACCAATCCTTCAATGGTGAATGGCATAAAGTTGATAATTTTAGATACAACCAAGATCTCATGGCCAAAAATGTAAAGGTACCTATGATGACCAAGTAATGAACCTCCATAATTTCAAGGGTATAATATTGAACCAAATCAGTTAGATGCTACAATGATGACCTATGAACAAGAAGATTTATACACCTCTAACTAGTACGCTAATTCTAGCTAGGACTATATTCCAATGATAGAAAATAAAAGATTTAAAAGAAGAAACATGGATGGAAATCAAGAAGTACTCAAATATCTTTCTATCATTACTCCTTCACTAACAAATCTAGATGGACCTAATGTCACTCAAAAAGGTTCTAGTGCCTCCAAAAAATTAGAGCCAAGGGAATCTTTTTATGCTTTAAGATTCAAAAGTTCAACAAATAACAATGGTGGCTCCTAAAGCACAAGTAAAGGTTGGTGGTTCACCCATCAACATTGTTAAATAATTGAAAAATTCAAACATGAGTGTTCCCATGTGAAATATGTTCTATATGCTTATTTAGGTAGACATCTTTGAAGAAGGACTATCAAAGATCAATGTTACAGATAAGCCATCAATCAAGGTGAATGTAGTTCTCACCAATGTAGCCAAAGGATCTAGTGAAGGATAATTAGGTAAATCAATCAAGCCTTTTCCCTTCTACATCTTAGTGATCATTGGTAACTCTCTAGTGCATAATTATTTAGTGGATAGTGGGGTTAGTACCTCAGTGATGCCAAATTCCATAGTTGATCAACTTAGTCTAAAATATGAGCCACAATCTAAAAGATTGATATAAATTTATGGTTATTCTCCCAATCCATCTAGCATAATTAGGGACCTCAATATGACCCTGTAAGCTCATCCTATCATCTCGTTGGCTCAAGATGTATTAATCTTAGATGTGCCTCCTCACTTTGTACCATTCTTATCCAGAGTTCACAACAAAGATAGGGGCTACCTCACATTATATTGGATCAATATGGAATTTAGGATAAGGTATGGGGCCAAAGTGTTAACCAAAGTTGAACCCATTACACAATTCCCTACTATAGACTGAATAATGTCAACATAAATTGCACCATGATTGATGAGGATGAATTTAAAATGGGGAAGAATATTAACACTCATCCATAATAGGTACAAGACATGTTCCTAAATGAGACATGAAATGATAGCTACTTGGTGGACCCTTTAGAAGGTGTTGAAGAAAGGGACTTGGGTGTATACTATTTGCATGAAGAAAACTAGCCCATGTTATCCTTCATGAAGCCTTAAGAATATCCTAGTGGTATACAAAATTTGATATTTAATGGTTAAAATAATAAGCATGGATTGAGTGTAGGTGTTATGCTAATATCCCCTTCAAATGATAAGTACTCTTTATACAGGTTCTAATTTAATAGTACTACACTAGAGACTACACTTGAAATTACCTATGGATATTACAAGTTTGTTGAGACTCAGATGATCCAAAGAGATTTGAATCATTATATATGATTATTAAGACATGTATTATGTTGTAACTATACTTTTTATTCATATTTAATACAACAAAATTTAAATGTAATATATTATCAATTTTGGATGAATTTGTAATAATACTTTTATGAAATAAATGCAGTCTTTATTTTTGTATTCAACATTATATATGTTTTTGATATTGATATTGTGATCATCAGTTAAATAAATTAGTTATAAAACTTTTTATGGTTAACTAAAACTAATGTATTTATTTGAATATCACTCTATGTAGGTTTCATCATGATGAAATATATTAGTTGAATTTGTGTAATTGTTTTTTTTTAATTATGATATTCTAGTAAAACCCAATGGTGTTCTTATAGTGATTATACTCCATTATGAGGTGATCCTATAGGGTGTATTATCTACCACACATTTTTTCTATCCCATAGTTCTTATTATAGTCATTATGGAAGAATTAGTTGTAGTAGAATATGAGATAGATAAGTCCAACTGGGTAGATGGTCTAGGTTGGAGATCAAGGATCGAAAATGTATATAGTCACTAAATCCTCAAAATTAAATTTATTTTTATGGTCCTAGGGTTTGTCCATTATTGGTGTAATGATTGAATAAATAAAATAATATAAAAAATAGAAACTTGTTACTCACCTTCCTTAACACAAAAATGAAGATATAATAACTTAGTCTTTAAACAATATTCTTGTAATGAATTATAAGGAGAGAATGGGTTAGAAATTATACTAGTAAATGGAAAATTAATCACATGAAAATATACTATTGTAATGGAGGAAGTAAGGGAAGACACTACCTTATTTAGAGCTTACCTTTCTTCATAAGGACCTTTATACTTTGGCTAGTAGCTGTTATTTCCACTAGAGTAGATGATATTAAAATAAAAAAATTAGAATGAATAGGAGTTATGGTAGTGGGCACATTAGTAAGTCCCAAAGTAGGGGCTTATCTCAACATATGTTTAATGTTTGGCTCTGGCACTATATCTTCCACTTGTAATTTAGTCTTTTTGGTTTCACTCGTCCTTAATCTCCAAATATCTCTTTATCTCTTGATTTATCCTCATAAGTTTCGTCAAAGAAATCTATTCCTTATTTAGGCTCTATATTTTCTCCTAAAACTTATTCATTTCCCCACCTTTTATCCTCTTTAATGCTATCCAACACTTGGATATCATCCTTTTTTTTCACTTTTTGTTCCTCTTTTCCCTCTTCTTATTATTCATATAGAGGACCACCTTTTTAAAATGGGAATTCAATAGATTTCTCTTTTGATTGTACATTTGGAGGTGAAACTAGAGGAGTCATGGGATTCCTCTTATAAGTGAAAATGGATGGATTAATAGGTTTTTGGAATTTACCTAAAGTGGATGGAGTGGAATATGAAGGTACATTAGTATTATAAGGTGAAAGTGAAGTATAAATAATAAGATAAACAAAAGGTGCATGAAAGCATTGAGATTATATAAAGCATGGGTGGAGAGGATGAAAGTGTGGAGACTAGTATTACAAAGGTAATGATGCAAAAATAAAATTTTAAGAATTTAGGGAGGCATGCATGTTGCATTGTGGTCAATGGGGGCAAACGTGCTAAATAAAATTCTCCCATTTGTATACTTGTAGTTGATGAGGTTATTATAATTACTAAAAGAGGCTGTATTGTTGCAACCATTTGAGGTGATAGTATCCCATTTAATATATTATTTATTATATGGGGATCTCCTTCCCTATGAGGGGCACATTCCTCATCTAGGCCAACTTTTATTTATTTTGGAGAGGTAGGATTATCATGATCAAGTGATAATTATGCATGTGGTTGGGGCCATTGATGGCTCACAACTTTGTTTTCCTCCTCCATTATCTTATTTTATTTCTCTCTTGTGATCAAAGGATCATATTGAATCTCATGGTCTACCACCATAAGAATTATATATTGATTCATCTAAGTAAAAACCTCATAATCATCTATAGCATTCATAAATATTAGATTATGCTCGTAGATCCTATGCCCATAAGGAATGTAGAATCCCTTTTTCTTAGGTTACTGAGGTATTGATTCATTCTATTTTTTGGGTCCAAATCTCAAAATTATGCTTGAATTAACCCAAAATGGACCTTGATCTTTCTAATTGAATCGAGGTGCCCCCTCAATGAATATTAAATTTGGCCAATGATCACATGGGTCTTATGATAGTACCCTTGATGCTTGGAAACTAAATCCTCATCCTATAAATATGGAAATCTATTTCCTAATTTTAACTTTTTCAATTATAGAGTGAGGGAGATTTAAAGGGGTAACCCTATTTCCCTCTATCTTAATTATAGTATAGTTATTATAGTACCTATTTTTCCCATATTTGAAATTGTTTTCCTTATGTCATTAGAAATTCTAGGCATGAAATTACCATAAATGGCTTTGTAGACTAATTGGTATATTTCCTCTATAATATTATTTATTTCTCTACTAAACTGGTAAACATGGAGTGCAAAAAAGTCATCATAGACCTTATTATTCACATATTATGTGGATGGATCCTAAAGTTTCCTATAAATTGTGTAAACTATCACCATGATGGCATATAATACATAAGACATCATGTATATATTATCATCATATGGCCTTTCTTCAAATTTTCACATATGTTCCCTAATTTGGACACTAATAACCTTTTTATGTGCCACAATTTTGTTAGAAGTCAGAATTATGTCTAGCAATGGCACCCACTCTTCATGCTAGGTGATGATAACAAACCCATACAACTTATTCAACAAGGCCATAGATATCCTAATGCTTATCCTAAATTTGATTATGTGCATCAAATAAATAACCACTCAAATTTTCAATTTTTTGCCCTTTACCAACTACTATTTGAGTTTTCCCTTGAATGTATTGTGATCTAACTAGGCATTAATTATGACCTAGTTATAAGTCATTTTGGGCACAGATAGGCATAAATACTTATCAAAATCATCCCTAGAGATATAAGCAACCATATTTTTATTCATTCTAAAGTGTGAATAGTCTCTAGTGATAGAAGCATTGAAGAATAAATTATGAAGTAATTTAATGCATGAAATTATCTCAAACATTACTACCATATTATGTAATCCCAATATTTTAACTAATAGTAGTTTATCCACATATTATTTATTATCCTTGTCTAACTATTCCTAGATTGAATATGGATTAATGTCATCGATTTCATCCTAGAGGGTTGAGTAATGGGGAAATGGTAATAGACCTATATAAAAAACTATGTCTAAGGAGTAAATTACTCATGTGTTATAATATTAGGAAGGAGGATGGTTAGATAGTTAGGATGAATAATCCATTTTTATAACATAGTATTTATATCAAGCTTAGCTAGATTGATTCATAAACTCTATAGTAGTAAAAATTAGGTCACTTGAAGGCTCGATGGATTGAATTCATAGTTTGTATCTTGTTGATTAATGGAAAAGTGATTTGATTTTCTTATAATTTTTCATGTATCTCCCAAAGCTTGAGATCTGAATGCCTAGTTCATGTGAAGTTAATGCAAAAAAAATATTTGGCTCTACTTCCCATTTTAATTTGAAATTGACAAATCAACTTTGTCAGGTATCTTTTATACTATATGGAAACTTTTGATTAATTCTAAGTTCACAATAATTAATTTAAGATAGGTGTCTAATCCTTATTTATTCATATTTTTACCTAGTTATCAACACTCTCAGTTGTATTATGGTTATGTATTTTTGAGATTATGACACTTATCCTGATATCACATACCTGGGCTATCTATCCCTATAATTTTTATTTATATTCTCCATGTTATATGACATAATTACATTTTTACACCTATCATGATCTAAGGGAGTCAGGACTCTTTTGGAATTTAATTATGCACCTTTTCTATGAGGCTCCACATGTATGAGATGGTGCCACATGTATAAATCTTAGGATCATAGGGAAATTATTACATTTTAATTTTATAATTTCCTCTTGATAGGTTCCAAACCTTTAAGATTATGACATATGGATAGATCTTGGGAATCTAGAGAAAATAAAGTTCTAGATATGTACTTTTGACTGAAAAGTTATAGATTAATGGGATCTCACCACATGGATGGTTCTTGTTAATCTAGAAAACTTATAAATTTTGGTAGTGTACTTTATCTTGATAGGCCCCTAACTTATGAGATGATGACACATGGATGAATCATGGAAATCTAAATAAAATATAACATTTACAATGTATTTATAATTGATAAGGCTTGAGTGAATGGGATTATACCACTTGGCATGATCTTGGGAGGATGGGAACCTTTTGAATAATGACTATGTGATTTATTCTTATAGACTTTGACTGACCTAGATGTCTCCACATGGAGTAATTTTGAGGTTCTAGAACTCAGGGGACTTGTAACTTTTCATGAAAATTAGTTGCATCCCATGTTTATGAAATTTTAACATGTGTATGGTTCATGGTGACTCAAGAAATTGGAATGTATTTTGAATGTCAAATGTCACAAGTGAATGATATGCTTGCATATCAAGTGATATCATGAATTTGGATGCTCAAAAGGACTTATAATACTTTTATTATAGCTATGGTTAGCTGTGAGAAAATAGGATACTAATAGATGTCAAAATTTAGGGAACTTGGGGAAGAAATGAAACCTAAGAATTGGATGTTGCACATCAAATAATAGATACTACTAACATGTTTCCATTATTTGTATTGGTCAATTAAATCAAAACCTAATATTGAATATGTATTCAAAAATAGAGAAGAAAATCAAACATGATAAATAATTCATAAGTGATGTCTAAGATTTAATTCTCTTCCTTTTGTAACTCTTCAATAAAATTAGACTTTGAAAGTAACCTTAGGTTTATGAAAAATTTATCAATATTATAATTATTAAGGCTGATATGTACCATGAATAAATATGTCAAAAAAATAATAGGTCCCTAATTTAGTTTTGATAATGGGGTGTGTTGGGGCACAATAGGTTGGTTGGGTGAAAGAGAAGAAGGATTTGAAGGTAAGAGGAACTGGACAGATAAAATCAAAATGAAATTACTAGAACGAGAGGAGATTCATCCTATCCAAGATATACAAATTTCAAAGTATGTGAATGAATTTCATATTCAAGTTGTTGATTCAATGATTCATATAGATTCAGCTAAAATGATGTACACTCTCACTAGCATTTTTTTAGGGGATCATCCTAACATTGATGTTTTTAGAAAATGGGAAGATAGAATATGGAAACCCAAGGAAAACTTATAGATGTCCAAATTGCCTAACGTACTTTTCTCATACACCTCAATAATGAGTAAGATTATGCAATAATTATAGTAGGTGGACCTTAGTTCTTGAGGAGATCATGATTTTTTTATAGAACTAGAAACCTGTATTTGATCTAGACAAGGAGGACATTAACCTAATTTCAATCAAGGTTATATTTCAAGGACTTCAACTAGATTTTTGGGAGGAATATATGATGATAAACATAGTTGAGACTTTTGGATACCTCATTACCTTTGATGCATCCACTAAGGCCATAACCAAACTAATTCATGTAAGGTTTTGTGTTAATGTATATGTTAATCATGAGTTATCCAATTCTATAATATTAAATTATAGTTAATGCGAATGGGTCCAATGAATTTAATATGAGGATTCAATGCTAAAATTTAATACCTACCATAATTTGGGACATTTGACTAGGTTTGGTCCTTTTCAAATAAGAAAGGGGATCATTAATATAGAAATAAAATAAAAATAATAATGGAAAAACTATATTTGGAGGATTTTGATAAGGATGTAGGTTATAAATAAATAGAGAATAAAAGGAGTGGGTTGAGAATGGAAATAATTTATAAATTATTAGAGTAGATTATAGAGGATGGAAATGATCGACATGAATACCCTATTATGGATAGTAAAGAAGTAAAAGATCTTCTAAGATCAAAAGATTTTGAAGATAATATTCCCATAAATTGTATTGAGGAAGGAGAGATGGTGACTCCAAGAGGATAAAAGGAAGAAGTTAGGCAAGGTGAGAATACCATTTTAGAGAAACAAAAAGAATTATAGAACAAAAAGAGTTTATTAAGGTCTCTATCTCTTCTCCTTATCTAGACTTAAAATATGGTTTATTATTGGAATAATTATTCAATCAATTTTCATATAAATACAAAGGGGGTTGAAGACAAGAAAATAATATAAGATAAACATATAAAATGGTTTTATTGGCCAATTTTGGCCCACATACCAAGCTTGTACCCATATGGATCAGGTTACTAATGGATGAACAAATGGAATAGAGTTTGAAAGACATTATGGCATGTCATGTGTTCCTAGAATAAGTATGGAAGTGCATAACATTCATATGGTTATTCATTGTGTTCATATAGACATCTTGAGTCTAGTGGTAGAAATTTTGAGTAGGTACTTTTTTGATGTCATAATTGCCACATGTATATGAGTTAGGGAGAATTTGTCATACGTGTTTATTCAAATTAGTCATAAGAACATATGTGCTAATTTTTTGGTCATATTCTAAAGTGCATCAAAATATATGAAGACCCAAATTTGGCCTCTCAGGTAAAATCCACTAAGTTTCCATACTTAGCCATTTTTAAGAAGATCAAATAGAGCCGAGTGATAATTTTCAAGAGCTAATATATCACATATGTGGTAGTCTCAAGAAAAATTGATCACATGGATTTGTCCATCTTGGTCCCTAATTGTTATTCACTAAGTTTTAGGTCATTTACCAAAGTGCAAAATAAGTTATGCGTGTTCAAAGTTAGCTCCTCAATTAGAATTTGCTAAGTTTCCCATACTTAGCCAAATGAACTAGATTGTCATCAAGATGGTATTGGAGATTAGAATGGACTAATAAACTTGAAAATTTTATAGACACACTTAATAGGATCTTGAGACAAATGGATAAAATGGGTTCATCACTTTTAGTCTTAAGAACATCTCCTAAAAATTTGGTGCCTCCATGAATTTTGTGCTTCAAGTTGTAAGCCTTCAAAGTTAGAACTACAACATATGACCTTCGCACTAACATAAAAATAAATATAAAATAAAAATATATTAGAGATTAAAATTAATGGTCTATAGGATGTCAAATATGTTCTTCAAGATGTCAAATATGGTCCATGGGATGTCAAATTAAAGCTCATAAAGTAGTCATTAGAGTTAAAATAATGGGTCCTATGTAGATCTAATGGCATCTATTCGATCATAAATTTAGATCTAATGACAAGTGGAGGTCAAAGGGGTTAATTAATCTGAAGATAAAATGCATGCATGACAAGTTTTAACTAAACATTCAACTGGTAAAGGATCAATGACTCATGGGCATTCATATAGATCAAAATTGATAGAGTGAGGCGAGTCAATATGTCAACAAGCCTAGTTAGATTTCAACAACCAATTAAAATAAATGTGAGCCTAGGGTTTTTAATGGAGGTTGAGAAGACATTTTTGACCAAGGTAAACAAGGTTTTTTAGGGTCATCTTGACGCCATTAAATCTCATTCAAATTCCATGAAGTGGTAAATATGATGCAGTCAAGCATAAGGAATATAAAGGACCACCATTGGAGCTTAGTGTGGACCTCTAGTTCAATGTTTTTTGAGTTTTATAGGGTTTGTTTTGAGACTATGTTCACCATTCTCAAATGAGGACTTGCATATATAATGAACTCCTAGTTCTTGTAGAGATAGAGTGGGTCCATTTGGACCTATTTAGATCAAGAAAAAGTGATATATAGTTTATTGGTCCATATTGATATGAAAAATATAATAAAACCAATAACCTTAAATTAGTTTTCCACCTATAAATGGACCTATGATCCAAACATGAAGATAAAGAAAAGATGTGATTAATGTGAAGGGGATTCATCCTTCAACATGGCCATAGTCTCAATAAGCAGCCACCTAAAATGCACAAAGCCATGATTTTATCAGATCCATGAGCATGAAGTTTTGTTTTAAAGTGAGATATGGTGTGAAGGATCAAATAAAAGGTCTAGTGTTGGGAACTACATCTAGGAACATACAATGCATTCTTAGAACCTTTTGGGACTTTCTCACTCAATAATCCATAGGTAGTGCCCTGATAGATCAAAAAAGTGGTAAGGATTTCATTAGCTAAGGATAAAAAGGTGGTGGCTCAAATTTAATTAATGACCTATGATAAAGTGTTCTTTTTATAATGGTGTGCTCCCACATGCTTCTTTTCTCTCTCTTATCCTATATATCCTAGTCTCATTTTTATTGAAGGGGTTCTTAGCTCTTAGAATTTAGTAGTTAATTTTTGGAAAAAGGATACTCATTGAGACTCTTGAAAAAGTGTGATCAGTTGATATGGTTAAACCATATAAATATATTATAAGAATTGCCTTTTGAAGTAATAGGATCAGCTTTTCTCCTATTTATTGTCTTTAATTAGTGCTTAGTATACTTGTGTATGGTAAAATTATGAAGGAGATTCTTCCTAGTTTATATCCTTTTGCTTACCTCTTTGAAGATGTTTTCAAGCTAACTTGTAGTTCTATATTAGTGTTCTAATTGGAACCTCTTCTATGAAATATTTATGCAACTAGTGAGATTATAAGATTGAGTAAGCCATAGTTGCCTTTTAATCATCTAGTGCATGTTCAAGCTTATATAAGTGTCTATTTAAATTTGGTGCATGACTCTTTTATCCTTATTAGGGGCCATTATTCTCTTTATAACCCTTTTCCCTATAAAGTATTAGTTTAGTATTAGTTTAGGTGAGCATCTAGAGGAAGTCAGCCTTCTCTAGAGGTATAACCCCAACATAGGTGACCCACAGCCTAGGTTTGTTCTCATCATGTATCTTAGTTAGAGAGATCTTGAAAAACCCTTTCCAAGGGTGAAAATTAATCCTATAAAAAAATTTGGAATGCCTGATGGGATAAACTTCTTTTAAAATGAAGATTAATCAAAGTTGATGCTAGTTTGATCAAATTTGTAGTAGTTAAGCTCCTAAACAATATCATGTGGAAACTCAAAAATGAAGTATCAAAACTCTGGTGTAGAATAGTAGTTTCATATCATGTCAAAGGTGACAATAAGGCTAGATTAAAGAGTTATTCCCTTTGAATTTTTTGAACTACCTTTAAATTTAGTAAAAAGATTAAGGTTCGCTAATACACATCCATATCAAGGAACTTTTGCTCCTAGGTTATTTTCAAGGCCTACTCCTATAATAAGACCTTTATTAACCCCTTTGCATAGCCATGGCAAATCTTAGAGATATTGTGGATTTTAATGACCAAAGGCCTCTAGACCTTGTCAAATATGATCCTATCTCAGTTGTATCCCTTAAAAGTGTTCCTTATTATGTTGGTGACCAGGATACAACACCTTCTGAGCACCTCAAGGACATAGCTAATTTTTTCAATATCCATAATGTCATTGATGAAAATATAGCTATTAGGTTATTAACTACTTATTTGAAAGGGAAGGCCCTAGATTGTTATAGAGGCCTTACTACTAATTCAATTCAAACATGAGACCAATTAGGGGAAGCCTTGTGTAAAAGGTTTGAGGATAAAAGTGATCATTTGTCACTTAAAGAAAAAATAACTACCATTTCAAGAGCTCCTTGTGAAGTCATGCAAGACTTCAACACAAGGTTATAAAAAAATTGGGACATAATCCCAATCTCAGTTAGACCAACCCCTAATTTTTCCTTCCTATATTATTTAAAGGATGTAAATAGTGGCATAGCTATGATGATCCAATCCATGGGAGGAAATATACTTCTAGATGCTTATGAGGTGGATATCAAAGCATAAAATTATCTAGTTTAAGCTAGAAAACTTATACCTAGACCACCAATTCCATTATTTCCTAAAATAAGACCACTTCCTATTGTTATCCCTCTATTGTATGTCATTCCTCCTACACCAACAATTTATACAATCCCTACACCAAAACAAGATAAATATTTTACTAGTAGATCTAGTGATTCACTAGAGCAAAAAACTTTCAATATCTCAAAAGCATGTTATAGTACTTGGGAAACGAGCTAGTAAATGTCAAAAGTTAATGTGATTTCAATAGGCCTTATCAATGTTCATATCAGCTTTAGTAACAAACCTTTCAAAGAAATAGGCTACCATGTAAGGTGAACTACCAAATCCAGGCCCAAGGTCAAAACTAAGGACAAGGGAAACATGGCTACAATAGGCAGAATAAATACAATCCTAATGTTTTTAGTACTTACAAATCCTTGGTCCCAGCTCAAAATAATATGGATCAATAAGTAAAGGGTATTATGCCTTAGAATATATCCTTTGGTATAAATATTGTCCCAAATATTGAACTTAACCAAGCCTTTAATGATCAATGGGATCAAGCTACTAATTTTGGATACAACCAAGATCTCATGGCCAAAAATGTAGAGGTACCTATTATGAACAAGCTATAGGAGTCTCCATAATGTCAAGGGTCTAATCAGGGACCAAATCAATCATATGCTACAATGATGAACTATGAACAAGAAGAGTGTTATGCATCCAACCAATAGGCTAGTTCTAGTCAGATCTATATTCTAGTGGTAACAAATACAAGATTTAAAATAAGGAACATGGATGGTAATTAGGAAGTATTCAAAGAGCTTCCTACCATTACTCCTTCACTGACAAAGCCAAATTACCTGATGTCACTCTAAGAGGTTCCAATACCTCCTAAAAATTAGAACCAAAGGAATATTTTTGTGCCTCAAGGCTCAAAATTTCAACAAAAATAGTGGTGGCTCCCAAAGCACAAGCAAAGGTTGGTTGTTCACCCATAAACATTGTTAAACAAATGAAAAATTCAAACATGAGTGTGCCCATATGGGATATGTTCTCCATGCCTATCCATGTAGACATCCTTCAAGAAGGACTATCAAAGATCAATGTTGCAAATAAGCCACCAATTGAGGTGAATGAAGTTCTCACTAATGAAACCAAAGGGTCTAGTGAAGGACAATCAGGTAAAAAATTCAAGCTTCTTCCCTTCTAAATCTTAATGATCATTGGTAACTCTATGGTTCATAATTGTTTAGTGGAAAGTGGGACTAATACCTTAGTGATTCCAAAGTCCATAGTTGATTAGCTTGGTCTAAAATATGAACCATAGTCTAAAGGAGTGTTGTAACTTGATGTTTCTTCTCCCAAGCCATCTGGTATAATCAGGACCTCAATATGACCCTATAAGTTATCCTAGCTTCTCAGTGGATCAAGATGTATTGATCTTTGATTTTCCTCCTTACTTTTCACTATGCTTATCTAGAGAGTTCATAAAAAAGATAGGGGGATAACTCACATTATATTGGTCATATATGGAATTCAAGAAAAGGCATAAGTCCAAAGTGTCAATCAAAGCTAATCCCATTACATAAATCCATATAGATCTCTATGGAGTAGATAATATCAAAATCAATTATACCATCATTGATGTGGCTGAATTTTGAATAGGAAAATATCTTAACACTCATCCACAAGAGGTACATGACATGTTCTTAGATGAACTTTGGAATGATATCTAGTTGGTGGACCCTTTAGAAGGTGTTGAAGAAAGGGACTTGGGTGTATATTATTTTCACGAAGAAAACTAGTCTATGCCATCCCTCATGAAGCCTCAAGAAGATCCTAGTGGTTTATGAAAGTTGTTCTTTGATGGTTCAAACATCAATCATGGATTGGGTGTAGGTGTTATGCTAATATTCCATTCAAATGATGAGTAATTCTCTTCATACAGATTCAAATTTAGCTACTCCTATAATACAATAGAATATGAGGGTCTTATCCATGGCTTTCAATGGGCTAATAAGAGAAGGATCAAGTAGTTTCAAGTCCATGGGGATAATGAATTGGTTTTACACTAAGTCAAAGGTTATAATTCCACCAAGAAAGCTTTAATGAAGTCCTACAAACATAGAGTGTGGGACCTAATTGAGGACTTTGAGGATTTCAACATCCAATCAGTGGTATGAGGCTAAAATAAACATGTTAATAGAGTAGTAGATTTGGGGGCTCAATTTGACATCCCTAATGAATTGAAAAAGACCAAGGTTCAACTACATATCAAATTGGTAATAAGAATGTCATTACTAGATAATGAAGCTTATTTTTAGGTCTTTGAAAATGATAAATAGATCATATTTTTATTACATCAAGAAGCAAAATTCTCCTCCCTCAACTAAGGAAAATTGTATCATCACTATGAGGAGCATATTGTTCCATTAAGGTCCAATAATCTTCCTAAAGGGATAGTAACCCTAGAAGGTCTCTTTCATTAAGGGGACCATATGAGGAAGGATAAAGTAGTGATGTCAACTAATGAAGAGAACTATGAGATAGTTTTTATCTTTGAAGACAAGCTCCTAAATCTTGGAAAGGTAAGAACTAAAGCTAAAATACATGATTTCATAGAACTATATAAGGAATATTTAGACATATTTGTTTGGAAATATAGTGACCTAAGTGTCTTTGATCCTAATCTATTCCAACACATAATAAAGCTAGAGGCAAATACCAAGCTTGTCAATTATAAGTAGAGGCCCATAAATCCTAAGATTGAAGAGCTCACGAGAAAGGAATGGGTTATGATTATTAAGTCTAAAATCATTTTCCCAATTAAGCATTCATCATGGGTATCTAATCTAGTACTTGATAGAAAGAAGAGTGGGTAGATAAAACTATGTGTGGACTTTAGAGATATTAATAGGGTGTCTTTAAAAGATCATTACCCTGTACCATCCATGGAGAAACTATTTCAAGTAGTTGCTAGTTTAGAATGATTCTCTCTCCTATATTAGTATTCAGGTTATAACTAAGTGCTAGTGAGAGAGGAATACTAGTATAAGAATACCTTTACTAGCAAGTGGGGGATATTTACTTATCAGAAGATGCATTTTGTATTGTCCAATGTTTAGGAAACCTTTCAAATATAAATGGACATGGCCTTTATGGATTGCTAAATAAAATGGTGTTAGTCTACTTGGATGATATCACAATCTTCTCCAAGAATTATAGTGAGCACATGGGCCATTTAAGGCTGATATTTTAGAGATGTAGAGAGTATGGGATCTTTTTAAATCATAAAAATGTGTGTTCTTTATGCATGAAGGCAAACTAATAGTTCATATATTTTTTAAGATAGGGATTATCCATTGACCCTGATAGAGTAAGTGATATCTTAGTCTTGTCCTTTGTAAATCATAGGAAGGGGGTATAGAGCTTCCTTTAGAATATCAACTTTATGAGAAGGTTCACACCTAGTTTTGCAAACCTAGTTAAGCCTATCACCACCATGTTAAAGTATATCTAAGTGTTTGTTTGGTCAGATGAAGGAAAGGCACCTTTTTAAGCCATCAAGTAGGCCATCACCAAAGAACCCTCACTCTTGAACCCTAATTCCTCCAAGGACTTCATATTTTACACTTTTGCCAATGTTGACAACATATTATCTATGTTAATGCAAAAAAATGGTGAAGGAATGGAGTAGCAAATTTCCTTTCTTAATCAAGGGGTGAAAGGATATGAGGTGAGGTACAATTTCATTAAGAATAAAGTTCTTACAATCTTGAGAAGCCTCTTGAATTTTAGGCCTATGCTCTCCAATAGTAGGATCCATCTTATGGTGTCTTAGCTTGGAGTTAGATATTTCTTCCTTAACAAGGATTTGAAAGAGTAGAGAGTAGTTTAGATCACAAAAGTCATGGAATATGATGTTAAGATCAATGTCACCAAGATATTCAAAGGTAAGGACTTGTGTGAGCACATGGTAAATGATCTCTAAAAATACAAGGAAGCTATTTTGGTGACCCATGACAACTCATGAGTAGGTGCACCTCCACTTCAAAAGAGTTATATTCAAGATTTGGCTCACTTCTTGGTAATAATAGAATAAACACAAGATTTGGATAGATCCAAAAAAAGTTATTTAAGGCTTTAATCTATAACTTTACATTAGTTTATTTTTTTTATTTTTAGAAAGACCTCAATAGGGTACTCCTTAGATGCATAGATGATGACCACGTGACTAAACTCTTGGAGCAGTTCCATCATGGGCTTGTAGGAGGTCATTTTACACCTAGAACCACTACAATAAAGGTAATGAGGGATGGTTATTACTATCCAAATATTATCAAGGATGTTCATGCATCGATCAAAAAATGCCAAAATTGTGCCCTCTTTATAGGAAAGCAAAAAATAACATCTCTTCTACTCAATCTTATTTAGGTAGAGAAACCCTTCATGCAATAAGGGTTAGAATTTATAGGGATGATCAATCCACCATCAAGTGTAGGGTATAAGTGGGTGCTCAATACAATTAACTATTTCACCAAGTGGGTGGAAGCTATTGCTTTGAAGGAGGCTAGTGAAGGTGCAATCTTAGATTTCTATGATAGCCTTGTAACCAGGTTTGGTGTCCCAATCACCATAATTTTTGATAATGGATTGACATTCCTTTAGATGAGGACAAGTGAGTGGAATCTCAGATTGTGCATATAACTTAGCACCTCTTACAACTACTATCCTCAAGGAAATGGACTAGCAGAGTCCACAAATAATAATTTGCTAATGATCATCAGGAGGACCATGGAAGAGAATCAAAGAAAATGACAAACCAAGATAAGGAAAACCTTATGGGCTGATATGGTGACTCCTAAAACTATCATTGCCATTTATCCATGTATTCTTGTTTATGGAAGGGAAGCCAAATTGCCTATCTCCCTTGAGCTACCTACATTGAAATTGGCCCATCAGCTTGAGTTGATAGAGGATGAGCCCATGAATGTGAGGATGATAGAACTCATGGAACTGGAAGAAACTAGGGACCTTACTATGAAAACACTCTAATCACATCAAGCTCAGGTCAATAAATACTTTTCAAAAAGAGATAAAGCAAGAATGTTCAAGGAAGGGGACCTAATCCTTAAATGGGACTCAAATAAGGCCAAACCAAGAAACCATACTAATTTTGACATCTTGTAGAGTGGTCCTTATTTTATCCATGAATGCAAGGAACATAATCATTTTCATTTTGCCAATCAGATGGAGAGGTACTACCCATCCTAGTCAATGGAATTCATTAAAAGGCCTATTATTGAATAATCATTACATTCATTATAACATATTGTACATATTAGAGTAGTTTTTATTCTTTCCTTTAAGTGCCTTATGCACATTTTTTTTCTATTTTTTTGTTTCCTTTTCCAAAGTCCCTCAGTGATTTTATTTTGTCCTATTTTTTTTGGTCCTTGTTAAATTAAGAAAATTTCAACTCAATTATAGCGGCCAATGACTCCATGCCCAATGGACTAGATAAGTAAAATAGTTTGGGTTCTCAAAGCATATTAGGCATGTTTTCCCTATGAGTTGCCAATTTTGGCGCACATACCAAGCTTGTACCCATATGGATCAGGTTACTAATGGATGAGTAGATGGACTAGAGTTGAAGAGACCCTATGGGATGTTAAGAGTTCATATAATAAGTATGGAAGTGTATATCATTCATTTTGTTCTTTACTTTGTTCATCTAGACATCTTGAGTCTAGTGGCATAAATTCTAAGTTGGCACTTTATTAACATCATAATTACCACATGTGGATGTATTAGGTAAAATTGGTCATGTGGGTTTGTTCACATTAGTCCTAAGAACATATGCACCAAGTTTATGGTCATCTATAAAAGTGAATTAAAAGATATGAAGACCTAAAGTTGGATTATTAAGCAAAATCTACCAAGTTTCCATAACCATTTTTGAAGAAGCTCAAATATAGCCAAGTGATCATATTAATGAGGCTGTATATTGCATGTGTGGTAGTATTAGGAAAAAGTGATCACATGGGTTTGTCTATCTTTGTCCCCAATTATTATGTGTTAATTTTTAGGTCATCTACCAAAGTTTAAAAGAGGTTATGCATGTTTAAGGTTATTTCCTTAGTCATATTTTGCTAAGTTTGCCATACTTAGCCAAATGAACTAGAATATCGTCAGGACATCATTTGAGCTTAGAATAGACTAGTCAACTAGAACATTTTAAAGACATAATTAGAAGGCTCTTGAGACTATCAAATTAAATGGGTTCATCTCTTTTAGTCTCAAGAACATATCTTAAAATTTTGGTGCCTTTATGACTTTTATGCTTCAAGTTATAGGCCTTCAAAGTTGGACTTGCAAAATAAGATGTTTGCACTAACATCAAAATAAATTTCAAGTAAAAATACATTATAGATTAAATTTTATGGTCTATAGGATGTCAAATACATTCTATGAGACATAAAATATAATATGTGAGATGTCAAATTCAAGCTTGTAAAGTAGCCATTAGAGTTCAAAAAATGGGTCCCATGTAGATATAACAACATGTATTAGATCGTACATTGAGATCTAACAATGAGCAGAGGTCAAATGGGTCATCAAATATCAAGAGCAAATTCATACATGACAAGTGTCAATAATGCATTCAATTAGCATAGGACAATGACACATAGGGATTCATACAGATCAAAATCAATGGAGTGAGGTGAGTCAATATGTTAATAAGCCTAGTCAGATTTCAACAACCAATTAGAACAAAGGTGAACCCAAGGTTTTTGATGGAGGTTGAGAAGCCATTTTTGACCAAGGGAATTAAAGTTTTACAAGGGAATCTTGATGTCATTTAAGCTTGTTCAAATGCCATGAAGTGGTCAATATTATGTAGTCATGCATAAGGAATATAAAGGACTACCATTAGAGTTTAGTGTGGACCTTTGGTTTAATATTTTTTGTGTCATGTAGGTTTCAGTCTATGAGTATGTTTGCCATTCTCAAAGGAGGACTTGTATATACAATAAACTCTTTATTTTTGGAGAGATAGAGTGGATCTATTTTGACATATTTAGATAATGGAAAAGTGATATATAGTCTATGAGTCCATATTGATATGGAAACTATAGGAAAAATAATAACCTTAAATTAGTTTTCCACTACAGATGGACCTATGATCCAAACATGAAGATAAATTAGAGATGTGATTAATGTGAAGGGGCTTTATCCTTCATCATGGTGATAGTTTTGATAAGTAGCCACCTAAAATAAACAAATCCATGATTCTATTAGATCTATGAGCATGAAATTTTGTCTTCAAGTGAGAGATGGCACGAAGGATCAAATAAAATGTATATTATTGGGAACTACATTAGGGAGCATTCAATGCATCCTCAAAACCTTTGGGGACTTTCTCACTCAACAAGCCATGGGTAGTGCCTTGATTGATCAAAAAGGTGGCAAGGATTTCATTGGATAATGAGAAAAAGGTGGAAGTTCATATTCAATTAATAACTATAGACAATGTGTTATTTTTCTAATGGCATGCTCTCATATCCTTTTTTTCTCTCTCTTCTCCTATATATCTTGGTCTCATTCCCATTTGAAGGGGTTCTCAACTCTTAGAATTTAGCAATTCTTTTTTGGGACAAGGATACTCATCGAGACTCTTGAAAAAGTGTGCTCATTTAGTATGGTTAAACCTTGTCAAAGTATTGTAAGAATTTCCTTTTGAATTAATATGATCAATTATTCTCCTATCTCTTATATTTAATTAGTGCTTATTATGCTTGTCTATGGTAAAATTTTGAAGGAGATTCTTCATAGTTTACTATCCTTTGTCTTGCCTCTTTGAATATGTTTTCAAGGTAACTTCCAAGTCTAGATCAGTGTTCTAATTAGAACCTCTTCTATGAAATATTTATGCAACTAGTGAGATTATGAGATTAAGTAAACCATATTTGTCTTTTATTGATCTAGTACATGTTCAAGCTTATATGAGTGTCCATTTAACTCTGGTGCATCACCATTTTATCATTATTAGGAGCCCTTATTATATTTATAAACCTTTTCCCTATAAAACAGTAGTTTAGCATTAGCTTAGGTGAGCATCAAGAAGAAGTTGACCTTCTCTAAAGGTCTAACCCCAACATAAGTGACCCATAGCTTGGGGTTGTTCCCATTATGTAGCTTAGTTGGAGAGAGCCTGAAAACCCTCTCCAGAGGTTAAAATTAAGACTATAATAGGTCCTTTATTATTTGTAACATTTGGTTCAAAATGTTACATCCCCCATAGAAGAAAAGGAAAAGAGGTTAAAGAAATATCAAGTATGACTATAAGGTTTAGAGGCAAGGCTAGAGATGTTGGATACAATAGAAATATCATTAAACACATCATAAATAAAATTTAAAGAATAAAAATAAAATGATATTTATGATGATATTCAGATCACATTACCCTTAAGAGGTGACAAAATTCAAGCCAAATGATCTAAATAAAACTCATCAATTGGAATATTATAGGTATACATAATAGTAATAAAAATAAAACATTTAGAGATTTAATAAGGAATAAAAATCCTAGTATAATGACTATAAAAGAGACTAATATGGATGAAATTTTAATATAAGTCATTAAGAATAATTTTTTGAAAGATATGGTTATAGCTAGTGTTAATTCTTTAAGAGCATCTAGTGGGATTGTGAATTTTTGGAATGATAAGGAGCTAAGGAGGAGATCTTATTCAAAATTTACCATCATTTGGTTATGATATTCACCAATAGGGATGATGGTTATATGTGGATTTTTATAACATTTATCCACCTAATATTATGAAAGGCCATAGGAAATTATGGAAGGAGATTAACTTATTTAGGAAAATTTGTGGGGACTTGATATGGATGATTGTGGATGGTTTTAACACTATGATTTTTATGATACAAAATAAAGGAGGCAATTAGGAGTATAATTATAGAATGTAATATTTGTAGGGTTTATGGCCAATAATAAATTGGTTGATATTTAACTTAGATTCTCCTCATTCACTTGGTGTAATATAAGATTAGGGGATAAATTGATTCAGGTAAGATTAGATAGAATTGTAACTTTGTCTGATTGGAGTGTGAAATATGATTTATGATTTTCTTCTTTTCCTAAGATAGCCTCAAATAAAAATATTTTTCTTCTTAATATGGATTATCCTATCAAAAATGACATAACTCCTTTTAGATTTTAACATATGTGGTTCCAACATGTTGAGCTTAAATATAAAATCAAGTAATGGTGGGATGTTGATGTTACAGGTAAAACTATGTTTAAATTAGTCATGAAGCTAAAAAATGTTAAGAAGAATACCAAAATTTGGAATAAAGTTATTTTGGAAATATTTTTTAATAAAATAAAAATATGAAATATGTATTAATTAATCTAGAAGAGCATATTGTTGCCAAGATCATAGACCAAGTGACCTTATTTAGGGAAAGGAAACATTTATGAGAGTATTATATGATTTTTTCTAGAGAGGAGAGATTATGGAGGATGAAATCTACAGTGATATGTATTAAAGAGGGTGATAAGAATAACTAATTATTATATATAACCATTTAAACATATATGTTGGGCCCCTAACCTATTTACTAGAGTTTTTGTACCAACTTTATATCCACCTCGGTGCATCTAGATATTTTGCCAAGTGGTTATCCTAACAATTTTGGTATCTAGCTAGAGGATGTAACACAAATCATGTGCCATCTAGATGAGGGATAAACATATCTTAGATAATCAAGGCATCAATGAAGATCTAAAGATAAAGGGCAAGTAGAGCATAGGAATCATGGGGTCATGGAGCCAGTGGTTATGATGATGGAACTCTAGATCAACACTCAACATGTAGCTTCCACCCTAGAAAAGATACTCTTGAAGGCTTATTTAAATATCTCAAAACAAAGGATGAAGAGAAGGAGGATAACTATGACAAATCTCTAGTGTAATGACCTCAAAACCATGATTTGTAAGCTTTGCGCTAGTAGCCATTAAGGCTTAGATACAAAATGAAGGCTAGTTTAACTCCAATTGTATGTTCCCAAGATCATTTGTGAGCTTTTAGGTTATTAGTATTATGATTTTTAATATAAAATATTGTTATGGAGTTTGAACAATGATAATTAGTGTTACCTTAAATTGTATGGGAGTTTTTTTGGTTCACATGTCTTATAGTATTATTGTAGGATGCAAGTGTCTAAGTGATGTCACACTTTTGATCAATTATGAGAATTGAAGTTCATATGTTTTGCTGATTTTTCTATTTTAAGGGAGTCTCTATTATTTTCATGATGTCATCATCTTTTTACATGCAATATGAGTATAGGTCTGCACCAATGAACCCAACCCCTAATTAATTTGCATTTGTTTAGTATGGAGAGTAAGTAAAATCAAATTAGTCTTGTAGCCCATTAAGTGCCTATATGACCTCTGACTTACCCTAAGAAAGGTCTATACCTATGGGTCTTTCTTAAAGTTAAATTTATGGTGCATTAATTGAGTCACCCTAGTGAAGCCTCACACCATGGCATGACTAGCCCAACATGGGTCCTAGTTCCTTCTCAGCTACACTTTGAGTGAGTGCATAAGGCATATGCATTTTATGGATTGATGTCAATGTAGCTGAGTGTTTAAAATTTGAGTGTAATGGGATTTATCCCATACTTACACTCATTTGTAGTAAACCACCCCTAGACTTTAAAAACAATAGGAATGCCATGATAAATTTGTGGAGATCAGGGATAAAATGGAGAGATGAGTTTTAAAATTTATAAGTTATTAAGGATGAAGTTATGAAGTATTTTATAAACTTTTTTGTTGAAAGCTCTAGATTGAATAACTTAATGGTGTAAAACCATATTGATAACATTCTTAAGTTAATTTATCAATAAGACAATAAAAATATATTAGATTTGTGATAATTGAAGAAGTTAAATATGTTGTATTATTGATGCATAATGATAAGATTTTATGTCTTGATTGATTCGTGGCCACCTTTTTCCAACACTATTGGGATTTTATCAAGATTGATATGATTTCTACAGTGGATGATTTTTTATTCAAGTAAAGTATTAATGGAGGTGAACAACACATTATTATCTTTATTTCCAAGAATAAAGGATCCATAAAATTTAAATATTATTATCCCATTATCCTTTACAATATGATCTATAGTATTTTCATAAAAACACTATCAATCAAAATACAACCCTTATTTGAGTCTAAACATCAGGGAGGTTTTTTACTTGGTAGACAAATAAGGGATGTAATTATTATTGTGCATGAGACTATGAATTTGATGGAGAATGTAAATTAGGTTGGAGTGATTTTTAAGTTACATATGAATAAGGAATATGAGAGGGTTGATTTAGAGTTCCTAGATAGGGTCATGTTTTAATTCAACTTTCATGCCCAAGTTAAAAGGTTAATTCAAACCCGTATTTATATGATAATGTTTTATATTTTGATCAATGGAGTGCCTAAATGATTACTTTTTATTAGGATATGAATTAGGCAATTTGATCCTTTATCTCATTTTTTTATTTATCATAATGGATAGAACACTAAATAGGTCTTTGGGGGTAGTAATAAGACAGGGAAGAGTCAAAGTTTTCAATCCTATTAGCAAGGGGTAGGGGTAGAACCCACCTTGCATTAATTTTTTTATATTATATGATTGGTTAGAAATGACTTCAGTGTAGGAAGCCTAGGAACTCAAAGAGATAATCAATAGTTATTAGGAGGCTTTGAATCAAAAAATTAACTTCAAGAAAAGTTATTTTTTAATTTAATACCCTATAGGGGAGACAACATAAAATAACTTGTATTATGGGATGCTAAATTAAATATTTACCTTATAATTACTTAGGGAGGGCTTTTGGATTTTTCCTTAGTAATCCTAAAATATTTTTTGGATATATTTCAAAGGAAATAGTAGGTTGGAAAGGTTCAATATTTTATCAAATAGGTTAATTTTTTATTATAAAAAACACATCATAGAGTTTGCCTATGTATATTCTATCTATGATAAAAATGCCAAAGTTAATTGTTTAGAAGATTGAAAATATTTGGAAAAAAAATTTATGGATAGAATCTGAAGAGAAAAGTAAAATCCCACTGATATCTTGGGACAAGGTATGTCTTCCATATAAATTGGTGTACTTGGGCTTAGAAATATGAAATCTATGAACAAATCCCTTATGGCTAAGTTGACTTGGACATTCATCAAGGAATATAATTAGTGGATAAGTATATTACAATCAAAATATTTAAATTCTAGATTTCATTTTTGAATATCAATTCATTATAGGTTCTTGTTTTTTAATTTTTTAGTCATTAGTAGGGATATATTGATTAAGGGAATTAAAAAAACATGGGTTTGGTGATAAATTGAGATTTTGGGAATATTATTATGTTTTAAACCATCATTTGATGGATTTATATCCTTGGAGTTATATTGATTTACCCCTTCAATGAGATTATGGTTTAAGAGTGTTGGGTTGCATTCAAGTCTTAGAGACAGGGATAAAGTCCAAACAACTGAGTGTGGTGAGTTTGGATGAGGTAGGTAATACAATATTATTTGATTTGAATACTATTATCAAAGGAATACATGTTACCAACCTATTTAAATAGGATGAAATGGTATGGATATATTATTTTGATGGCCATTATAATGTCAAATCTAGATATATAATTCAATGATTGAGGTTACTTAGGATGGTTTCATTTGGGTAAGTTATGGATAAAATAATTAATCTCAAAATTTAAAAAAATTCTTTGGAAAACGGTTCACAAAAAATTACTATGGATAATCTCAAAAAGGGTGGTATCATAATCATCAATAGATTTCCCTTGTGTGAAAAAGAGGAATATTTGATTAATAATTTAATGGTGGATTTTCCTTTTGCTTTCAAATTATGGGGTATGATTGTCAACATTTTTTTAGATGACTTCCTAGGCTCAACCCTCTTGTTTTCTTGAACTCTAGAGCTATTGGATAACTCCTTTCAAGAATAAACTTTCCTAATATTATATGGCGTATTTGGAAAGAGAGGAATGGAAATGTTTTTAGAGGTTACAAGAGCTCTAATAAAAGGCTTATGACTACCATCAAAAAATTCTTACTATAAAAGTTCAAGTGTAGTAAATATGGAAAAAAGTAATCATTAAGTGGAGAAGAGCTTAAGATGGTAAGGAATTGATAGCTAAGTAATGATGATATGGATATTGCTGATAATAAAATGGAATTTAGGAAGTGTGTGAAATGGCTTATCCCTTCTCAGGGATGGGTTAATTTAAATTTTGATGGGGCATCCAAAAGAAATATAGGTTTATCAAGATGGGGAGGTATCTTATGGGACCAAAAAGGAAAGGTTATAGATGATTATGTAAGTAACATGGGAATTCAATCCAATCATTTATTGGAAGATATAACAACACTTTAGGGTCTACAAGTAGCTATATAAATGGGTTGAATTAGCTAGTAATTGAAGGTGACTCCCTCAATATTATTAATTGTCTATCCAATAAAAATGAGTATAATTATAAAATTAAAAATATGATGGAATAGGAATATAAAATCATATGTTATTAATATATAGTTTGTTTTTAATATGTGTATAGAGGAGGGAACTAAATTATGGATTGGTTCACCAATTTGGGGGTGGTTTCTCATAGTTTAATGAAATGTAATATAAAAGAAGACTTGTATGATTCTCCAAAAGATATCTAAAGAGGATCTAAATAAACCTCATTAGGAGTATAATTAAGGATATTAGTGTAATGAAACATTACACCAAAACCTTGAGGTATTAGTGAAATATTCCCATTAGGATCATAACATCACACCACGCTTCTAAAACCTAGACTTTGGGTTAGATTTACACACATACACTAAGATCCACCACATGTACGAGCCCCAGATGAACACTTCCATGTCAGTGTAGCTACCAAATTTGTGAATTGAACTCATGTGGAGGATTTGATACTAAATATAACAGACCATTACACCAAAACCTTGAGGCATTAGTGAAATCTACCCATTAGGATCATAACAATTAATAGGGAGGATGGTGTCCATTTTCCTATGATAATTTGTAAGGTTAAGTGGTATTGGGATATCATCATTCAGAGAGGGATGTCAAGGATTTATAATAATAAAGTGAATTGGGATGGAGATAGCCTCATTCATGGGAGGAAGGATGACATCCTTATTATTTTCATGATTATTATGTTGATGTGTCATGTTGGTATACAAATATGTATATGAATACTATGAAGGCATATTTTTAATTTATTGTTAGATGAAAAATTGTTATGTGTTTTAGTTTTTAGGGTTGTGTTGGTTTTGGTTATGTGAATATGGGTGGTGATATATGCAAAGTTGTACCTTATTAAGTTTATGTATTGATGATGACCATAGAGCTATGGGATATTCTATAGGAAGGATATTTAGATAATTATGGATATGATCCACATTTTTCTAAGATGTTTGCCAATAGTTAGAATGACAAAGTAGTATATATGAAAGGGTTCAACATTTAGGTAACATAGGAGCTTATTCCCAAGTTACTAGCAGGAAATAGAGGATCTAAAATAATTTAAGTCAAATAAAGATAATAACTAATAAAATAAGAAATTTTTAATAGAAAAAGAAGATCTGATTGATTTTTAGGGTGGCTACCTGAGGGATTCATTCCCACATCCTTATGATGAAGTAGTTAAAATAATTATTAATTTTATTATCACTAAAGGAAGGTACAATTTTTTTCACACTTTCCATTTTATGTTTCTCAACTATTTTAGACACTATATTCCTATGTGTCTGAATTTATACATTTTTAATTATTTGGAAAATTTTGAGGAAGATGTTAATAAGGGTAAAAAAGATATCCTCTGCATCAAGTTATCATATTTTTAATCTATAAACATATTAAGTCCTTGAAGATTGATTTGGATTGTATGAGTAGTTTTGAAAATACATAGAGCATAGAGAATGTGTTGGGGGATAGGATTATTAGAATAAAAATTAAGGGGAAGAAACCTAATAAGGAGTATTTTAATTATGAGGTGGAAAGGAAGCAAGTGGGAGAGGGGAGAAACAAAAATATGTGCTCTTGAATGGATAAAATCAATGACATGGCTACAATCCTTACTCGTCTAAAGGCTCAAGGATAAGAAGATCTCAAGTAGGACAAGTCAAAGTAGTTTAATAAAGGGAAAAAGAAGGTGAGATAGTAATATTATGCAATTGATGACAAGATTAAGTGGTAGAGTAAGTGGAATTTTTTTTGAATAAATTGATATTTATGTGAATTTTTTGATGTAGTGTTTGAAAGACCATATTTATTTGAATAATTATGTTATGAACCACAATTTAGATGGGGTTGTATGGTGTATTAAATAATATTTAAAGGAGATGACTTCAAAGGAAAAAAAGTTGGAGGATAAATTCAATATCTTGGAGAAAGACAATAAGACCATCAAGGATAATTTAAGTCCTCTAATTAGTTTTATCAAAGTGACTACTCAAAATTGTTTAGTGAGTCTAGACATGCTTAGGCATATTGTTAAGAGGAAATAAGAAGTTGAAGGTTACAATAGGATGGGAAGGAAATCTAATGGATTGTGGAAGGATAAAGATGGTGATATATAAATATAAGGGATTCAAAATATGGATATTTATTTTAATAAAATCAAGTACATTTGGAATGAAAATTTTGGTTGGAAAACAATTGATGGTTTTGTTTCTTATGTTTGGTAGATTCATCAGTTTTGTCTCTATTGTGTTTCTATTGTTTAATTTACATTTTGTATTTATTTATTTGTTATTTTTGTTATTTTATTATCTTTGTGAGAAAACTTTAATGTTTAGTTTGTATTTTTTATCCTAGTCTATTGTTTCTTATACTCATGGTTAGGTCAATGCTAAAAAATCCACCTTTACCAATAATTAAAAAAATCATTATCATTCCAATATTCATTATGATCATGATCATCTTCACTTTAAAAATCAACATTTGAAATAGAAACATTTTAGTTATCACAATGAGAGGTTAAAGGAGATGTATTTATACTTTCTAATTTGTTCAAAGAATAATTAACATTTTAAATAACAACATTTTCATTTTCATAAGAGGAGGTGATAAGAGATTTATTTACACTTTCTAATTTATTCAAAGCATCATTATATGTAAAAGGACCATTAGTATAACTAGGATGTAACTCATGAGATGCACAATTTTAATCTTCATTTTGTAATGGAGTATTTATTTTCTTTGATTTATATCATGAAATGTTTAAAAGATAACAAAGTTTTTGACTATCTAATACTATCATCAAAATACACATCATCAATAACAGATTCATTTGGAACTATATTTCTAGTTTATTTCACATGGATTTTAAGAGAAATAATATAAAAGATAAGATAATAACATTCATATATATTAATATCTTTAGAATATTTATCATAAATTGAATAATAGTATTCATTATTAAAAAATAAGTTATCATCTTTGTACACATATGTTTTCCATTAGCATCTAGCAAAAACTATTGATAATTAGTCCATTATTTATCATAAATATAAGGAATGCATGAGAATTCATCAACATGATGAAGATGAATATATTATTTTTATCCAATTTAAATCTTCCAAAGACTAAGATGAGAAAAAGAGGAAAGAGACACACAAATTCTAGCAAACAATCTAACATGATAAGGAGATTAAAAAATTATTTGGCATCCTAAGAATAAGTGTTAGAAGGAAATCCTTAAGAAAAAGTAGGGCTTAGATTTTTTAAAAAATAAAATGGGCTCACAAATATGTTTCATCAAAATTATGGGTCAATATATTTTTAACCTTAAATCAATAAAAATAAACTGTATAAAATAGATTACACGTAAGTAATCATTCATGCACATATATTTGTAAACACATAAATAATTAGGGGATTTGATCAAATAGAGACAAAATGGGAATGAAATCTTATTTTTAATCTAAATACCTATACTTTTAAGTGACTAAATGAGTGTAACACTAACTGAGATATTTTCTATCCATGAGATTGACTATTTTGACCATCTGAGATGCAATTGGTGGATTTAGAATATTACATCCTTTATAATTGTCTTTAGGGTGTGAATTTGTCTTTGTTGACTATAAAATAAACCTAAAAGTTGAATAACTATGTAAAAACACATTTAGATGTATTTCATCTTACTAGGAATGTGAGATAATGTGTTATACCATGTGTTTCTATATTTTATTATTTCAAAACCTTATAGAAGTCCTTTAAAATAAAAATTAAATAAAAAGGGGGAATAACATATAATGGGAATCACTGAGATGGCCTTAGAAACCCCTATGTTAGTCCCAAAAATGGACCTCAAGCCAATGTATTTATCCCTCTATTTTGTGTGTGTGACTGGATCATATGTAATGCGAATTAAAATGATCTTCTCCTAAGCCCTCCTCTTGGTCCAAACATGTAATTTAGTTGTGTCAATTTAAACTTTAGATGTATAAAAATGAGGTACTAATCTTTTTGTTTTTTTTTTCTACGTATATCAATGCCAAGTGTATAATGTCTTTAGGATAATTATAAATAGAGGGATCTTAATTTGAATTTTATAAACTTACTAGTACACCAAACTAACTAAAAAATATATAAATAGTCATAAAGAGAGACCCTAAATGAAATGTTACCAAAAATAGAGACAAAAAAAGAGGTTGGGATAATACCAAAGTTTTCATACAAGTACATAGAGTGTGTTTATCCAAAATAATTGGTCATGTATAGAAATATGAAGACAATAAGGTGTGGGTGTGTGTGTGTGTGTGTGTGTGTGTGTGTGTGTGTGTGTGTGTGTGTGTGTGTGTGTGTGTGTGTGTGAGAGAGAGAGAGAGAGAGAGAGAGAGAGAGAGAGAGAGAGAGAGAGAGAGAGAGAGAGAGAGAGAGAGAGAGAGAGAGAGAGAGAGAGAGAGAGAGAGAGAGAGAGAGAGAGAGAGAGAGAGAGAGAGAGAGAGAGAGCATGGATCCCTATGACATACACAAAAATTTAATAAGATAATAATAATTATAAAATACAATGAACAAATTAGTGAAAGAGATCAAAAAAATTTAATAGAGAGCATGGATCCCTGTGACATACACAAAAATTTAATAAGATAATAATAATTGTAAAATACAATGAACAAATTAGTGAAAGAGATCAAAAAAATTAATAGGATAATAATACTTGTAAAATACAATGAACAAATTAGTGAAAGAGATCAAAAAATAATATCACATAGGATAAAAAGATGTGATGACAAAGTCTTAATTATGAATTAGGAACCTCTAAATATAACATTCATGAAAATACATAATACTTGTGTTTTATTGACCATATTTGGGTGTATACAAACACTAATTGATTAAAAAAATCTCAATTTTATTCATGGTTAAAAAATAATGGAAACATAAAAAAATATGTCAGTCATGGAAAATAGTTTAAGTGCACAATTAGTGACAACATTTCATAATGTTATTAATATTATTCATTGAACTATTTTATGTTAGTTTTATTATGAACATTTAAATATTTGTTAAAATATTTTTTCTTATAATATAAAATAAGACAAATTGTAAAATTCTATTGAAAATATTCATTGAACTATCTGATTTTATCGAGTTTTATTATTTACATTACTTAATAAACAAACAATTATTTTATTTGAAGATATATGAGATCAAACAATAAAGTTGATAATACTCAATATGAATGGAGATGTAGTTCATATAATTCATAAAATTAGTATAACATTAATGAAGTTTAGAAAAATAGGTAATATTTAATTAAAATTAAAATATTTTTTCTTAGTTAAGATTTTAAGGACTTTTTACATCAACCATTTATCTATTTTCAAAATTTTAATATGGAAGCTAGTGAAAAAAATAAATGGATATGAAATGATGTCATCATTCTTTGTGATGAATTTTTTTAAAAATGATAACTTGAAATTCTTGGATATTTAATAAAAATGTCTTGAAGTCCAACATGTAAAATATGATGGTTTTTTAAATCCAAGCATATTTTACATAGTATTAAGCACATTTTGGTATAAAACTAACACTTATTATAATCATCATAATATAATACTTGTGTATGATTTTGAGGAAAGAAAAAAATTGTTAGGGGAACTATATTATTATGGAGATGTTAATAAAATTAATACTTTCAAGGATAATTAAGGTTAATGTTAATATTACTTAAAGATGTGGATTATGAATAATTTGTTGTAAATATATTCTATACATACAATTTAAATTTTTATTCTATAAATGAGTTTATATTAAGGTAAGCCCACTTTGATCGGTGTGGGATCTAATCCTAAGCACATCAGGAGGCCTAGGTCCCTACAAAAAGAAAAAATGGATCCATCAACAAAACTAAAAGAGAAAGGAGGATAATTAAAGAGGAAATGAAGATCGATAAGGGATTATAATTAATCTCACATTCATAGGTGCCAAAAAAAGTGACGCAACCAAAAAAGAAACCAAAGTTGACTATGAGAGAAACCAAAAATGATCTAGATCTAGAATTAATTGTAAAATATTATTTTCACTAATTTTTACCAGGAGACATTTAGGATAACTATTAAATCTTTCCCCATCAAGTTCCCAAAAAATTTTAGGGGAGTGTAGGTATTTAATTTTTTTGAAACAATCATTACCACCATTATTCTCAAGGCAAGAAGCAACATAGTGATTAAATTTCCTACATCAGGGTCAAAATTCCTTTTCCTTGTCTAAAAGTATATTCTAATTCTAAGATCCCAAAGAGGATCTTAGCCATACTAAAGTAGGGAACAAGTAATATATTGCAACTGACATGTAGATATTTTTCAAATTTATTATTTTAAATGATTGAGTGTCAAAGTCTATGCTCACCCAAGTACCAATAAACTATGATAAACTCCTCAATATTCTACATACCAAAAAGGAAGAGGGAGGCTAGGTAGTTCTATCCATAGTAGAGTATGGTCAGGCCTAAATTTAGAATAAGGCTAATAAAGTTTTAATTGTTGTAGCATAAGGTATGCCTTTCCCATTATCTATGGTCTTCTATTTAGTATTTTCCAACAATTTTCCTCACATATAAAATAAAATAGTAACCAATAATTAGAAATAACTAATATTTTTACTTCTCTCACTACTTTCCATTTATTTCTAGGCCAATTCCTTACATCTTCCATGTTGTGTTTTGTACTAATATATTTCACACCATAAATTTCATTATGTCTCCTCAAATTCATCAATGAACCTATCTTACATATATAGGACTAGGTTCCTACTATTTTTTTCCTTTGCTTGATACATACCACCACTCTCCTAAGCTTTCTTGGTGTTTGAACAAAATCCCGCCATGATATCCTTCTCTCCAAAGGACAAGAAACACTATTCAAAACTTCTATCCATCTTTCTTATCCTATTAATTTTTAAAATGGTTAGTGGGATTTTGAAATTTGAAATTTGAACACTTTTAAAACCCCCAAAATTCACCATCTATCACCTTTTTATGGGGGAGTGTTTTCTACATTTAATTAAAATAAGTATGGAATAAGGCTCACAATAAATTCTCTAACAACCAAAAATTGGTCATGAGACAAATTAATCAAGAGGATAGAATATTTTCATTGCTCCATAAACTAGTCTAAGTTAACACATCTCATAATGTGAAAAGTGTGTGAAAGGAATTAATGTTCCTTGCAAAGATCAAATAATTAAAATTCCAAATGGTCATCATTAAACTTAAGGGTCTAGGAAGGCCCCTAATTTTATAGATATAATTAATTTGAACCTTATTTATTTAGATTAAATCAAGGTCCTTTATGACCCTTGAAGGCCTTCTTTGAGAGGAACTAAGACTTTCATGCTACTAATCTAAGATTTTTTCCCCTAGTGATGGCACAAGGGGCCACTTTTTATTTTCCTTTTTTAAAATTTTAACTTAAATTCAATTCTCATCTCATAGAGGAGGGAGTCCCTTGGGTTCCTTAAGATAATTGAGGTCACTAGGAGGAGAAAGAGTATTTATAAAGACAATATAGACAAGAGGTAGTCTTGACTGGGAAAATATGGCAGTAGGATCCTTTACCTTCTTATCTGAAGAGGAAATTCTAGCAAAATCAAAAGGCATCCTTCTAGCTAAAGAGAGAGGCACTTTGGAAGAAGGAGGAAGAAGTGGGTATTCCATTTTTTTATAAGTTAATTTACCAATCTTATTTGGGTTAGGACACACTGAAATTCCTTTAGGTGGTTTGTATACTAGTCTAGGGCCAAGATTCAAATAACCCATCATAGAATTTTTCTCCACTCCAACTTGGATTCTTTTTTACACCTAGAAGAGTCAGGGTTACACTTACCTTGACTAGATGCATCCAAGCTAGGGAATTATTTAATAAGTTTGGAATATATTCAGAGATTCAATTATGTTTGGGGGTTGTGATGGTTTATTTACCCTTTTATCTAGATTCACATGTTTTTCCATATCCACCTACTTTTGGAACATTGAGAAATAGATAATATTATGTCTAGTTGAATCACACCTTTTACAAATGAGATCCTCTCTTTCATAAATTTTTTTTTGAGTCCAATTACTAAATTTTGATTTGAGTTGGATACTCTTGAGTACTAGTCTATTAGTCTTGACATGCACATTGTTCCTAGCTTCCACAAGTATTATTTTTTCCATAGTAACTGGTTCAATTAACATAGGTTGACCAATAACCCAATCGATGCTAAGAAAAATATCTTCCTTCTAGGATTTAAGTGGTAATTTAGGGAGATAAACCCACATAGGAAGCTCCATTGGAGAGTCATAATGAATATTGAGTCTGAGCTTCCATTTCCTGAGGGATGGGAATGATTTTTTAAGTACCATAGACCACCTTCTAGAGCCTTCACACAACTCTCCAAAGAAGAAAAAGAAATAAAGAAATAATTTTTTTCCATGGAAACAACCTCATTATACCTCATAACTTCCCATTTCCTTGAAAACCAGTCCCAAAAATCATTAATTCAAGTCCTATGTCTAAAACATCTTGCCAAAAAAGAGTTTTTGAAGGCTAATTTAGTACATTCCAATATGGCATTTGAGATATCAAGAATAACCTCATTGTCTTCCATTAATGATATAAGGTTATAGACAAAGGTATCCCTAGGATCCTTTGAGATTGAAATAATTTCAGCTCAAGATTGTTAGACTCCTTTACCTTATCTACAATGGACTTCTTGGATTTGCTATTTTTGTAGTGGACTTTCCATAATCACCATTGTCTTCCATGAATAGCTTATCTACAAACATAAATAATTTTTGTTATGCATATGTATTATATTATAATTAATATCATTATTGTTATTATTATGTGTGTGATTCTATAAATGAGTTGCATTAAATTGTATTTGTGGTATTCTATGTGTTATCTATTTATTCATTTACATTTTAAAAGATGGAATGTTTCCTATTATTAGTAAAGAAGGTAAATAGATTGTTATAAACATAATTTAATAGTTGCATATAATTATAATTTGATATTTTAATAATGTTTGTCATATTTGTGATGTTCTATGTTTTCATATATGTATTCCTCTACATTTCAAAATATATAACTTTTCATATTATTATTAAAGTTGGTTTTGATATTTTTAAATATTTTTTATAGAAATATAGTGACTGTTAGGTACCAAATTTATTTCAATAATAATATTTTTTTGTAACATGGTAGCCACAAGGTTTTGAAAAATATTTATATAATAATAATATTTGATTGGAACCTTGTTGTCACTAGGTTTCCATAAAACATATTTAAAAATATTTTACCCAACTATAATAATAGTAATATCCTTTGTAATAATAATAATTGTAAATATTATTAGAAAGAGGAAGGGTCCCCTATTTCCATCTTCCCCCAACCATTTTCCCCAATTAATAGCATTGACAAGTCCCCCCTCAAATGCCTAAATACTTTTTTCCCTGACTCTACAAGCAAAAATTATAGAATAATCACCATATATTGGAAAGAAGATGATGGATCTAGGAGCATGGAAACTTGCATCTTGACAAACACTAACATGGACCACAAAAAGAAACTTAGAGTTTTCTTGGAGAAATTGGATGGCATAGTGAGGGCCATGACCTCCCTCATCAAATATTAGAATGAACTAAAAATTGAAATAGTTAAGCTTAAGAATGAATTGGAGAAAGGCAAGGAAATGGAAACCCCTCTATTAGATAAATACATCTCTATCAAGCCAGAGCATGAGGATACTAAAAACACATAACACCTAACACTACAAGGTTTCTAATACTTTTCTATAGATGTAGTGGATTAATAGAACCTAGTGTTTGATAAGTTTCAAAATTATTCTTTTTAAAATAATATTTATAGAGTTTTATAGTTTTGTAGTAATCATTAAGTTCAAAATATTGTTTTATAGATTTAGTAGTTTTTTAGAACCTACCTGCCACTAGGTTCTAAACATTGGCTTTATAAAATATTATTATTAGGGGCTTGTAGGTTCTCATTAATTCATAATTAATATCATGGATGCTATTATATGATGTTGTATGGGTTCATATAAATTTTTCATATAATAAAATTAGGAACCTAACAATCACCATGTTCACAAAAATCAATACATTTCAATTTATTGTACAAATACAAAATTATAATTAATGAGATAAAATTGGAATCCAAAAACTTATGATATTGGAATTTTATATATCATGGAAACCAATTTTTTTGATATTGGAATATTTTTTCATCAGTATGTGATTATGATTTTATCAATAATGAATTTTTTCCCCTCTACATTTCAATATTATTTATTTGATTTTTGAATCCATTTTTAATGACATTGGAATATGTTTTTGGTGATCTTTGAATATGTTTTCCTTTTTTTAAATTCAATTTTATAAATATTAGATTATGTTATGGATTGGAATATGTCCAATTTTAATAAAATGAAAATAAAAATACTTTGGAAACTTGATGTATTATTGAAGTAAATAAATATTTGATTATGTTGAGGGTCCATATGGTGTTTCTTTTCCTAAAATATGTCAACAAATATAATATTATTAACTACCATAGATTAAGGGATGTAAATTATCTACTCTTAATGTAGATTTCACTTTTCACTACTGATAATTATGACACCTATTACTAATATTTTATATCTTGATGGGGTGTTGGAGAAGAAATTTTTTTATTGTTCTTAAACCCATAGTTATATTATGAATATTATCTAAATATCTTGAGATTAAAAATTAGCCTTTGATTCAAAATGTTTAACTTAGGTTGAGTTCTTTATAATAAAAATAAATACAAAGACTATGTATTTAGAAATAGATTTATCTATGTGAAATTGGAGAAGAGGATGTTTTTCCCCTAGTATACTCAAGTTTCTATGTGTCATCTATATTTAAGTCTATATCATATATATCTTGATCCTTTATTTTCAAAAATATTCCTCTATCATATTTTCATTCCTTTACAAAACATATTTCCATATTGATATTAATAAAAATGACTAAATCAAAGTTTCAAATACATTTATACATGATTAACCTAATAGGTCTAATGATCTTAGAGTAATTTTTTATTTTATAAAGTGTCATGTTCTAGGTTAAATTTTATATGTAAAATACCTAGAATCATACTAAAAAATAGTTTTAATGTGTCATAGAGAAAAATATATGCTTTAATCTATTTTTTCAAAATAATATACTAGTATGTGGTCATAGAAATGAAAAACTAAGATAATATCAACCAATCAAAGTTTTGAATTAAGAGTGGTTATTTGCATAAAAGACTAAGTATAGACAAGGTGACCAATTAGATTTAAATCTATTTTCCCAAGATTTATAATTCAAGGTTAAACTTGATCCAACTTTAATAAATACTTTATATAGATAGAGGATGTAGTGCTAGTCCAAAAATAGGAAACCATATTGATTCATCTCAAGCATTTAAACCACCATCCATAGAAGTTACAATAAATTATTAATTTTAGAGGCTAATAAAACCTCCTATATATTTCATCAAAATTCACCCAAGGATTATTTTAGAGGCTCAGGGGTCTAAGGCATTATTCATTACATTTTTTATAGTGATGTTTTAACACATAACCACTGCCAAGTTGACAAGGGTAAAATTACACAAAAATACACTTATGACTTTTAATAATCATATAAATAAATAAATTTAAATATATCATTCTTAGGTACCTTTTTTTCATGGTCAATATTAATGAAACCCCTTGAATAACATATTATTAGACCTACATTTAATGACACTAGTGGAAAAATGCCACCTACCAAAGATTTGGAAATGATATAAAATTTCAAATCCAAATATGCACAGTCAAGGTATTCTACTCAACATAGTTCTACTAAGTACATCATTTGACGGTTATATCATAACCCACTAATTATAATTAGAGATGATATACCAATTTTTAACTAGATTACCAAGGTATATATTGAGCTCTTATGTTTACAAGAGCATGTGTCCTTATAGCCAATGACATGTTGATAGTTTTGAATCTATATTATGAGATAAAAATGTTATTCTAAAAATTATATATGAGGGTAATATAGATGATATTATTGTTTATAGATAAAGTAAACTATTAAAAAACATATGTAACATGAAGGTAAAGGCATGGATAGAATCTATGGTAATGTTTTACTCTATTTAGGTTTCATTTTTGGAGAATAAATGATATTTATGTTTAAGACTAGTTAATTTGATGTGTTCTAAAGTATAATACGATATGGATACAAATATAATCTTGTTTTCATCAATGGAACATGTAGATATCATTAAGGGGATGAGATGAGATACACTTTTAATTTATTTCTTTGAGAAACCTATAGATTTGATTTATCTAGTACTTATAGAAGATAAATAAAAAGTAGTAAAATATAGTTTAAGGAAAAATACATAAGAAACTATATTTTATTTCAATTTAAATAAAAAATTTCTTGTGTTTTAATCACATATGATACTAATTTTCCTAAAATATGTCAAAGGTCTCACCAACTTCTCAAGAGTAGGGTTGCCTCTAATCTTGATTTTGTCACATGATTAAAAATAACCGAGGGTTAAATTAATATCATATACATTACCAATATAAAATATACTCAAGGAAACCAAAAAGTGTCCACTAATGGGTTTGATTGTATAATACATCTATAATACAAACTTGAGATTAATTGGGACCAAAACACATATTTAGGTATTCCAAGATAGATTATGATATTAATAGATGGTAAAAAAAATTATATACCCCATATTTGATGGTAGGTATTATCACACTCACCACTATTATTCAACATGAAAACCAAAATTTAACCATGTAAAGATAGAGTTATATGTAATTACAAGGATATTTCAAGAAATTTAACACAAAAATTAAATTTCAACTCTTGCTCTTCTATTCTAGAGGCTAAAGTTTCTATATTATCATCATGAATATAAATGAATGTACGTATCTAATAAGTAATGTTTATTTTAGTCCAAACATAAAAATATATCAACACCACACTTACTAATGTAAAACCATTTTTTTACACAAAGACATTGTAACTAGTTTTAATGCATTTCCTCTAGATAAACTAAAGTGTTATTTTTTTTATTATGAAATGAAACATATTCAATTTTTTTAGTTTCAATAACACTATGAACATGAGTGTAATAGAATAGTTCTACTCATGGACCAAAATTCAAAAGTACAATAAACTTGTGAAATGAATACCACCCTTTTTATAGTTTCAAAAATAATGGAAATAATATTGTAAATTTTATAATCCTTATAAAATCTAGTCAGTAATGATATCAAAAAATATAGTAATCCATTAACATCTGGTAAACACACCAAGGCACACAATAATATTTAATGATTCTCATCATATTAACATACTTATTTTTAGTGAGGTAATAAATATATTATAGGTTTAAATGTAACAATTTAATTTCACTAAGCTTCTAGGGAATCTTAATATTTATACACTATGAGTGGTAATGTAAGATTAAATTCCTAAAGATATGACTAGTACCACTTCCTTAGCTATTTTAAACAAGGAAAGAAATGCAAAATTATATATATGAAATGAAAAATTTTGATTATGCCAATTTTTTATAAATATAGATAGGGAATGTAACAAACATGGATTAAAGTGTTTATAGTTATGATAATATTTACCTCGATGTTAAGTCTCCATTATTTTTAATTTATCAATAGAAAAGTATTAAATCAAAAAATATCCTTTCATAAGACTATATTGGATAGAATTTTTATTAGTCCTTCACTAATTCTTGTAATAAATCTTATATTTCCTTTTAATATCTCACTTCCATCCATTTTAACAAGTCTAGGAAGAAATAAAGAATGCAATGTCCTAATAGGTTATTAGTAAGATAAGGAAACATTCTTATGTTCATGGTATGGTATTATTTGACCTAATGATAATACAATATATTAACCACTCAAATTATATCCATTAATGTATGGATATTCTACATTTTTCCTTCATTTCAAATGATAATAGTAAAATGTAAAAACCATACTTAATCTATCTAATTTCTAAAACTTTACAAATTCCCCTCTTAATGAGAAATTAATTAGTCTCCTTTTGTACCCATATTTCCACTTAATGTTGAATCTTTTTCCAAAGGGATTCATTACTATTGGGAACTTTGTACATGCAAATAACACAATCTAAGTTTTTAACTTAAATCCTCATGTTTAGGCTGAAGCAACCAACATAATGGATGGGATATAGATTGTGTTGGTTGTTAGGTAGAATGAGATTTAGAATGGGTGGTGGTAATGGGTTCTCATGACAAAACCAATCTCAATAGTTTTAGGGTGCTTATTAAGAGTGTTAAGCTACACTAAAATAGAGATCCAAGGTCCTTCAATTTTTGAGATCACAAGAAGGTGAAGATCTTATTTGATTATAGGACTAGGGAAATGGGGGATATTTTTCTAAATGACTCAGTAGAAAATATCTTCTATGTCAGGTTAACTATGCCTGATCAATGTCTTCCAAAAAATGTGAATGATATAATACAAGGCTAGACCCAAAGAGAAAAAGGAGGTAAGAATGGGAAACTAAGAATGGATAATGTTATAGTGATAGCCTTTGTTATGAGGAAGGAAAATTATGGGTGGATTGGGAATTCATTCTTGTTCATACAAAGTAGTAAAAGAGTCAACAATAAGATGAGAAATATGGGTGGAAGGAAAAACCTCACATCTTAGCTTGATATTAATATCAAACTACATACCAACTTTGGGAATAGGTGCTCTAACCCTATGGAATACATAATGGAAAAAAAGACCTAGTATCTCATGAAGGTTCATCATAAGGATATTAGGAAAAATATAAGTTATAAGTGTATGATCTTTTTAGACAATGACTTGTTGTGTATTCTTGTTATGATGTTGAAGTAAGGATTTGTTTCAGATGCTTACATAAATAGGAAAGACATTAATGAAACTCAAATGTTTTCATATGTTGGCAAGGCTTCTAATCAAATATATATGTTTATTTGTGTTTGTAAGGCTTATAATTAAATTTAGATGCTTGTGTGTGTTGGCAAGGCTTTTTGACACTTTTTTTTTTGAGTTTTTATTGCTTTTGGCTTATTTTTAGGTTTTCTTAAGTTTATGGAAGTAAAATTCTTGCTTGTTGAAATTAAAGTGCTGAAAGAAAATAAATGAAAAAAATTAAAGTAAATGAAAATGGAACTTATTTTTATTCTTTTTCCAATAATTCATGATGCATGTAAAATATGGAGGAATAAACCTATACTATTATGCAAGGTGTTAATTTTTCCTAAGTTTAACTAGATGCAAATTAGGTTGTGATTTTTTTTTTAGTTTTTGTTTTGTTTATGTGGAATGGATTAGACATGAAACTTATGTCTTCTAAATGTATAATAAATTCAAAATTAAATCTAGTATAAAACAACAATATCACTACATTTTTGACTTTATTTCTCCATAAACAAGTTAAACTAACCTTTCAATTTTCCTATTTGTTACAAAAAAACTTTTCAAATGATTTATGAAATAGTTTTAAGGAATATAAATTTTTATTTTACATTTTCAAGGGAAAGAAACATCACTTTTAATTCATAAAAACAAACAAAATCAGAAGTATGTTATCTTTTTTTGTGTACCTAATATTGTCTAAAATCTTGTAGTTGTCTAGTTGGTTGTTCTAAATGCAAGAAAACTTGTTTTTACTTTGAAAATGAAATGATATTTTAGATACAAATGTTTTAAAATAACACTAATATCTTCCTATGAATTTTTTATAAATTTATTTTTTAATTAAGATAAAATAAATCTATTTGAATGCAAGCATAATCAAAACTACCTTTTATTTTTGGAAACAAAGATAATGAAAAGAAATAAACTTCTCTTTCTATCAAATTTGATCTTTTATAAATAATGAAATTAATCTAATAAAATAATAAATACACTAATCTAATCTTATAAATAAATTAAATACAAAAATAATCAAAATAAAATCCAACCTAACTAAGGCATAAATCACCTAGAATGCATGTAGTATGTTGATGAAAGAACCCCCACTATGTTAGTTCCTCTTATCCCTATGTGAATTATGTTAATTCCCTAAATGGAGGATGACTAAGCCTTGGAAAAAATGGGTAAGTATAGGATACACAAGCACAAATGGAGAGTAGCTGAACTGAGGCTAATGAATACTATGGTTTGCAAAGATTGAGTTGTTGGACCAATAACACTTCTTCACCTATGGTATTGTAGTTAATATGAAAACTATAGAGGCTAGACCTTAGGTAATCATAATAGGAATATGGATACAAAAGATTCAAAATAAAAAAATTTAATGGTAATTTTTGGATATAAAATTAGACCAAAAATGGCCTTTTATATAAAAATTTGGGAGCTTGCATGAGGGAGTTTAATTGATTTGAACTAGGAGTTAAACTTGGGAAGAACTCAAACTAATTGAAAATAAAAGAGGGACTGGGTTTGGATTAACTATAGGTGAAACTAAGATGGATTAAAAAATAAACATGACAAAAATCATGAAAAATATGCCAAATAATGATTCTTTGGAGCTAATTTTGGAAGAATATTAAAAGGGGACAAAACTGCCACCTTATGTAGGGGCCATTGTGAAACCACCACTTTGGGTAATATAAAAACTACCTAAATTTACATGACCTACCATATTTTAATATGAACCCACCTTATTAAGACATAATTACCACCTATATTATGAAACCATTATGGTGGTTGTTTAATCGAAGGGTCAGTTTGGTAAATGAGGAGGTGATTTTATCACCTATAGTAGTTGTTTCATCCTACATGGGAAGTTTTAAAAACAAGTTGATAGAAGATTTATAAGTAAAAAAAGGGGACCAAAATGGGTCAAGGGAGGAATATGGAAGTAAATTAGGGGAAAAGAGTTAGAGAGTTCTGTATGGAGAACAAAATAAAATATTATTGCATCATCATTAAATTTGTATCAAGAGTGTCATGCCATGTAAAATTTGGGTGCATACATATTTTCCCCTCGGGAGGATGTCTTCTCATGAGTTGGAAAGGTTTTATTCCCAAGTAAAGGTGTGTGGAAAGTAAATAATAGGTTATAAAAACTTACCTTTCTTACCTAAGTGGTTAAATGAATTTAGTTGGGACTTTGCACAGCCTTCAAGAATGAGAATCAAGTACAATATAGTGACAAAGCATAAAGTAAACTATGTAAAATACTACATATCATATGCATGGGGAAGATAATACTACCTAAATCACCCTATCAGGGGATTGAATTTGGTGTTAATTCATTGTGTACCTATAAAATCATAAAATGTACTACTAGAGAACTAGAAGACTTGTTAATTTTTTAGTTTTGAAACACAAATCCCAAGAATATATTATGTAACTTAAAGAATGAAAGAAGAATAGAGAAACATGCCTAATTTGGAATTTTTTAAAGTTAAAATGGCTAGTTTTGGGGTTAATATGTTTGAAAACTTTCTAAAAAAATCATTTATGTATTTAGCTATTTGTAATTTTAGAACTCTAGATTTACCATAACCATTTTGAGCTTGGAAGTAGTCAACATAAAGATGAGAACTGGGGGATGGAAAATATACTAGTAGGAGTAGCTATAGGGTAAGATCATGTGGGTTTTTATGTGTTTTTTTATTTTTTCCCCAAATTTAAAATTTACTTAATTTTGAAAAAATCCAATAGAATTTAAAAATTTTAGTTTTGAAATGGGTTAGGGGGTAGCCTAGGAATAAGTAATTTTTTAATTAATGAGGGTGAAAGTTTTGGGTTTTTGAAGGCAAGTGGATGGAAAATGAGACCACCACTCAGGGATGTAATTGTCAGTCTTTATAGACTAAAAATTACACCACCACCATGGTGGTTACATAACCACTATGATTTTTAGAACATTTAGTTTTTTAACTTCTACTTAGAGGTGATTACATAATAACCTAGGGTAGTGACACAATTATCTACAATATTTGTATAGCCTCCTATAATAGTTGGATAACCACCACTTGTAGAAGGGGGTGGTTTCATCCTTTTGTAATGGGGAAAAGATAGGAAAATGAAAGATTTTAAAGGTTAGGTTTGGTCCTTAAGCTGAATCGTGGTTTATTTTTCTATTACAGGGGGATTATATATGTTAGAGTTGAGCTCAAGAGTAAGAATGGATCACATGAGTCTTGTCACTCTTGATATTAGATAAGCTGCCCATTTTTGACCCTATTAGAATTCTATAGATAATGTAGGTAGGGATCATCCCAACATCCAATGGACATTTGTGTGATATTCTAACCTATTAATACCTTGATTAGAACACATTTTTATTCCCATATGTCCCTAAGGATCAAATGATCACTCTCATTTACATCTACTAGATTACAGGCCTTCCCATGATGGGTTAGCTAGTTTCTATATGGGTTACCAATAGAAACTCTGAGGCCTAGAGTTGGGTTGAGAAAATTAAATATGATGATGCACTTAATGTTGGTGTAAATTTCAATGTGAGGCTTTATTGAGTAGAGGGATCAGTGATTCATAACCTCTAGAAAGATATTTTATGTATTCTTACCTCTTGACTAGTGGGAGACAAGGATAATGATAGATTAATATTAAGTTGGTCATCAATTGTTTAGTGTATTTATGAGAGAGTATCCTATTACTTTGAGACCCAAGAGTTAATGGATCATACCTATGAGGATATTCACCGAGTTTCCCATCTATTGTCCCTCTCGATTAGCTAGCTAATAGTTACCATGGGTTAGATCTATGAGAGGATTATCCTTACTAAAGGGTAGTACCAATTGGAGTACCCATGGATATTAAGTCCATAATATGGATAGGTATGTCACCTTTTCATTTTGTTCCCCAAGTAGTGGGGACTCTAACAATAACTGACCTAGTTTACCTACCCCAAAAGGACATGGTTAGGTAATGGGAAAATGAGGGGGGCTAACTTACAATAGTAATCGATGCCACTTAGTTTTAGGACTAGATTTAATAGGTCAAGGTACACCCTATGGATAAGGTTCCCTAATAATTTGGCATTCCCTATGTGGTAAACCTTCCCATCCCTAGGGTTATTTATATAGGCATACATAAGTCAAGATCATTAGGAGTGGAATGGTTATCATGGCACTTGCTTATGAGATGGGTGTCAATTATTTGACTATCTTATCCATGAGTAGCACAATAACCTCCCCTATAACCAAATGTGGTGGGATGTTAGGAAGTAGAAGGGCAATAATAGATGATCCCACCACTAGTACAACCATAGTTTTAGGACCTTACTTATGAGGACCATGTATAGTAATAACAACTGAGATATGGAGATGGTGAGGTTATAGTGTATATTAATCTAGAGGAATATCTTGATATAGATGAAGAAAAGGATGTAGAGGATGATTCTGACCCTAAGTAGAGTGAGGGTGACCTATGTAAATTAATGATTTACATATTTGTGATTATAACTAATAATTTTATTATTTTATTTTCTTAGTTGATTTTATGTGTATTGGATTTTTATATCAGCTAGATTTGATGTTGTTTTGTAGTTTATGATCACAGCTATTGTGGATGGTTGGAGGAAGATGATCAATATGTCCTCATTAATGTTTTAAAATAGAGCACTAGTCTAACTAAAGACCAAATTTTAGTCAATCCTAGACTCACAACATGAATTAGTCATCACACAAATGTCTTCAACCTGACATGCCATGCTTCTATGATGGTGATAGTATTGAAGATGGATTAAAAAAACCCTACTATCTAGAGCTACGAGGGAATAAGCCCTATAAGATATTATAGTGGGTGGAGGAGGTGGCAGAACCTTCAACTAAAGGACAAAGAGTATGAATTCATAGGGAGGCACCATCAAGGGTCATCATGTTGTCCTTTATATTGGAGAGGGTGAGGTTGATTTTAAGGGAAGATGTAGTAGGAGATGCCACCAAAGTGAGAGTCCCCAAAATTCTTTAGCATGAAGACCCTCTCATAAGAGGAGGAGAAGCTCCTGAGATATATTTCATTTATTTTTGTGATTCATTATATATGTTGATTCCTTTTTGAGATGCCATGAGGAACATCAACCCTCCCTAGAGGATATTTTATTAGACATCATTTTATACAACTTTATAGTTATTAGTGTACACATTTATAAAGGAGTTTTGGCTTACCTCTCATTGACTTGTCATTCATGTGATGTGACTTTAATTTTCATTCTTTATTGTTTAGTTCATAAACTCTAAGTGTCTAGGCATGTGATTGTGTACATTTATATGAATCTATTCAATTTTATATGCTCAGATGGGAAATACATATGTATATGTGGGAATATAATGTATGTAAATTATGTAATGTGATGGATAAATATATGTAGCTATAACTTCACTAACATTTATTTTGTGGGTGACTACCTAGTTATTTTGTTTATACAACATATGACTTTAAATTTATAGCAAGGAATGAAAGGGGAAATAGGATAAATGTGAGGGAATAAAAAATTAAATCCATATATTAAAATTTCATAAGAAAAATGAAGATGACCTAATACTTATGAGAAAAGGGGAAGATATACTTCTTGATAGAGACTTATAAAACACTAACTTTATTGGCCTCATCTAGAGATAACCAGACTTGATAGAACCAATAAATGGGAAATAGTTACCATCTTTAAACATAAACATGTAGGCAATATTTTTAAATAAATCTCCCTTTGAATATTCTTTGATTTGATATTGATTTTGCATTTGAATTCTAGTTCTCTTTGTGACCCCCTACACTTAGTCTCATATGACCAAGAAGACACATGGGCTTATTACGAAAGGCTATATGTAAAAAGTAAGGGAGCATCACTACCTAGTTCTAACCCCATGAAACCATTATGATGCAAGGGCTCACCATAGAATATAATTGAAAGGGCAAGAGATGTGAAATTTGAATTTTTATATTTGCATGAGCATTTTGATTTTCATAGGAATGTATATTCTCTTTTTTATCTATAAATCCTTTACCCCCAAATATTGTCCCCACACAACTAGAAAGATTCAAGGTCTCATCAATAAGGATGAAGATAGGTGACTAAAGTTACTTATTTTAATCACAATAATGTTCTATTTTATAAGGAACTATAAGGTGAGACTCTATCATGGATAAGCCTCTAGACTTAATTGTAGGTTGGTATCTTTCTAAATTATGAAAGAAAATGTGGGAAAATAGGTGTACTATACTCATAAGAACTAAATAAAATACTAATGTAAAATTTTGATTATGAGAATGTGTTTTATTGGGTGATAGGCTAATGTGAGACTGGGATGATTTCATATGCCACATTTTAAAAGCTTTCACACTATGTGAACTAACAACCAAATAATTACCAAAAACACATCTGATGTGTAGGATAACATGTAGCCTATGAAAATGAAATGCAAATGAGAAAATTGTGGTATAAAAGTACTAGATATATATGTGTTTTAGATGTAAAGCATTCACAGACTCATTGAACTCCTTACCCTATAGATTGCATAATTGGTAGGCTTTATTGTTCAAGTCTTATATTATTAGGTAAGGGCTTAACCAATTAGGTCTAAAACTTTTACCTTCTCATTTATTATTTTTTATTTGAATATTGAGTCTAAGGATAAGGTATCCTACATGGATTGGGTATTCATAGGTGTTTTTTTATTATCTGCCCATAAGATCAACATAAACAATGTGTTTGCTTGTGGAAGTATTCAGATATTTGTCTAAGAGTTATAATTGGGCCAAGCATGCATATATGTATTATTATTGATCAATAAGGCCCTAGATATAAACATAAAGGCTATGTATTTCTACTTTAAAGGATAAAATAGATGTAGATATGAAAATGAGTGAATATGAAGTTACCCATATGAGTGTTGTAATAGTTATTCTATAAACCCATAGTGTTGGATAGAGCTATACATGCCATTATCATTAGAATCTTTAAAAAATTTAACCAAAATTGACTTTAGTGTTTTTTAGTATCTACAACTTTACCATTAGCTTATGGATATATAGGGAGGTTGAATGGTGTGATATAATGAATTTCTTACACAATTCATGAATTTTAAGATTTTTGAAACAGGACACACTATTAGTAATAATGACTTATGGGACCACAAATAGGTATATGATTTTATTTAGGATAAACTTTATGATGACTAATCTAGTGATATTTTTTAATGGCATTTCTTCTACCCATTTAGTGAGATGTTCAGTTTCTATGATAATGAAGTGATGATCATATAAAGATACAAGGGAGATATTACCTACTAAATCCAAACCCCAAATGGAAAAGGGCCTTTAAGTGATGATGGGATATAAAACCCTAGTGAGAGCATGTATCTCATGTGAAAAATATTGAATTCGCTCTTATTTACATATATATTCAACAACATAGTGGTCTTGAGTGTGCCATAAGTATCCCATCCTATGATTTTTTTGAGTAGATTCATGGCTCCCAAAGTATCCACCAAAAATTTCATTGTGATAATAAAATTGGACTCCTTTTGACTCTTCTTGGTTGACACATCATAACAACATGTCATCAAAGGCCTTGCGATAAAGCACTATGTTGATATGGGTCTTGTGCACATCCCAAAATTAAATGAGGTAGCCTCTAATATTTTAGGATCTTAATGAAGGTAAAATCCATTCCAAAGCATGAGTTATAGGTATGGGTTAAAAAACCTTGTGGTGGAATAGGAAGTAGAGCATGTAGGTTTTCAATGGATTTTGCTTGTAGTGAGATGAATATTAATAAAGAAATCAAACCTAAGTGAGTGGGATGGATGGGTGGTACCTAATCTAGAGTGGGTAGTATTAATCAAATAAACTTCAAAAGGAGATAAGGGTAGCATTTAAAATAATATTTTATGGTTTCAATATTTCAATTCCTAGGTTGGTTTTCATGGATATGTGTTTTCAGAATTAATGCTTGTTTTTTCAAGCATTTCACACTCACAAAAGACATAGTTAGGTGTTTTAGGGGAATGTTATAGGAAAATTGATTGTTTAAAGTGAAGGTTTATATCTTTAGAGTTTATATCACACACCTTTAATTGGGATATTATAGCTTAGACTAGGAAGGCATCTAAGGCAAATATTTCACATACTTATAATAATATACTAGATAGAAAACACTCCTACACACTAAGAACATTAACATAATTTTAACTAATTGTTTAATAATCAATAAAATATACTAACTTTAAATAGCTTTTGCACATATAGGATTAGAATATATTAATTAAAATAATTATAATCTTCCATAGATATTTACACACTTCAAATTACTATATTAACACAACCAAGAAATTAAAATCTTAATAACACAAAAATGGAAGGAAAGGAAACCAATGTAGTTGCATGACAATCAAAATAGATTTTTTTTTCTGTATTGATAAACTTTCAACCCTTTGGAATGTGTAATTAAATAAATATATATACATGAAGATGGGATGCCTCATCCTCCAAGTGCATGTGGACTCATGGTTACATTATCTAATTAGAACCTTAGTTATAATTATGGCATCAAATTTGCATGTGTGCATGATCATAGATAATTACAAATACATCAATATTGGTTGTCCTATACAATGAAATGAAACATGTGTATGTGTACATACAGTTTAATAAACTTTAAATTTATGTGCTAAGTGTAAGTTAACTATAATTACAAATATAAGTTTTATCTACATGTGTACATACAAAATTAGCTTTCAACTTAAGGATAACTAGGTGTTTGCATGGCATTAGAGGTTGTTGGAGATGTTGAAGTTGTATCTTATGCCAAACTATAAGTTAAAGTGTTATCTTTCTTCTTTGCTTCCAACACTTGATAGTTATTATCACCAATGTCATGTTGGTACCTAATAACATCCATATTAATCAACATAGGTCTATGCACCCTATTAACTTATTTAGGGAGCTTTGCAAGCTCATTATTTATGTTTCTAAAGTTAGTTCTAAATATTTCAACCTTCATGACCTTTTTATTGGAAAAATTTATCTTGAATTATATTTATTATAATATCTTTCCTTACAAATTTGGTTTAAATCTTGTTGAAGCTTATTGTATGATCTGATCAAAATTGGCCTTGTTGATAAGCCTACCTATGGAATCCCTAGCCTGTGAGAGTTTTATCTCATGAAAAATTTACAGAATGAGAGTTTCATTCTCTATATACTTAGGCATTACTACCTTAGCCACATTGATCCATTATCTATCCTCTTACGTCCTGATGACTACCAAATTGAGGGCAATGGTAGCCTCCAATGGTGCCATAATATTTAGTTGGGCTTATGCCTTACTATTTATATAAAAAATAAGAAATTTTAGTTTATTTTCATCTACTTTCAAATAATTATACAATTTCATGGTTTATACTATATGAGGTACCGATTCTACCCTCATTATACCAATCGCTTCCAAGATATTATACAATCTAAATGCATCATTTTGTACATCTACCTCTATCTATATGAGAACATCCACAATTTGTTTTTGTTCCTTATTTATTCTAATTCATGTTCCATGTATTTTCTTACATATCAATTCCTTCATGAATTTACACTAGAACATCCTTATGAGTTTCAAAATAGGATTTAAAATCCTCTATGTATAGCGACTTCCCTAATTTCCTATCTTTCCTTTTGGACAAGGTAAATAATTTTTATCTCTCTTCTGCTATGACCCCTCTCCTAATATTGTCTTCTAGTTTCTTCTTATTTACCCTCTACATAGTCTCTATATTTTTTTAAAATATGGAAATTACAATGGACAACTCTGTAATTACAATATTAGGCCTATGATAAGCCTCTAATTGCATATTTGTTTCCACTATGGGAGGACTAGTTGGGATGGATCCATGGGTTGAGCATTTTGAAATATAGTCTCACCTGATATCTCCTTCAATGTTTATTCTAGTAGGGGATTAGGAAGTGAAGGTGAGGCAATTTCAGATCAGTCCGCTCCACCATATTGAGGTAGTGAGTGAATTATGTAAATTAGATTCTTATTCTCATTCTTGTTTATTGTTATCACCATAGTATCTTGAGAATAAATAGGGGGCACTAGTAAACTTAGCTGAACAAATGACACATGGAATTGAGGACTTGATATAACTCCCCTAGCCTTCTTTGTTGTCCTTTTCTTTTTCTTTATAGGGGTTTGGATAGTAGTGGAATTAAAAATAGTAGGAATAGTGGAAATGGATATAGATAATGTAATTAGAGGAAGACTAATTATGGGATTAGCTACAATAATGGAAGAGGAAGTATCTTCTACATTTAGAATAAGCAAGGGTAGTTGGGCACTTGGTTATGTATGAACCACCTTCAACTTGAGGATCAAGAGGGGAGGAGACACTAGGACTGAATGAAACAAAATCAAAAGTAATAATAGTAAAAGGAGAGACATGAGACATAATAAGAGAAGTGTAAAAAGGGTTGTTTGGTCACCTGATGGCTACTCATGTAATAGTGTTTTCCCATTTATGTCCTAAAGTCTCAATATCTTGACTCTTTGAAGTTATACCTCCTCATATGTGATTTCACCTTTAGCTACCTCTTGTGTGGCTATTTACATTAATGGTGTATCAATAACTAGACTCTATGGAGGGGGATGAGCCTTAGGATTTTTTTTGTAGAAAATGGTTGTGTTCTTAGATTTGGAATGTTATTATTGTGTGGCTATGGTTGATGTAACCACAAAATTAACCTATATGATTGATGTAATATCTAGCTGGGTAGGGTCCACAGAATCTAAAGAGTCAAGACAAATAGGTTCATATTATGCTCCTCTAAATGAGGTATCAGGCACCCCTGACTCCTTTTTTACTACTTTGAGTGTCATAGGGGATGTTCATGAGGGGTTTCCTTAATACTTTTTTGGTTGAGAGGTACAATTAACCCAAATTCAAATGAATCATATCCTCTAGTTTTGGGGAGTCTATTATGTGCATCCACAAATGACATAGAAGGTATTCATTAAATGATTTTCAAGAGGTCTTCTTTCAAATTGACTGATTGTGCCCATTACTTGACTTGGGAATAATCTTTATCATTAAGGAACAATAAATCATGGTCATATGGATGATGTTTATATATGATTCTAAGTCCCTTGATGTGTTTTTACACCTGATCATGTGGATCCTAATCCTTATGTCATAATGTAGCCAAAGAATAACACTCTATGTAGATGCCCAATTAATATAAGTGCTTATGTTTCAGGTAGTAAATTATCCTAATCATGAGGTGGGATCCATGAATATAACTCTTCTTGATCTTTTCCATGTATTCATCTATTCCCCACTGTAACTGGTAAGGAATTTCTTGATTTGATAGTTTTTTAAGAACATACTTAGGGAGTTATAGGGTTTTTATCCTATGGCCTATGACCATGATGATAATGTAATCTATATACAATTAGAAATGTATCATGTCTATAAATCAATCCTGACTCAAAGAAGATAGAGCATACCTACACTTCTAATTGGGAATACATATATTAAGCATGATAGACCCAATTAAGGGATCACTTATTAAAATACACTTTTCTAAGGAGGATTCCAAAGCCTTTATACTAACACAATCATGTAATAACCCTAAGGGGGTCCTAGGTTTAATATTTCACTTATGTCTAATAAACAAGAAAGTAAATCTAATCTAGTGCTCACCAAAACATGTGACATAAAGTGGGGGTTATAAATAAAACAAACTAGCCTAAACATGCATATAATATATACACTCATGTCAATGTATATATAATCATAATGCATGGAAGAGAAGTAAAACTACATTATCTATCTACTCTTACAAAGGAGAAATAAAGTTAGGAATACTTACCTTTGAAGATGAACCCACTGAGCCTCAATATCTCCTTTGGTCAAGGTGATTCTTAAGAGATTGTTGTGGTTTGTAAGGATAACAAATATGAATTATCTCTAGGATACATAACCTATCTATGCATCCAAAAAACATCTCCACAAGACAATATTTGTATATCCAAAGAAAGTATGGAACCCTAAGATTTATTCCTCAAGTATAATGGTCAATAAGTAGATGTTCATTCACACTTATTATTCTTCACTTATCGACTCTCAAATGGTTGGAAATAAACTTGTATATATAGGTAGATCTTTCCCTAAATCTTTCTAAATATGTTAGCTATATGGGTTGACCCAGTCAACCCTATATGTTTTTGAGAGATAATTCACTATGTACTGAGCTATGTTGGCCAAAGGGATAATAATATCCAAAATGAAAAATACCCCAAAATAATATAATATTGACCCAATTGACCATGTATAATAATCACAGGTTGAAAACTATATATGGTCGACTCAGTCAACCTAGTATAGCCAACTTTAAAAAGGGGGATAAGGCAAGGAATATGAGTATAAAGATGTGACAAATGTTTGTAATGGGTAAAAATGAGAAGAATAAGATTAGGTTAAATTTTTTTAGGAGACAAGTGTGTAGATGGTAAGTGGAAAAAATGACACCAATCTTATGAAGCACCAATGGTCTACCCACCTCTTTCTTGGTATGCCCTTTAAGGAATGCACTTAAAGAGATTTAGACTTGATATCTTCCTACAAGATACAAAGTGTATGTAAGTGATAAAAGTTTGAAAATATTATGTTTATACATATTCCCTACTTTAATATCATCACATGTCACATAAGTGCAACTCGAGATGGTGCTTCAGGAAATAAAACATGATAACACATAATGTTGATGCTAAGTAAAGTGTAGTAAGTAGCAAATAAGATAAATAAAAGGGTAGAATTGAAAAAAATATACCTTTACTTACCTTAGTGTTGTAGATAAATAAGTAGACTACAAGAGAAAGTGAAGGCATCCCATATGAAGTAACACTAGGTGAACTTATATAAGTTAGTGCAAAAAATAGCCAAAAATTAGAATTTTGGGAAGACAAGCATATAGTAATGTAAAATGAGTTAAGAAAAAGATATGAGGGTATTAGGAAAAATTGGTAAATTAGGATTGTTAAGGTGAGGCTAGAATATTGAAGGCAAATGAATGACAAAATGATGGAAAAAGAATGACAAATGATGGCAAATGAATGAAAAATGATTGTAAAACACATTAAGTCATGTTGGAAATTATGTAAAACATAAATGACAAAAAGGAATGTAGAACATACTAAATCACATTGGGAATCACATAAAACATGAGTGACAAATGAAATATAAATTCAAGAAAACTTGAACAAAGATATGTAAGAAAGTGAAAAGTAAGATCACGTAAGATAGGCAAAAAGAAAAACATGAAAGACAGAAAATGAAATGTAATTAAAGATTTGAGACAAACATGAAGAAGTCATACATTAAGAGAAATATGTAATAATGTCAAATGTCATATGTAAGATAAGTGAAGTCTATAAAAATAAAATAAGAACATGATGGATAAATAAAAATAAAAAAGCTACTAAAGGATGAAAAACTCACACTTAGTGCTTGTTTGAAGATATAATCTAAGAAAACACAACCACCTAATGATATGACTAGTATGACAATGAGGTGGTGTGGTAAATAAATGGTGTAAGGGTGTAATCCATAGTTGCTTATACATGTTGTTTTGATCTAAGGATAAATAAAAATAAAATAAAGTAATGCTAGAATATTTTTAAGAGGGGAAGAAGAAGGAATAATAAAAGAGGGAAAATATATTTGGAATCACAATTTGCCTAACAAAGGGGGAAATTAAATGGTTGGAAGGGAGAATGAAAGAAAAACCATGGTAGAGAAACTCTTTATTTAAGTCAAGACACTCAAATTAGGTTTCTCAAAAGAAGAGTAATTTTGATCTTAAGGACTATGAATAACTTATCTTAGCCACACAAGTCTTAGGTCAATAAATGAAGTATATAGATCATCCCATGAAGGCTATATCCATAAAAAGTAAAATGGACATACCTTCCCACAATGTGTTCCCTATTCCTCAAGAACCCTTATAGAGTCATCAGTCTACTACAAAGATTGGGTACTTATGTGAGAAAGTAAGTAGCACCATAGAGTTTTCTGAATTCTCCTATTCCAATCTACTAGCCTACCACACCCCAAAGGACCTTGGCTCTATGTGAGGTTAACTGTAGAGTTTGAAATTCTATTAGAGATAGAATATGTGCTTGTAATCATGTCTTTTAGTGTGACTTTGAATTTTAAGATTTGTATGTTTCCTTTTTTATATCGTTGCCTTTTGTTTCAAATGATTTGGCTCCTAACTTTCTTGATGGATTTTTCTATTCCTCCTCCATACGGATTTGGAAAACCAAACATGGGTGCTAAATATAACTTTCATTTGAATATTTGGGACTTGGTTGCTAAGAGAGAGAACTTCAAAGAGCATGGGGTTTAAGAGTATCATAAATATAGGTGAAATAAAGTTCTATCTTGACTTTAACTTGTTTTATCCAATATGGAGTGAAAGGAAAGGAATTCAAGAGGAATGACACATGGAACAATTTGAATTTCTTTAAATCATGAAAAATGTGACAAAAGGGAAAAAATGGATACAATGAGAGTAAAGTGTGATGTCTTATCATAATAATGAGGTAAATGGAGGAAAACATGCTAACATATATTGTTGTGCAAATTCCATCTTATCAAAAAGAAGAAAAATCTAAAGTTAAGAATGAGAATCAGTGATATTTTGCTTATAAAAGGAATGACAAAGTGTAATTTTATGAGGGTTGGGTCCTATTTATGATCTTATATTGAAAATCATAAAATAAAAACTCATGAGGGTGCCAAAAAGCAAAATGTGAAATAATAAAATGATAAAAGAAGCAAAGGTGGTATTTTATGAGGAGGGTTAGGTCATATCCATGGTATTATAATGTAAAATAACAAAAGATAAATCCATGGGGGTGAATGCTATATAATGTAAAAAATAATCATAAAGCTACTAAGGCAAATAATAACATAAAAATATAAAATAAACATATGAGGACAACAATGAAAGCAAATGACAAATGTAATGTAAAATAAAACCAAATAACGTAAAGGAAGAAAATGATGCTTATAAATCAAAAGTAAAAGAGATAAAGTAAAAAAAACATGAGATAAAAAGAATAAGTAAGATCTATTCTAACATCTGTATCAAATATGATCATGTGAAATACAAGTCTATAAGTCTCAAAAGGTTTCTTGAAGTTGAATTTATTTTTTATTATGTATTTTAGAATAAGAATAGGCATCGTAAGATGCCCTAGTAGGTGAGTGGATGTAGGGATGGGCATCACAAGATGCCCCAAAGTTTGAAGGGACATGTGGATGGGCATCATAAGATGCCCCAACATTTGAGGTGGAGTGAAGTAATATTGAACTATTTAAATGGTTTGCATTGGGTTGGTAGGTGCATTTGGAGATCGGAAAATGTGTTGGTTTTTTATATTTAGGAGGTTAAATGTGACATATGATGGGTAGGAGAGGTATGAGGAGGTAAATAAGGACTATGTATGATATGAATCAAAGTAGGAATTTGTACTAGGTACTCATTTGGTTCATGTGACCTAAGAGGTTGAGGTTCAATGGATGCAATGATGTGTTTAAAAATTTTCATGTTAGCTATACTTTCCTTATTGGTGTAGGAAGAGGATCAACTCTGGGTTTAAAAAAATTAGTGGATGAGGTATAGGTATTGGATGATTTTTATTGATCATTATAGAGTTGATTTTGATGTGATTGTAGTTCTTGAGATTGAATTTGAGAAGCTTGAAGATAGTCTTGATAACATTGTTTTGTTAGAATATCAATATTGAAATGTGGACTGAGAAAAGAATAAATTAAAAAATGGTGAATATAATGATAAGACTCATGATAATGACCTATATTAGCATGCCACCAAAAAAAATTATCAGGATTGTACCATTTGGAGGAGGTTTGGAAGGATCAAAGCTCGTGGGTTTAGAGGGTGGTAATTCCCTCTTAAATTGTTCTATATCTAAGGGAGAATGGGTTGGGTTAAAATTAGTTGAATTGGATACTCCATTTTGAGGTAGGGGAAACTTGGACGAATCAATGTTATTAGAAGATTATTGGAAACGTCCTTTAGTAGTTGTTTGAGATGGTTCAAATTAAGTCATAAGAAAGTCTCGACTTTTTGCTTAGTCTAAGTCTTAATCTAAAGTTTGAGGTGAAAAGATTAGAACTTTGTATTTAAGGGGAGGTTTAAGAGTAGTGACAAATAGATTTAAAATACTATAATCATTTATGTTATGGTCCACTTTATGAGTAATATACTTCCATCATTTGATGAAAGTGTGAACAAATTCATTAGGAGGTTTTTTGGCATTGATGAAATGGCTAAGGTTATTTTAAAGAAGGTCATCATGTTGGAATTATTTCAATAGATAATTAACTAAATCCTCTATTTGTGAGATGGAGTGTTTAGGAAGTTGGTTGTACCATTCAAGTATATCACCAACAAGGTTTTTAGCTAAGAGCTTGGTGGTAGAAAAAGTGTTAGTTTGGACCCATTCCTTATAAAGATTACAAAAATTCATAAAAAAGATAGTAAGGTCCTTAGTCCCATTATATGTGATATTTGGAGAATTTTTCCAATATCTATGGATGAAATTAATGGAGGTAAAGGTTCATTTTGAAGATGTTGAAGCATTTTGTTATTTATTAGAGGTTGAAGGATGATATTCACATTGGCATCTCTAAGAGGAGGAGGGATAAAATTTGGATTTGGTTGAGACATCATGACTTGAGGTGGTTGACTATTAATGTTTAATAAATGTTGTTTCATGTTCATAATTTGATATTGATTGGTTGTTTGGATGATGTTCATTTTTTGAACTAAGTGTGTAAGAAATTGAGTAGTATCAATAGGTGGATTAGAAGGTGGGGTATTACTATTAATAAAAAGAGGATTATTAGTGTTGATAGGAGGAGGATTATTTGTAGGTGGAGGATTCCCAAAATTTATATTGGGAGGAGTATTAGTATGAATGACCTCAACTACATTACATGGTGTAGTGATTGGTTCTGGTTTAGGAGAAAAGGAAGAAAGAAAGTGGATAGTTTCATCTAAAGTAATAAAATACGTGAGGTTATTATCCAAATCATTAATTAAGAAATGTTCTTAACTAAGAGAAAGATGAAAATATGTCATCATGATGAGATAATAATAGATAACCACACAAGGAAAGAGGTGCAAAAAATAATAAATAGATAGGAAGTGACAAAAATAGTACAGAGTCAACTAGGTTGACCTAGCATAGAAATAGGGTCTATAAACAGTACAAGGTCGATTGGTTTGATCTAATATAATGAAAAAATGATATAAAAAGAGTTAATAGGGTTTTAAAATAGCAAAAGGTTGACTAAGTTGATTTAGTATAGTGTACAGAGGATGGAAAAATGTACAAAGTTGACTAGGTCAACCCAGTATAATAGATAGGAAAATTTAGAAAGCCTATAATAGATTGTGAATTGAAACAAGATAATTTTTGCAATTAATTTGAAAAGTAAGAACTAAATGGAAATGAAAAATAAATTGTATTAACATTGGCCAAACTAATTGAGGCACATAACACAAAACCTTACACCAATGCTAGCTAATCCAAGTTTTTTAAATACAAAATATAATTGAGAAAAGAACAAGCAATAAACTTGAAAAGTAAATAACTAGCTAAATGGTCAAACTAAATATTTATAAGATTATTAGGATAATTTATTAAATGTGATGAGAAGTTGGCTATAAGTAAGGAACTAGAAAGAAATCTAAGGATAGTTTTATGTAGTTTGGGCTGAAAGGAATCTATAGTGGTAAGGATATAGAATTGGTATTGGGGTCTACCCCTCACTTCACACACTATAGTGATAATTTTATCAGGTGTTTGTCCAAACTATACCATTAATCATACTTTACACTTGACCAAAACATCAAATCAGCTTCCCCCTTGGTGATTAAATCCAAGTATCTTGGCCTTGGGTAGTCAAATGTTAAAATGCTTATTTATATTTTATGATTTGGTCATGTGTGCATAAAATATAAAATAGTAAAATTAAATGATTAATTAAAAACCACATAATTAAGATATGTGATCTATTATAATCATGCAAGTAATTATAAATGAAAGTGTGAGATAATTACTATCATATAAAGGTTAATTCCAATTTTGAAATAAGGTACATCATCAATACAGTTGATAGTGTATACAAAAAATAAAAAATGGGTGGATAGGGTTAACCCTAAACTATAGAAGAAAGGTCTTAAAATGAATTGGGTTGGAAAAGTTAACCTACTTATCCATACAACACATAGAATACATAATTGGGTTGATAGGGTCTATCCAGTTGACTGTACAAGGGTAGTTTTGAAGATTGGAAACTATGAAAGGAAAGACTGTAAACAAAGAGATAGAAGGATAAAAATGGAACCTTGATGGATCGGAGATGTAGATAAGGAAGATTATTTTTAGAGAACCTTATAAAATTCTTGCAAAAATTACTAATTGGGTCAACCAGGTCAATCAAACTCTACAAAAACCTATTGTTGAGTGTCTATATTGTATAGGTTAGAATGGGTTGACTTAGTATGTTGAAAAAGATATATAAAAGTCTAAAAATTGTATTGGGTAAACTAGGTTGATGTAATAGTCTATAATAGAATTTTGGAAATCTAAAAACCTATATTGGGTCGAATGGGTTGATCCAATAGCCTGTACCTAAAAACCTGTGCATATAAACTAGAGTTGGGTTGAAGCATTCATCAACCTAGTATAGTAAATATATGATAAAAATAATTATTAAAATAATGAAATAAGTGAACAAATCCTATAAGGGTTAGTTCATGTTAGGTTCACTAGAATGTATGTAATCAGAAATGCATCATGTCTATAAATCAATTTTGGCTCGAAGAAGATAGATCACACCTGCACTTACGATTGGTAATAGTTTTTTTAAGTGGTAGTATGACCAAAAAGGGGATATATTAGACCTGATTAAGGCATCACTTATCACAATACACTATGTTAAGGAGGGCTCCAAAGCCTCCAAACTAACAAAATTATGCAATAACCCTAAAGGGGTCCTAGGTTTAATATTTCACTTATGTCTAATAAAAAAGAAAGTAAATCTAATCTATTACTTACCAAATCTTGTGGCATAAAGCGGGGGTTAGAAATAGAACAACCTAAACTAAACATGCATAGAAGACATATACTCACATCAATGTATATGGAATCTTAATGCATGGAAGAGAAGCACAACTACATTATCTACTCTTACAAAGGAGAAATAAAGTTAGGAATACTTACCTTTGAAGATGAACCCACTGAGCCTCAATTTCTCCCCTGGACAAGGTGATTTGTAAGATATTGTTGTGGTATGTAAGGATAATAAAGATAAATCATCTCTAGGTGACACAACCTATCTATGCATCTGAAAGACTTCTCCATAAGACAAGATCCATATCTACAAATAAATTATGGAACCCTAAGATTTATTCCTAAAATAGAATAGTCAATAATTATATTTTCATTCTCACTTATTCTTCTTCAACTATCTATTCTCAAATGGTTGGAAATGAACTTGTATATATAGCTATATCTTACCCTAAATCCTTTTGAATATGTCAGTTGTATAGGGTCGACCCAGTCGACCCTATATGTTTTTAAGAGATAATTAACTATGTCTTAAGCTATGTCAAACAAATGGATAACAAGCTCCAAAGTGAAAAATACCCCAAAATAGTATTGGGTTGACCCATTTGACCCTATATAATAATTAGAGGCTAAAAAATTTACAGGGTCAACCTAGTACAACCAACTATCAAAAGGGGGATAAGGTAAGGAACAAAAGTATAAATATGTGACAAATGTTTATAATTAGTACAAATAATAATAATAGGCTTAGGGTAAATGGTTTTATGAGACAAGTGTTTAGATGGAAAGTGTAAAAATGGAAAATAATCTTATGAAGCACCAATGGTCTACCCACCGCTTTCATAGTGCACCCTTTAAGGTGTGTACTTAGAGAGATCAAGACTTGATGGGTTCTTGTAAGATGCAAGGTAAGTGATAAAAATTTTTAAAATATTATATGTATACATAATCTGGGTAAACTAGTACTCTCCCCTAATCAAAAAGGTATATTTAATTCTTTTGGATATCCTAAGTAAGGGAGAATCATGGATAGACATCCAAACCTAGGGGTGTATGTCTTATAAAATTCATATAATGTTGTGAGTGTATGCATATATGTACATGAAAGAATATGAATCACATATATGATTCTCAATATATTTTAGAGTGGGGCTCTAGAGTAACCCATTATGAACATATATTATAGTAAGGACTATGTTGAGGAGGTATTACATCATGTATAAGTGACCTCCTTAAGGCTTCTTATCCTTGTGTAATATTTGTTCCCATAGCCTTACACTGATTACTTCACCCAAAGTGAATGTTAACTCTAATTTCATTATCAATTTAAGAAAAAATCCCACTCATAGTGTAGGAATTCAATTCTCATATAGATGAATAACCTATTCAAGAGGACCATCCCAATTTGGATTCCCATCCTAAATTTGGTCACTTTTACTAGTTGCTTATCTTTCAGGTTGATGGTTTCCCTACGTAGTATCTAGTTGTTGAGTGGCCTTTTTTTGGGTTTGATTAATAATTAAAAGGATCCAATCCTTGTAAAAAAAAAGTATTGGATTTATAATTAATTTTATGACCATATAAAACCAATATCAATAAAAAATTACATATTTTCTCTACACTTTTGAATACAAACATGAAACTCCCAATTACATATGTATGTGTACACTTTTGGCTTCTTGAGTAATCAGCACTAACCATGCACTTTGTGATTGTTTAAATTTTATTAAAAATAATTATAACCTTATATAATATTTAAAAAGGTTTATATAACTTAAAAATCCATCAGAATCATTTCAAAATGCATACTCTCATCAATCTACTTAAACATGCATGTAGGTAATGATTCAGGTTTCCATGCCTGAATAAGCTTTCTAACCTTTACACCTTCAGTCATATTGAAAATTTATGAGGACCATATTAATGATTGGAATTTAAGTGTATAAATATATCATTTTATTATAATTACTTCCATAACTCCTTTTATATTAAAACCTCATCTCCCAATACAAGATCCATTGCACTTTCTTGGAAATGGAGACCTACAAGTCCGCAGATTTGTAGGTCTGCATTTTTGCCATTTTGAGCCCCTTATGAAGCATTCTCTTATCATCTTGTCACTAAAAAAATATTCCCAATATATACTTAAAATAATATTCATGATGTTTTATACCTATATACCTATTATTCAGTACATGATTTATCTTTTTGATTTACTTTTGTAAGGGCAAATTTGCACACATTCTCAAGCTTGAGATCACTGTGTGTTTTATTTAGAATATTTGATGTTGAGATGATAAATATTGTCAGAGTTATTTTAGGCATAAAATATCATTTTAATTATATTAAACTAATTCCCCATTGGGTTCTTTGAGTTTTAAACTCAAATCCATGTTGGCCTCTTACTAACATGTTATGCACACTCAGCTAATGAACATGAGAAAATGATATTTTTTACATTTTTGGCACTAAAAAATATTTTAGGGTTTATAAATGGGTTTTAAAAAATCCAAACATATTACCAAATCCTAAATATTACTCCTTTAATGCATTGATGATCTTCATATTATCAATATTTTGCCTGCCACCTTGATTCATGATGAATGTTTGTGGAGGGTTGTAGACATGAACATGTTGTGAAGCTCTAGGTCCATATGGAAATTAAAATACTATTTTATTACCTTTAACATAATTAAGTGATTGTGGAAATTTTTTTATAATTTCACCAACATGTTCCAACTACTTGAAAACCCCAAAACACCCACAAAACCATTGTCTTCAACCTATAACCTATTCAAAAATGAAGATTTTTTCCCATTTTGAGCTCATAAATTCTAATTGGGGTTTTTTAAATCATAAATTAAAATTATGAATACCCATTATATCTTTACCATTTCTCTCATGTTTCCAACAAACTTCAAACTACCATTCTAAGGAGAAAACTAAGCTAGTGGGTTTTTTATAGGGTTTTAGACCACCTTACCTTCTTAGAATTTGTTCATTAATCCTAAAATATATTAATTATAAATAATTCATTTAAAATAAATTTAAATATGGGCCTCATAATTTTACAATATATTTTGACCTAACCTTCTCTCTCCTATTCAAAGTAAGTAACTAAAACTGGCCATTAGGAGTTTGCCAAGAGCTCGATGGGTAATAGAAGTGTTTTCTTCCTTATTTTGAAATATTAAACATTATTGAGCATTTATTTGACTTGGTAAAGATGAAGAGATACCTTTTTAAACATTTTCACCTCAAAATGATCCCTTCAAATCTATACAAGTGACTAAACTACCCTTTTTTAGTGTTAAAACTACCATAACTAACCATATTTCTAATTTGACACTATAATATTATGAGATTCATGCAAAATTCATGTTTTAAACCTTATCAAAAGTAATTTTCAAGTGCCTTGATATATATTTCCACATTTTGGGGTTTAGAATGGACTTTGACAAGTTTACACATGTTAGTGCTGTATAAAGAAGATTAAAAATGACTCATTAGCCTTGGATATATCATGGAATTATAAGACATCAAAGTATCCTCTAAAACATGTTAAGAACTCAAAAATACTTACATTAATCTTAAAATTCATGACATGTGTAATTAAAAGGAACTAGAAGGCTTAAACAACATAGTATCAACTTTACCTTAACTTTTCCAAAAAAACATAAACTTTGCTAAACACGAAAGGGAGACCATCCTAAATGACTATTTGAAGACCCTAGATGGCTATAAACAAAGTTAAAATGAGCTAACTATCATGTTTTTTTATGAACTTGATCTATGGTATCCAAAATTTGGTTAACAATACCATGTCTTCCTTCTCTTTCTTCCTCCTATATTCTTACATGATGCATGGTACATTGAACTTATTCTATCATTTGAGATTTTTATCACCTTTGGATTTTTATTTAGGTTTTTTGGATCAATATTTTAAATATTACTTGTTCCTTATTTTACTATATTATTTATAGAATATTTTTGGAAGAGGGAGATCAGAAACCATAATGAGTTGGTATCTATGAAAGCATAAGTCTACCAGATTGTCCCTGCTCTATACCCATATCAATTATTATTTCCTCAAACAAGTATTAAAATGGTAAGTGCATTTGATCTAGTGAAAGTGAGAAAAATTTATAAAATTTATATGTAATACTAAGAGCAGTCTTTATATGTCTGATTGAAGTATTCAATGTTAGCCTGATCATGATTAATTTTCCTATTCCATACCTAAATTTTGAAAATCTAATATGTAAGGGTGAAAAATCCTATAAGTAAATAAATTGGTGTACCTCTTCTTGGTGTGTTTTCCCACATGATGATTGTTTAGCTTCTAAACATGTTATAGGAAGTCATAATAGGTTATATACTTATGTTGAGCATACTATGAGAAATCAATTAGGTTTTCATATGACAAATAAAAAATGTCTAATCTAGAAAGTAGGAAGCTAAATTATAGAATGAAATGGTGAAAATAGAGAATGTTAACCTAGGAAGTAGGGAATATACTCTATGAAATAAATAAAACTATTATAATAAAGTATTAAATCTACCATAATCCTACAATTACCATCACATCCATTTTAAATTAGAGACATCCTTAAATGGTATATCCATGAAGTAATGCTCCAAAAACTATCCATTGACTAGATATGTCATCTCAATGCTTTAGAAGTCCCTCAAATTGAAAACATTATTACCTAGGATCTCTAAAATTTTATAATGTCTAATATATAATGGGGTGAACTTATCATGTTATGCTTTTTTTTCATGGTATTTCTCTCATAGAAGCACTAGATTAGATATCCTGAATGCTTTAAATTTTATTCTTTTATTAAGCCATATTTTCACTATATCTTAATGTTTATTGAAATTATGTAAGGATTAAGTACTTGAGTCTTCTATTTATATTATGTCAAGTAATTGAGACTCTACCTTCTCACCTAGCTCCATATATTCCTGCATAAACTAATATGTTATAACATTAAGCAGTATAGGAAAAACAAGTTATTTCTCGTAGATAAGGTGATGCCTTGAGTTTCTACTTTTATCTTGTTTGATCAACCCACAATACATAATTTAATAGATTATGCCAATCCATAGTTTTGTCTACTATGTACTTTTTAATGACATCAATCAAGTTCTTGTTTATTAATTTAGACAATCCATTTACTTATGGGTAATGATTAGATGATGACCTAATGGTGAATCAATTATCATGGGCCCATTTAATAAATTTAGCTGGTTAGAATGTTGGTTTGTTATCATAAATTATAGATATGGGAGCACCAAACCTAATTGTGATAGTTTCCTCTAGAAATATGATCACATCTTATGCTCTTGAATGATTTTTAGCTATAGCTTTAGTCCATTGTGTGCAATAGTCTATAGTAGTGAGTGCAAACTTATGGCTAGCCAAAGAATTAGGATTAATGACCCCAATGAAATATAACTGGTATGACCCACATGTATAATAATTATAAATAATGAATAATTTAATGTATATCAACATAACACAATATATATTGGTGGACCGAGATGTCCAAATATTAAATATATGTAGAAATAGAATACCCTTAAGGTAGGGCAACACCATACAATACTATATCAGGAAGGAATAACTCCAAAATGTCTCTCTGAGGGGACAACCTCCAATATCCTCTTACAATATAAGACTCAATTATTACTTGATTCTTTTACAATGATAAACATCTCCTTTATATATACCTCTATCTAACTAAAAATGGCGGGGTAACCTCTTAATCCCAATGTAGGTCAACCATTACCTAATGCACTAATTTCACAAGTTAATTATCCTAATTTATTGCACCTATATAAATAACTAAGGAAGATGTGTGCCACATTTTTGCATCTCCATCAATCCATATACATTAATATATCATATCCCTAGGTACATAGAATTCCTTCCCTCCTTAACATGTTTCACCCCTAAAATATAGGAAGAAACCAAATAATGTGTGTGATTTAAATCATTACACACTTTTATCCAAGCTCGATCATCCAACCACATGTATTTGATCCTAGTAGGTGATATCTTTCCAACCTTGTTTCCAAATTTCAATGTGCTACTTTGATTCCATTCATGATCATAACTATACCACCTTAGTTTTTATGAATAATTATTTATCCTTTGATTCCATGTACCATACTCTACTATGCTACTCTGATTCCATTCATGATCATAACTATACCACTTTGGTGTCCATGAATAATTATTTTTCCTTTTATTCCATATACCATATTTCACTATGCTACTTTGATTCCATACCTAGCCATAGTAGTTATGCCTTGGCTTCCATGCATAGCCATAGTTATTGGAAATTTGATTTCTTATATATCCAAAGTGACTGTTGTTGTGACACTCCCTCACATGGATCCATAATTATTTCTTATCATGATGATGTGGGTGTTTATATACCTCAAACTATTTTTATATTTGACCTTATCAACCTTTTCTTCTACCTCTTCCACCTTTTTATTTGGTGGTTCCTTTGTCTATTGTGTAGATAAAGTATTTTTATTTTATTATATTGTTTCCTTATCTATGTCTTCATCTAAATATTTCACATTCTCTTCTTCACCTACTTTAATATCATCTTCATAGTCTACCTTGATTGTTATTTGTGCCTTTCCATCTATGATATCCTATAAAGTGACCTTCTTTTTCCTATACCAAATAGCACCAAGTCCCATTGAGTGAATGGTATTCCTTAAATAATATGATGTAGAGGAATTACTATATGTACTTCTCTTTTCATCAAGACCTGACATTTGTGACATGTTATAACATAAACATGTGCATCCTTGAAAACTGTTGGCTAGCAATAACCCATTTTGAGGATTTTATGGGTTATGGTATTTCTAAAGGGATGATCACATCATATATTTTGGTCTAAAATTTATAGTATTTCTCAAGATTCTTCTAATGATATTCATCTCAAGTATATTCTTTCATAATTAATTCTATATAATATCCCTCTTCTGATCATGTAATGAGTTGTTTTGAGTCTCAAATCTCTCCTCTCTTCTCTTTTAAGATCTAGGGAGTAGGTACTTATAAACAAGTATTGAAAAATATAATTATACTAGTCTCCTTTAGATACTTGGTTTTCATAAAACTCTTTAATAATGATACATGGTTTAGGCTCAGTCATGAGTTGAATGATGCCCTAACCTCTAATAATCTTGGTAGGCTCGATTTCTATGTCAAACTCTTGCATTTTTTCCATTCATTTTCCTCTATGTTCTCCCAATTCATTATGTGCCAAAGTGAGATTAATAAAAGGGTATAGTATAAAAATGACGCTATTTTTCCTCAAGAAGTAATTTCAAAATTTATTTACCACTTTGATAAGGGAAAACATTTGATTGTCTATTATGGAATACCTGAGTTTTGCTTCTTTCAAGTTTGTGCTCATGAATGTAATATGATACTCACTTTCATCTTTCTTTTGGGTGAGCATGATGGTAATAATATGTTCTTAAGTGAATGAATACAATAATAAGTCTTTAGTGAAATTTGGACTTATCAATACATGGGCTAAAAATATTGCATCTTTAATGTATTGACAATACTTTCTAGCCTATGATATCCATTCCACTTTAGAATATTGAATGAGAATTGCATTTAGATGTTGAATGATTTATGAAAAGACAAATAAAAACTTTATCATGAAGTTTATTTTTCCAAATAAATATTTGAGTTCCTTCTTGTTGTTTGGGAATGTGATCTTTATTATCCCCTAAATTATATTCAAATCTATTGTAATTTCATATTTGGTGATGATGTGACCCAAGAGCTTGCCTTCTGTGACACCAAATATGATCTTTTTAGGGTTCAAATAAATTCAAAAACTTTTGCATATTTCAATGATTGATTGTAGGTTACCTATGTTATCAGTCCTCAATTTTGATAAAATGATGAGGTCATCCATGTAAATAATTATGCATTTACCTATTATCCCTTGGAAGGCATGGTCCATGTATTACTGAAAGGTACAACCTATGTTGATTAGGTTGAATGGCATCCTTTTATATGTACAATTACCCCACTTCATGGTGAAAATTATCTTCATTTTGTCTTTTGATTCTACCAATACCTAGTTATATCTTGTTAATCCATCTATGAAGGACATCATTCTTGAACCACTTTCTATTTGGATGACCTCATCTAGGGAAGGTAATGGATAATTGTCTTTTTTAGAATCTTTATTTTAGTTTATGATATTAACACAAAGCCTAATCTCCATATTCTTATTCTTGACTAGAAATAAATTAGCCACCCAAATAGAATGTTTGTTAGGAAAAAATATTTTTACATTCAACATATTTTCCACTTCCTTTTGAATAAGAGGTTCTAGGATAGGATTTGTCAGCATTTTCCTTTGTTTGAATGGTTTATGGTCTAAATTTAGAAGTATTATGTGGGTAATGATCCCTTGGATTGAAAACAATCAAGTCTTCACATGTCCATGCAAACACATACTTTTATTGAGTGAGTATATTCTTCACCCTTTGACTTTTCTCTAGAGTGTAGTTGAGACCAATGTTAATTGAGTGTAGGTCATACTCATGTCCTAGATTCTCCCTTTTAAATTTAGACTCATTTAATTTTAATTTCCTTTTCTACTAAGATTTATGATCTAAATCAAATGTACTTTCCAAGGAATCCATCCCCAGAGGGAGGCAGTTTTCTTTTAGCTGAATGATTCCTTCTTCCCCCAATTCCTCTTAGCATAAGTAACTAATTTCCTTATCATCAATGATTTGAGACTCAAATTACCCTGAGTTAGTAAATAACTAGATTATCTACTAATCATAATCAAAGACTTATAAATTATCCAAATTGTCTAGAATAGATGTAAAAATTACTAGCTCAATAAAGAATATTTGTACCCTTGATTCTTGTAGGGGTGCCAAATTAGCATCTGAAGCAACCACTTAATCAACATCTTGATTTTTTTCTCTATACATAACCACTACATTAAAGGAATCAAAAGACTCAATAAAATACTGGGCTCTATGTTTGTACCTCTTTAGATATGATATATTTCAATGGTATTGTTTCTTGACCTCATTGACTACTAGATCTGAGCCTCCATAAATTAACAGTTGTTTGACATTATTTTTGAGAGAAAAATGCAAACACAAAATTAGTGCATCATATTTTACTCTATTACTATTATAGGGGAACTATAGTATACATGTTTCTAAGTATTTATTGCCTTTTAGGTCCACCAATTCGATTTTAATGATTGATGCTTGTTTGGATCTTGTGTTATCCAAGTAGTTATTTGACAACTGGGAAGATCCCTAGAATTTTGGTTCTTACACCTCATGATTTGTAGTAAAGGAATAGATCCCATGTTAAGATATTTATAAATTACTTATTAATTCTTTTTATTTTATTTAGAAATTAGGTGATTCATTCTTGGCTCTTGATCATTTTGAATTTGGTTTAGGATACCTCTCCATGGTAGCCAAATGTGAGATAAATCTATTTATATATACCCATTCAATGTTTTGGACTAGTCTCTGTTAAGGAGGAGTCAATATCCTTCTAGAATATCCACTAAAAATATGCCAATTATCATTTTTTCTCATGGTCTAGATTCTACTTGGATGCATACATCATGCATCTCTCGTATTATAGGGATCATAGTCTTATTTAGCTATGAAATTGTTATCTTTGATGGGCTTGAAATTGAACCTAGTTTTTATAAAATTAAATTAGGCATCACCATGGCTAAAAATCTAAAATAGTTTAAACAATTATGGATATTCTTGCCAAATTCTTAGATAGTCAATAATAAATATAAAACTTTTTGTTTGCTTTTATATATGACATTGGTGTAAGTAGCCTTTATCTTCTCATTAGTTGCCTTTCCCATAATAGACCTCCATATGAGATCCTTTTATTTAGTGATCTAAGCCAATTCATGAATATTAATGTTGTATTTAATATTATTCATGTATTCAACAATGTTGTACCCTCCTTTTCCTTGATCCTCCTTATTCTATATTTGTCCATTCCCTTTTTGGGGAGGTGGATTATTGTCATCTCTTGGATTCAGTGAAATAGTAGTGTTGTTCAAAGGAGTAGATGTTTTGAAAGGTTGTTTATTCCTAATATTGTAGTTGACCTTTTTATATTATTGGAAAATGTGTACTTTATCAAAGTTGTCCTTTGGTTCATTATCATCTTTTTTTCTAGGAAGAAAGAGTCATGCATTTAAAATACCATTACTGAATATTCATCTTATAGATGGAAATCTAGTGGATTATTAATCAAGTATTTCCTTACCATATCCATCTATAAGATCTCCAATACTATACATAATTCCACACATTCAAGTTCACTAGATTATGATGTATTATGGACTCTACATCAATTATCTAGAGCTATTTATATGATGTTGATCTCTGGTAACTTGTTGGGTTACTGATCTATATTATTCATAAGTCAATTAAATGGTCTATTGTACCTTTGAAACTTAGAATTTTAGTAATTTTCTAGGTATTTGTGTTTCCCATCTTCTTCTTCATGTTCAGTCATTATTCAATTTCTATACCATTCTTTGGATGGAATCTAGTTTTTCTTTGGTAGAATTATCTCCTTATGTAACTTTAGTATTAGAAGGTATTGAATGTTGGTTTTGTTGATGATTATTTATATATACTTGAATGTTCATTTAATGATTATTTTTATTGGTTTTTTATTATATTAGAGGAGGTAGACATATAATTGATTCTAGTTGAAAGCAAGGACATTTTGATTAACATGAAGGATTAGATTCAAGGCTAGAAAACTAGCATTGATGTTGGGAGTGCCTAGTATTTGAGGGTTTAGTTGTCAATAAATATTGATATCCTCTTCATATGTTAAATCTAGAGTGGTAGACGTAGCATATCTTTTTAGGAACACTATAGTGATTGGGTCCAAGGCATTATTATACATATCTAATGCCAATGCTTTATCTAATCTATACTATGCATTAATATAATTGTACATCTTATGGAATATAGTGTTAAAATCCCAAATTGGCTCATTAGGCTCCCTCTTCATGCTATTTAAATGTTGATACACTAGTCTAGGGATGGTAACTTGTTTAAATTGGGCAAGAAATGTGATCTGACATGCATTCTAAGAAGTGATTGAGTTATTTTTAAGGTTGAGGTACCAATCATAGGCAACATCCTATAAGGTAAATGGGAAAATTTTGCATACAACATCCTCATCAGCAACATTCATTAATATTAAATCATCCTTTAAAGAATTGATATTTTTCTCTAAAGTTTTTCCTCCTAAAGGGGAGAAAGAAGGTAGATATTTCTCTAGGTTCCTAGGTAAATTGTGCACATCCCCTAGGATGGAAATGATATATCCTATTAACCAAGGTTGTTGTTGGGCCATAAGATGATTTATGGGATATATATTTCTTATTGGATATGGTGTTATATCCCAATGTATATTGGGAACAACTAGTATAGATATAGGCCTTTGATGTGGTGATAAGGGTGAAACCAAAATACTAGTTTGGTCCCTAGACTCGATAACTCTCTTGGGCATCTCCAATGCAACTCAACAGAGGGGATAACCTCTCAATAGGGAAGAAAAACAAGTGGCCCTCCTTATATAACCAAATTTTTTATTGATGTGGGTTTGTTCACACCCCCAAATTAAATTAGGTATCTTATAATGTCTTATAATCTCAAGGGAGGTAAATTCCACTCTAGGGCATGAGTTGCATCTATGGGTTAAACAACCTTATGGTGGAAGAGCAAGTAGAGCATCTAGGTTGTTAACTAATTATTATTATAGTGAAATGAATCCTAGAAAATAAATCAAACCTACATGATTGGGATGGATGGGTGGTAACTAATCTAGAGTGTGTAGGTCCCAATAAAATAAACTTTAAAAGGAGAAAAAGGTAGATCAGAAAAGAAGGTTTTGTGGTCTCAAGAGTTCACCTCCTTGGTTGGTTTCTTCATGGACAAGTGTTTTTAAAACTAATGATTTTTATTTATAATTTTTTTACAATGATATAAAAACATAGTTATTAAGTCTAGGGGAATGATATCAGAAACTTGATGGTTTAAAGTGAAGGTTGTTCTCTTTAGATTTGTTATTGCACACCCTTAAATGAGAGATTATAGCTCAAACTAGGAAGGCATCTATGGTAGTTTTTGTAAAAACTTAGAAGACTATACCAGAGAGAAAACACTCTTGCACACTAAGAACATTAACATAATTCTAACTATTTTTTGAATAATCAATGAAATATACTAACTTTCAATAGTTTTTACACATATAAGATTAACATACATCAATGAAAACAATTATAACCATCCATATATATTTACACACTTCAAATTAAGGTAATAAAATAACCAAGAAATAAAACCTTAATAACACAAAAATGGAACGAAATGACACCAACATAGTTGCATGACAATCAAAACTAATTTTCTCTTGTATTGATAAAACTTCCAACCCTTTAGAATGTGTAATTATATGAATATATATATTTGGGGAGGGGATGCCTAATCCTCCAAGTGCATTTAGACTCATGGTTACATTATGTAATTAGAACCTTATTTCTAATTTTAGCATCTAAATTGCATGTGTTCGTGTTCATAGTTAATTACAAATATGTCAAGATAATTGGCTTATACAATGTAATGCAACATGTGAATGCTTATATATAGTTTAGGTAATTTTAAATTTATGTGATAGGTGCAAGTAAATTATAAGTATAAATATAATTTTTATATGCATGTGTGCATAAAAAATTAGCTTTCAACTTAAGGTTGACTAGGTGTTTACATGGAACTAGAGGTTTTTGGAGGCATTGAAGTTGTAGCTTGTGCTAAACTAAAAGTTGAAGCAACAAATTTTTTATTTGATTATAATACTTGATAGTGTTTATCATGTTGGTACTTGATAATGTCCATATTAAGTAATAGAGGTATATGCACCCTATTGACTTGTTCAAGGATCCTTGCATGCTCAGTATTTATGTTTCTAAAGTTAGTTTTGAAGATTTCAACCTCAATGATCTTTTTCCTATCAAAATTTATCTTTGATTATACTTTTTATAATGTATTTATTTATAAATTTTTTTTGAATCTTGTTGAATCTTGTTATAGGAGTTGATCAAAATTAGCCTTGATAATAAGTCTATCTATGTATTATTTATCCCGTGAGAGAATTAGCTCATCCAAAATATACAACATGAGAGTTTCATGATTTTCATACTTAGGAATTACTACCTCAGTTTCATTAATCCACTCTCTAACCTCTTACTTCTTGATGACTACCAAACTAAGGGCATTGGTAGCCTCCAATGGTGAATTTAGATTTAGGTGGGTGTATACCTTACTAGTTATATAAATAATAAGAAATTTCAATTTATTTTCATCTAAATTCAAATAATTATATAATTATGGTGGTTTCTACTATATGAGGTGCCAATTCGACCCTCATTGAACCAATAACTTCTAGGATATTGTATAATCTAGATTCAACATCCTACACATCTACCTCAATCTATATGGGAAGATGCACAATTTGATGTTGTTCCCTTATTTATTCTATTTCTTGTTCCATCTCTTTTATTTCCATCCTAGTTCCTTCTTGTATTTACACATAGCACCCTTATGAGATTCAAAATAGGAATTAAAATATTTTATGTATTGGGGACTACCCCAATTTCCTATATTTCCTTTTGGACAAAGTAAATACTTATTGTCTCCCTTCCACTATGACCCCTTTCCCAATCTAATTTTCTAGTTTCCTCTATCTTACCATTTTTAAACCCCTCGTATATTTTTCAATTATGAAAATTACATTAGGAAACTCTATAATTACAATATTAAGCCTATAGTAAGCCCTTGATTGCATATTTATCACCCATTATGGGAGGACTAGTTGGGATAGATCTATGGGTTGAGTGTCTTGAACTTTAGTCTCACCCAATAATTCTCTTGATGTCTACTTTGAAGTTTATTCTAGTAGGGGATAAGGAAGTGAAGACCAGATAATTTTAGACTAGTCCACTCCACCATATTGAGGTTCTGAGTGAACTATGTAAACTGGCTTCTTCTTCTTCTCAGGCTTATTTGTTTCTATCACCATAGTATCCTAAGAGGATCTATGGGGAGGCACTGGTAAACCTAGCTGAGAAAATGATACATGGAGTTGATGACTTACTATTACTCCCTTGACCTTTTTTATTTCCCTTTTATTTATCTTTGTATGGGTTATGATAATAGTGGAAGGAACAATAGTAAGAATAGTAGGAATGGATACAAAAGATGTAATTAGAGGAAGAATAATTGGGTGAGTAGGAATAGTAAGGGTAGAGTAAATCTCCTCTACCTCTAGAAGAAGTAAGGTTGGTTGGTCACTTGGTTTTGTAGGAACCACCTCCACCTTGGGGACCAAGAGGGGAGAGGGACCACTAAGACTGAGTGAAATAATATCAAAAATATTAACAGTAAAAGAGAGACATAAGATGAAAAATGATAAGTGAAAATTGAAGGATTTACTTAATCACTTGATGTTTAATCATGCAATGGTTCTTTCCCCTTTGTGTCTTTGATTCTCAATTTATAGTATATTTGAATTTTTACCTCCTCATTATTAGACTCACCTCTAGTTGCCTCTTGTATGGATGCTTTTGTTGAATGTGTATCAACAATTATAATTATGGATGGGGATGAAATCTAGGATTTCTCTAGTATCAAATGGTTGTCTTCCCAATTTTGAAAGTTGATTATTGTTTGGATATGGTTTATCTAACAATAATGAAAACCTATGGGATTGATATAACATTTGGCTGGGTAGGTCCCTCAAAATTTGAAGAGTCAAGATAAATAGGTTCATCTTATGCTCCTCTAAGTGAGATATTAGGTAACCCTGACTCTCATAAACAAATTATAGCTCCTCAGTTTGTAGCTACACCCAACAAATACAAATTATATCAGGCATGCTATATATTATAATAGAATCTCTATGGACCTCATCAAATTTGTTATGGAGTTAATTATAATTTCTATAAACTTCATCATTTCTATTTTGCTATTTGCATGTATTCTAGCTATCACAAAGACTCCAAATAGAAATAATTCTTTGTGATAGCTAGAATAGACCAAAATATATATAATTTTTATTTATAGATTATATCTAAATATAGATTTATGTAATTCCAATAAATAGATCTCTCCATATTTTATGGATATTGAGAATATATTATAATAAGTTACATTCTTATAATAAATATCTCTCTCCATATTTTTTAGAGATTGAGATAGGATATAATATTTAGGTTGTTACTCCTAAATAAGGTGTTTGTTGGAAGCATAATATTATCAATGCAACCTCCTACACCTAAATTAAATCAATCTATATATTTTTCTTTTCATCAATTTGAGTAATCTATTCTAAAGCTTTTGTTTTGAATAAATCCTCTTTCAAGGAATGAGCTAACCACTCATTCCAAGAAAGATGGATCAATGTATTTTATTTACTTATTTCTTTGTTCTATAATTATCACTTTGTTGTAAATTTTTATTTTATTTCTTTGTGTCTATAATTATTTATTTGTATAGTTTTTTATGAACTTGAAAGTGTTTTATTTGTTTATAATTTCTTTTCAATTTAGTAATTTACTTTCTTACAAGTGTGATTTAATTTCTGCAAGTGTGAAGTATGGTAAAAGAGTGTTAAGCATGAGATATATATTTTACTTAATCACATTCCTTTTACTTTAACCACTTAATTATAAATTCAAGATATACAATAAAATTGAAATCAATAACATGCACCACATGAGAGAGAGAGAGAGAGAGAGAGAGAGAGAGAGAGAGAGAGAGAGAGAGAGAGAGAGAGAGAGAGAGAGAGAGAGAGAGAGAGAGAGAGAGAGAGAGAGAGAGAGAGACCAAGTTTTACATGGAAACCCAATGTGGGAAAAACCTTGAAGAATAATCTAAAGTATATGAATGAGCACCAACTCAAATTATAAAGTTCACAAGCACCAAATTGCAAGAGCACCAACCCCTTTACTGAGCACCAACACAATAATTATTCATGAGCACCAACCCATAGGAACACCAACCCATTTTATGTATAAAACACAACTATCTCACAATGTTGCTTTATCAATAAATGATATAATACTACTACATCTCTTCTCTTTTTTCTTCTCTCCTCTGGTCTTCTTAGCTAGATAAAACAATTCACACACACACACACACACACACACACACACACACACACACACACACACACACACACACACACACACACACACACACACACACACACACACACACACACACATCAAATAGATACCCAAGCCTCCTTTTATATCTTTCTAAATGACCTTTGGCATTCACCCTTTATGAACCATCATTCCTCATGGAAAATGGCACCAAACTTGCATGACCCTTTGAATCCTTTCATTTGAATAGTCACATGGTGACCCTTAAAGAGCAAATGCATCCTTTCCCCTTTTATATCTTTATCCATTGACCCTTCAAATTCTTCAAGGTGACCCTTCATGGTAAAATCCATCCTTTCCCTCTTTTTTCTTTAGTGGTGACTCTTTAACTTCCTCATGGGCCCTCTTCTATATTTATTCAACCAAGAATATATCCATTAATGTATAAATAATATTAACACACTTTACCAAAGATATGAACATTAAAATTACCTTTAGACATTAAATGTTATGGGGCATTTATCACCAATAATGTTAGACCTTTGACATCAATGATAATACTTATAACAAAGAAATTTTTTACCAAAGATCTCTTTCTCCTACTACATATAGCCTTTGAACACCAACACTAGATTGACATTATCAAATAAAGGGGATTGATGACCCTCATCATTTTTAGCACTATTTTTAGGGATCATGGTGTTATTAGGAGATTCATAATTTTCTAAGAGAATTGTCTAGTGGTAGTATATAAACAAAGTTTCTTGTGAGAGGGAATGTCTTTTTGTAAATTGTGTGACATGATATACTTAGTTGATGGTTATTTTAGAATTTAATTTCCTACAAAATAGATTAGAATTTATTTCCCTACAAACATAGATTAGAATTTATTTTTTTACAATTTGTAATTTATTTTAAAAAACAAAAACAAAAACCCCCATCATATACTAACATTGTTGTGTAGGAAATATAATTGGTAACATCATGAAGGAAGATCTAGTTATGTAAATTGGAAACAAAATCCTAAGAAAAATAAAGTTTAAAAAGGAGATAGCATTGAAATGATAAAAAATATACAAATATTTTATTTTTTAAAAAGAGAACCACACTAATGATATCTACTAAAATGAATGAAAATGATCTACAATCTAGTTTGTGTAATGTAGAACATCTGAGTTAAAACAATGTTGGATATTCAATATTATGGATAAGAATAGTTCATTTTCAATAAATTACTGATGTACTAATATTTGATCAAGATAGTACACTTGAGAGGTTAAATCTAAAAAATTAAATATAATATGTTGAAATGGGAAGTGTTTCTCTAACCAAAATACCTATGATTTTATCTGGTAGTTTTGCTTGTAGAATTAATTCCATTCTAATTTGGTATGGCTGATAGAGTTTGTTATGCATGATAATGTTTTTAATGACTTTTTTATATATTTATTTCATGACTAAAATGGATTTTGGAGAGATTCATGTAGATATTAGATAAAATTCAAAAGTATAGTCTCCAAAATATTGCATCCAAATATATCACCATGTAGTAAGCTCATTATTTTGCGTGCATTTTATGTGGATCAAACAAATTTGACAAGTCCAAAATAATAATAAAAAATGCATGCAACATATATTATGGTAGAAGTGGATTATTTTGAAAAGAAGATATTCTATTTTTACTAGAGGAAGATCATAATTATTTTGCACATATTTATGGGAATATTCAATGTGAAAAATAAATGAAAATATCACATAATTATTGGAATGAGCCATGACATGGATTCGGCATCACTACATGCATTGAAATGAAAATATTGTTCTAGATTTTATATGGGTAAAATAATCACATCTTAAAAATAATGGTAATTCTTACATAACTGCTAATTGTATTTCCAAATCACTACTTTTTAGCATGTGCAATTATTAAGGTTGTTATGCCTATATTGGAGGATCTTAAAATTTAAAATTTAATCTTCTCTCTAGATGATTACTAAAAGTTTGTACATGATTTTTTGAGATTATTGATGGACTATAGCATGCAATCATGTTTAATATAAAATATAAATATATTTTACTTGTAACATTCTCTAAGAATAGCTTAAAACCTTAAATACCTAGAAAATTTAATTAATCTAATCTCGATGCTCACTATTTATTATGTTATGTGTATATTGTTAATTTGTATGGTTGTCATATTTTTGGATTAAATTATGGCCTCAACTAGTAGCTTCAAACTCAATCCATAGTTACACCCAACATCTATGGATTGTATCAAGTATGCTACAGACTATAATAGAACCACTATGGACTTCATCATATTTGCTACAGACTTCATCAAATTTGCTATGGACTTCATAGAGCTTTTTATAGACTACATTAGACTTATTATGGACTATATCAAACTTTCCATGAACTACATCAAATTTTCTATGAACTTCATTAGATTTTCTACGAAATTCATCAAGTTTGCTATAGACTACATCAAGTTTACTTTGAATTGCATCAGACTCATTATGGACTACATCAAGACTACTACATACTTTAATAGAACCACTACATACTTATTTTTAAAGTATTTATAAATGTATTTTAATTATTCCTTGGTTTATTCTATCTATCATAAAGAACGCTTTCCATTTGGAGTCTTTCTATATATGGATTTCTATATATAGACTTTTCATTTATATATTGTATATAAATATAGATTTATGTAATTCCAATAAATAACTCTCTCCATATTTTATGGAGATTGAGAATACGTTTTAATATATTACATTATTATAATAAATATCTCTCTCCATATTTTATGGAGATGAGATAGGCTAGAATATCTAGGTTATTACTCCCAAATAAGGTGTTGGTTGGAAGCATGAGATTATCAAAGCAACCTCCTACACCTGAATGAAACCAATTGATATAAATTTATTTTCATCATTATGAGTAATCTATTCTAAATATTTTATTTTGAATAAATCCTCTTATAATGAATGAGATGACCACTCATTCCAAGAAAGATGGATCAATGTATTTTTTTAATTATTTCTTTATTTTGTAATTATCACTTTGTTGTAAATTGTTATTTTATTTCTTTGTGTTTGTAATTATTTATTTTTATAGTTTGTTATGAATATGCAGGTGTTTTATTTGTTTATCACTTATTTTCAATTCCTCAATTTAATTTCTTACAAGTATGATTTAATTTCATGCATGTGTGATTTAATTTATGTAAGTGTGGAGTGTGGTAGAAGACACCATTTACCATAGATCTCTTTCTCTTATTGGATATAGCCTTTAGACACCATTCCTAAATTGACATTATTAAATTAAGGGGATTGATGACCCTCATTAGGAATCTACCTCTAATTATAACTGAGTGGGTAGGCTTATAAATGTATGACTATGAACTAGTGGTGATGTTTGTGTGGAAAAAGGCATGAGTATCTTAGAATCATCTCTATATTATCCAAGTCCAACTCATGTGAAACTCAATCCACATAAGTAATAATAAATGTCAATGGGTGTTGGATCATCTTCTATAGTGGCATGGGAATATATATATGAGTTTTAGATATATACTTCCTTTGAATTAACAAGTAATGGTAATTGTGGTGTGAGAACCCCATCATCCACCATGGTAGGGGATAACTATGTTTTAAGAGGATATAGAATGAGTATAGGAATAGTGGTAATATATTATCTAACCTCATATGTATTCATATGCCTTATCATAATCTTGTGAGGTGGGGAGTCTATGATAACATGAGGTGTCCCATCTAAAGATGTACTCAGGGTGGTAGGCTTGGTGACTATGCAATATATAAATGGTTGATTATCTATTGGAAAAGTGTATAAGTATCCATCATCTAAAAACTTGAAACATCAGTTCAAGGTAGAGGGTAGGACATCCATAGCATGTATCCAAGGTATCCTAAGTAATAGGTTATAGTGAAAATTACTATGCATCACTTGAAATTGTGTAGGTAGGGTTTTTGGCCCACTATAATATCCAATGTAATAAAACCCAATGCCTAATTAGGAATGTCATAAAAACCTATAATGTTCTTATATGTATTTTAAATGGATGTTATATCAATCCCCATAGTCTATAGAAATGTGAGGGTGTATATGTTAAGTCCTTAACCACTATCAATTAGAACTCATTTAATAGTAGTGGTATTGATTTGTTCATAAATGAAGATTAGTATATTTTGATCAATAACTAACTGTGAGGTAAAATATTTATTAAAAAAGATATAATGTCATAAATTTACTTGATGGTGTTCTTGATAGATGCAAATTAAGTTGTATCTATGTCATAAGGAAAATATGTATGATTGAGTGTTTGAAAAAGAATATCTTTAATAATAGTTTCCTTTTCAAGTAATTTAAATATAGAGATATTAGCTAGTGTGTTTCTCAAATGATCCACAATATCAAATGATCTATTTTTATCCCTAGGTTCTATTATAGTGTTTTGAGGATGAGGAGGGATGGTGGGGTTACCCTTTTACTATATAGGTTGAGGAGGCATCCTATTCCATCTAGTAACAACTCAACCTATAGGATATACTATTTTTTGAGGGAGAGTAGTAGAGGTGGGATGTGAGTGAATGTAATCAACTAGTCTATGTGGTGGTAGAACAAAATGAGTCCTCTGAGCTCTCTATCATAGAGTATTAACTAGAGGTAACTCAAAGTGATCCATGCAAAAATAATCCTCATAAAAGGGGGACCTAAGATAGGGTAGAAAAATATGTGAAATAAGCTAAGTTCTAACATTGTCCATGAGATAAGTGTCATACATTTGCATCTTTCTACAAATGGAAAGTAATACACATATAAAACAAACCATAAGACTTTGTACCAAAAATCAAAAAATAAGATTCATCATGATAATCATGATGATAGGCTACAAATTGAAAATTGAAATATATTCTATAAATAATAATGAGAACCCTAATGTTGCACTAGGATTTTGAAACAATGTGTTTGAAGTAAGTTAGGTTCACAAAATTAATTAACTTTTTACGGTTATAGAGTGTAAGACCTAAGTTGTTAAAATATGCAATAAATAGAATAACTAACTTGTAAAAGAATTGAATTAAACTAATATTTATAATAATAAAAATGGAGACAAATGATTACTTAGATAGAAGCTACCTATGATGAAGAACCCAAAGTCTAAAAACTAGTACAAGAGCTAGTATAAGTGTCAAAAATAGGATCCAAGAGTAGAAAACCCTCCTATATAATAGTACCCTACCCTATAAATTATAAATACTACTTATGGCACTAGTGTTATTTATAAATGAATTATTATAAGCTTTTTAGAGCACATGTGTCTAAGTCTGCCAAGCCTATTCTTATGTGGACAAAACTTGATTCACTATTTGTGACCTATTTTGATTGATTTTGTATGAAAACCATATAAATATATGTTATTAGGTAATTTTAATTGGCACAATAATTAAATATGTAGTGTTAGTTGGGGAGGTTGGGCATCCTCAACACCCCATTGTGATGAAAATTTCATGTTGACCATTTTTGCCCCCAGGTCAAAAGATCAACCCTTATTACTTTAAATTTTGATTGGTCATGTCCAAATAATCCTTTTATAGCCATGTTTTACCTTTTAAAGTATTCAAATGGTCTCTATAAGGTCTTGTTAGCATATTTTAAGATTATTTCGACAAAAATAAGGTAATGTTTGATTTTGGTCTTATGTTAGTCTAGTCATGCCATGATGTGAATAAGGTTTATACACATAATATTAAAGGTCATTATTTGTTTGTAAAACTCATATCACTATTTTCTAACCTTGTATGAACACTATATTTTTGTTTGGAGAAATTAAGGTTGTTTTTTAAAGTTTACGATAAGTGTTGTGCAAGAGAAAGGTGATTTTGGTTAAGTTAAACACATGACAAAGATTAGAAGATTAAATATACATAAAATTATACTTTTTAAATATTTAAAATGACTTTTAAATGTGATAATGTCAGGAGAAAGTCATAATAATGGTATGCATGTAAGAACAAGTTAGTCTTTGCTCCAAAGAAGGTAGTTTTAAGCACATGTATCAACACAAGGGTCAATCTTCAGGTGAAAATGTTTGAAAGTGTATTTTCACCTTACAAATGAAATATACATGAATTTACATCTTTTATAGGTCTTGAGAAACCAAAATTTGCTTCAGAACCTCCATTACTCCCTTGGTAAGATCATAAAGGCAAATTTCACATGCTTGGTCTGTACAACACAAGGAGATTTGTGACCTGAAATGTTTTACAAAGGAGTGGGTACCAATGGAATTCAAATACATTTCCATATTTTTTATATTTGTTTCCCCTCATTTATGAACAATTGATAAGACCCCAGGGTGCTTTAAAACTACCTATAAACCCTATAAGCTAAATTTCTAGCACTTTCATATTAGGAGAAAGTGGATGAATGAAATGGATAATTCATGGAGGTCTTATAGAGATTTAAAATATATTTCAAAATGTTTTTTAGTATTCATTTGGCATGTGTGGCCCTCTGAGGAAGCAATATCTTCATGTTTGTTGAAGTGTAGCCAGTTTTATTGAAGTCCTTAAGAAGTTTCATATGGGGATGGTTTGAGCTAATTAATGTGTGTTGTCTTCAAGTATTGAAAAAAAATTATTCTCTATTAGGATCCCCTGATAGTGATACCTTACAGATAAATTTTTTAATATGCATACAAAGGTATGTTACATTTTCAAGAAGGAAAGATAGTTAAAAGCATAAAGAACAGACATATAGGTCTATTTTTCATATGAAATACATGAACACATGCATTTCAGATAAGTTTAAAAAGGATATATGAAATATGGGTTTGAAATTACATGGTTAGAATGTATTTTTCAATGTTATTTTCCTTCTCCAAGTCATAATAAATTTAAAACCTGAAAGCCCATACCCCATTCACTCCATTCTCTTACTGCAATGTATGTTAACAGGGTGAATGTGATAGTATCAAAAGAATATCTAATTCAACATGAACCTTTTGGATACCTAGAGAGATATTTTTAAGTTATGAATACACTTATTATAAAATTATAATAGACAATGAGGTCCAAAAGATGAACAATAGTCAAGGGAGCTCTAGGTCTCACATAGATCTACAGGGTTATAATAGTCACCAAATAAAAATTAGTGTTTAATGATAATATAAATGGATGGGAATCCAATTAATTTGACTAAAATAATTTATCAAACCTTTATGATACTCCAATAAGTTTACAAATCATACCATCAACTCATCAAGAGAGGTTGACTATCATAAAGTGTTTGAGACTATGTATAGGCCTGCCAACATAGAGTATGAACAAAAATATTACCAAATATGCATTAAAAGGGTTATATTAAGTTCATAACCCCATGAAAATATTTTAATGGTAGTATAAAATACATACATGGGTTTATATGATGAATATAGATGTTTAAAAAATCTTTGAGCATTGGAAATGTAGATCTACAAGTCTGCAAACCTATAGGTTTCATTTCCCCATGAAATAAAATGAGTCTTACTTAGAACATGGGGTTTATGTTTTAAAAGAGGTGTGTGATTAATAGTTAGACACTATGGAGATGGTATAGGTCATGAATATGGAAACTATGTTATTTAAGACTCATTCTTTAGCCCCAATAGAGAATAATCCCAAAAGGACATTAAAAACATACATGCTTGTGTAAGAAATAAATGATGACCTATGGGTTATTGAAGGTTTTAAGATGAAATCAAACATAAAAACCTTAAAATTTTTATTATAAATTAAATTAAACACTTTATTAGTTTTTAGACTCTCCCAATACTGAGAAAGGGGGCACTATTAGCTCATAGATACCTACATAGATAATGGGTACTGTTTAGGTCTACTCTTGAAATATTGATGATTTGTACTTGTAAGAGTTATATTTTAAGGATAAAATTGGAATGAGAGGTTATATAACCTATAAAAATTCCTTACTAATCTTTAAACTTAGAGGAATTTAGTGAGGAAAGGGTAAACATAGCCATTAGGGTCAAGTGCATTAGTGTGCTCATAAACCCTAGTATGAACTAATGGGGTGTGAAAATGGTATATAAAGGATAAATAGTAAGAAGACTATTTAAATTGGTCATTATTGATAATAAATACCTCCTTGATTTTTTTTAAATCAAAACCAAACTTCAAGATAGTTTATCATGCCTAAAACCTACCTCTCTATCTCATGCACATAGTCTACCAACTTGAGAGGAAGTTTGAGATTCTCACATATTTAATGAAGGTATGGTTGGTGACCTAATATTATTATTATAATAATAATAATAATAATAATAATAATAATAGGTAACCCTTATGTGATAATGATTCATAGAATTTGATTTTTCATCTAGGGCCTCAGCTAAATGAATAATCATTAAGAGTGCAAGGCACTCTTAGGCTACCAAGAAGGCTAGAATTAATCTGATGGGAGAAATATACCCTTAAATTCTTTAAAATTATATTATTTAACCTTTTAATTACTTTTGTGACCTTAATAGGTCTCATGATCACCTGAACATGGTATTAATTAGCATGTATAATGTATAAGCCATCAAAATTATCTTGAAAGAATGGTTGTAGGCTTATTGGTGAGTGTGAAAGGTAATAATTAGTCTTAAAATCAAGTAAAAAAGCCTATCAGGAATTAAAATAGGTTAAAAAATATTATATACACTTATACAAGTCTCCTATAAAGTTTTAGCCTGTGTCCATTAACCAAGAGTATTCTTCTGCTACCATCAATGGGAAGTACCTAGATAGAACCATTGTCAAATATTTTCTCGATCTGATAAGATCCCAACCATCTATTTCTTAATTTTACTTTGAATTGTTGGTACTTAGAATCAAATAGCAATGCCCAGTCTCCTACTTTGAATTGCCTTTCCTTGATATATGAGTCATGCCATTGTTTCTTTTGATCTTGGATTATCTCTATCTGGTGAAGTCATTCCATTATTAATTCATCCAACTCATTGAGTTGAAGGATTCGCTCCTTTTGAGCTACATCCAATTCAATTCCCACCTTAGCTATTGTCCTCAATGTTTGTAGTTCAAACTCAATAGGCAATAAGGGATTTTTCCCATAGACTAACTCATATGGTGAAAACCCTGTTGTGGTTTTCCAAGTTGTATTGTAAGCCCATATAGCTTTAGGTAGTCTTTCTACCCAATCTCTTATTTCTACTTCAACTATTTTAGTGAGGATGTTTTCCAATTCTCTATTTATTACTTTAACTTGTCCATTTGCTTGTGGGTGATAAGGAGATGACTTCATATGATTGATCTGATAATACATTGTGAAATCCTGGATTATATTAGACATAAATTGTCATCCCTAGTCTGAAACTAAGCTTCTTGGTGCTCCAAACTTTACCATAATTCTATGCCAAAGGAAATCAACAACTACTTATTCAATGGCATTTGTTAAATCTTGCACTTTTGCCCACTTTGTTACATAATCAATACACACAAGAATGTGCTCTCTTCCCTATGAAGGAGGATTAAAGGGTCTACCAAAATCTAATCTCCATCTCTCAAATGTTTCAATCACTACTTGTGGTTGTAGCAGCATTTCATTGGTAATAGTTGGTTGTCTTATCCTTTGAAAAGGATCACACCACCTGATATATCTCTTCACATCTTTGTACAGAGATGGCCAATAGTAACCAGTGCCAAGTATCTTGTGAGCTATTCTTTTCATTGAATAGTGTCCTCCACTTGGTTCAATATGACATGCATGGAGGATGTTAAAGATTTTATCTTCTCTTACACATATGCATAAAACCAAATCAGGACCACATTTAAATAGCATTCCATTTAACCATTTGAATTATGCATTTGTTTTGATTAACTTCTTTATTTATTTTTTAGTGAAAGGAGGAAAATTCCCTATTGCAAGATAATTTTCCATGTCAACAAACCATGGTGTATCAGCTGAAATAACAAATAATTTTTCATCTAGAAAGTTGTCCTTGACTAGATCTTGCTCCCCTGTAGTGGTCGGTCTACACAAAAAATTAGCTACCACATTAGATTTGCCTAGATTGCCCACAATAGTAATATCAAATTCTTGTAGAATTATTAACCATCTAATTATTCTACCTCCAACCACTAGTTTGTTCATTAAATATTTAATAGCTGAGTGATCTGTATGTACAAATATTTTATACCTTGTAATGTAATGTCTAAATTTATTGATTGCATAGATCACAGCCAAAAATTCTTTTTCAGTGGTAGTGTAATTTCTTTCAGTGGGAGTAAGATTTTTACTAAGATAGTAAATAGCATACATTCTTCTTTCTTCATCTTTCCGTCCCAAAACTACAACAATTGAGTTATTTGAGGCATCAATTTGGATGTGAAAAGGTTTCTCCCAATTAGGTCCTTTCAATATTGGGGAAATTACTAATTTCTCTTTAATTTGTTCAAAATCATGTTGACACTTTTCATCCCAAAGAAATTCACAATCCTTGGTAAGTAACTTAAACATGGGGGTAGAAATTTTACTAAAATCCTTGATAAAATGCCTATAGTATCCAGCATGCCCTAAAAATGACTTGATATCTATGGGGGTTTAAGGAATAGGCAAGTCTAAAATAATCTTGATTTTGTTTTGATCAACATGAATTCCTCTTTTTGAAATATGGTGTCCTAATATGATCCCTTCATCAACCATCATCAAATGTTTCTCATGACTAAGAGACAAGTGATGTTTTTGACATCTTGTTAATATTCTATCCAAATTTTTCAAGGCATCATCAAATGTATCTCCATGCACAGTAAAGTCATCTATGTATACCTCTACAAGTCATTTGTTAGGTCTACAAAAATTGCTAATACAACTCTTTGAAAAGTTGTTGGAGCATTACATAGTCCAAATAGCAATACCCTGTAAGCAAAGGTACCCCATGGACAAGTAAATGTAGTTTTGTCCTGATCCTCAACAAAAACTCTAATTTTATTGTATCTACTAAATCCATCCAAGAAGGAAAAGTATTGTTTACCTGAAAGGTTGTCTAAGACTTGATCTATGAATGGTAAGGGAAAATAATATCTCAAGGTGGCTTTATTCAGTTCCTTATAGTCAATACAAATTCTCCATTTTCCATTCTTTTTAGGGATAATTACAAGAGGAGACACCCACTAAATATTTGAGTTAGGGTAGATAAAACTTACTTGTAATAGTTTTTCAATTTCTTGTTTGGCTATATCCCTTAAGGCTGGATTAATCCTTCTTTGAGGTTGCCTAACCGGTCTAATGTTTTTAGTATAAATGTGATGGGTGCAGATACTTGGGTGAATGCCCTTCATGTCTCTATAGTCCCAAGCAAAAGATTTAGTATGATTCTTCAGAACATCAAATAGTTTGGCTTTTTCATCGTTCTTTAACTAGTTATTAATATTCAAAAAAAATCTTGGTTAAATCTCAACAAGTTTGGTTCTAGTATATGATGAACTGATTTATTGAAAGGGTTCCATTAAGGTGTTTAGTGGATATGCATGTGGTAACAACATATTATATGTAGCAACATCTCTAAAAGTTCCTTGGGATAGAATGCTAGACAAAGGATAGCAGGAAGAGTTATGATACTTATCTTGTTATAGGTTAAACTCCTTGTTACTGCTATTTTCTATAAACTATTCATCATCTCCTGATATTTGTAAAGATGAAGCTATAGATCCTTCCTCTCTCTAAGAGAAATATCATTCCTCCAGAGTGAAATTATCTTCATTTTTAGATAATTATTATTGGTGTGGTACTAGAACAGATTCTGCAGGTTCTAGAACTAATCCCGACTACTCTAATGACAATTGATGTTCATTCAATGAAGGGTTAACCATATCTTCTATTTCCCAGACATGATCCTCCAATGTTATTATATCCAAAGAAGATATATTTTTCTCAAAAATATTAGGATTATCAACACATAATTTATCTTGATTGTCAATAAAAAGTCATGCAGAGGGATATAATGAAATTTGCTTAGAATTCTTACCATTTGAAATAGTCATATCACTTGACCTGCAATCAATTAAGGTAGCAACTATAGCTAACCATGGTCTCCCAAAAATAATGGGATAACCAATTTTTTTACCTTTTTTCCATAATATAAGGAAGTCAACTAGATATCCCCATGATTCCACCATTATTGCCACATCTTCAATAACTCCTAGTTTTGCTACAGAGTAATCTGCCATCTGTAATATGGTGTTAGTAGGTTGTATGCCTATTAATGGTAATGTTTTCAAAGTGTCCACTATCATTACATTGATAGCTACTCCCAAATCAATGAAAATGTTATGTATATCTTTATTTCCTATAAAGACAGAAATAATAGGGTTTCAAGGATCTCCATATTTGGGAAGTAGGAGTTTTCCTATTAATAAATCAACAAGTTTCCCATCTACCTAAATATTCCTAGGGTACTGCTTCTTTCTTCTAGTTTTTTTAAAATATAATAGTTTTATTAACTTGTTCAACTCTAGAATATCCTTAATTACTTATAACAATGGTATTTCAATATTCAATCTTCCTAGTTCTTGCACCAATTTAGATTCCTTAATTTTTATGTCTTCTTTAAATCTTTCTGGAAATGGAATCTTAGTATAATTTATTTCTGGTTCCTTATCTTTTTCTTTTTCATCTTCCTTAGGTGCAACTAGACTAGGGGTTTTAGCTTCTTCTATCATCTCAATGATTATAAAGGTGGACTATTAACTATTTTTCCAGATCTAGTTTGAAATGATTTTACAATCCATTACATTTAGATCAATTGATTTTTCTAGTTTTATTTCATATACAAGAGTTATGTGTTTGTTTCTTGGGTTTGTTATTGGTTGTGTTGGCATTTGTGTTTGGACTATATTTTTAGCCTATGGATTTTGTGCTAGAGATCCCATTATGGCTTATTAGTTCCAATTTGGATATGTTTTCCCTTGCACATAATTAATAGGGCCCCATCTGGGTTGTGGCCAAGCATAAGGATTTCCTTGACTAGCCCAAGGTTGGTGATGTTTCTAAGTATACCAAGATTGACTTGCCCAATCCTAAGGATGTCATGTTAGTTAAGGGGCCCAAGGTGGCTATCCCCAACTTTGTGGTACTATCTGAGCTTCCCATGGCATCATCCAAGGATTAGGAGCTGGTCTTGGCATAAACTATCCTTGGCTAGGTTGTCTCTAAATAAAATTCAACTCTTCTATGGTGGATGATGTATTGATTTGTTTGAGCTGATTTTTTATGAGTGGAAGAAGAGAACAAGCATGAGTATTATGTTCTTTAGATTCATAGACAAGACATACTTTTATTTTATCTAAAAGACATTCCCTTATTACATGCTTCTTCCTGCATCTAGGACAATACATGGCTAATGGTTTAATTTGGGCATTTGCTTTATCTTTCAATTCATCCATGGTGGAGGTTAATTGAACTAATATGTCTATTTTAAAGTTTGCCAATTCATCCATCAATATTTTCATATCTAGATTCAAAATTTTAACCATTTTTCCCTTTCTAGGTCCATCCCTTGTCCTTGAATAGTTTCTACAATTTTTTTATGATTTCATCTATTCTTAATTGAGCAATGTTCCCCCACCAATTAAATCAAGGGTTTCCCTAGATTCATCATCTAGAAAATTGAGAAAAATGGTTTTACTTAAATCTTATTGAAGTACAAATCCACATATTTTACTCACAAAGAGGAATCTATCCAAATAATCTTCCATATTTTCATCTTCTTTCTATTTGATTTTGAAAAAATTTTCCTTTTGATTTCTTCCTCTATAATAATCTTGATATTTGTCTAGGAAGATAGTTTCCATTTGTTCCCAATTGGTAATAGAATTAGATGTTAATCCCATAAACCACCTCATTGCTACATCCTTTAGGGTAGATGGAAACAACTTGAGTTTTTAATTATCTATCTTGTAATCATAAGTCTGACATAGTACTTTAAACTCAAATAGAAATTGGTCAGGATCCTCAGATGACATTCCTCTAAATGTGGGCAAGTGTGCAAGTGAAATTTTATTCATAGTGGTTTCATCATCCTCTATATGAATGGGATAGGTAAAGGTTCACTCAGGTTCTCCTTCAGCTTCTCATGCCATCTCTCTATAATTTTCTAGTCCCTTTTCCCAGTCAATGTGGTATATGGTCTGCTTTGGGAATGGTGAAAATTTAGGAGTAGGAGGTTGACTACTCAATTGAGAATCAAAACTTTCCCTCAATGGATCTTGAGAAATAATCCTCCTCCCTAAAGTTCTACTTGCTTCTGGTGACTGATCCAAAAATTGTAAAGATGGCAATTTTGCTTCTTATCTTGTAGGAGATAATGGTGCCTCCAATTCTTGCTCAACTTCCTTATTTAAACTAGAGGATGATAGAAATTCTTGTTCAGATATTTTGGGGAAAAATCTACCCTTAGAGTCTCATGGTTTACTCATAAATTTTGTGATAACTTTTTAGGGAAAATTTCTTTAAATACTAAATGTATGATTATTGCTCTTGTTGACACCTAATTAGAAAATTCCAACTAGTGGATCCTCAACAATGGCACCAAAAATGATGGGTGTCATTATTTCCTTCATTTAATCAACTTTATGTTGATGTCATATTTAACCAGGGATGTATCTAAAGCTATATGCAACAAGAAGAATCTTAGTGATTTAGTAATTGATTGTAAGTATTTGTATTTTTCTTTTGTTTTGGGGGATTTTTAGTGTCTTAAGGACTTCTTTGGTTAAAACCTTATTGGAATCAAACTATGAAAATTTGCTGGAAGTAAACACACTTTACAAAAATGAATTTTTTATAAGTAAACACACTTTTGTAGAATGAAATAGATTACTGGAAATAAACACACATTTGCATAATGAAATATATTGCTGGAAATAAACACACTTTTGTAGAATGAAATAGATTGCTGGAAATAAACACACTATTTAGAATGCTTGGAAAATGATTGCAAAGAAATGAGAATTTTAATCTAAAACACCCGCAAGGACAAATCTACAACAAATTTTAACTTTAAGGAGCTAGAAGCATTTATAATTTTAACAGAGTTACCTATTTGATTTTGAGAATAAAATATAAATACCGACCAAAAATGAAGATCTTGGTTCTTGGAGGAGTGGGCCCTTGCTCTACCTAGAAATAGGATTAAACAAATTAATTATCTCTCAAAATAGAAATGACTATTTTATTGATAAAATGTTCTATATTAAAAAAATGTACTAATCTATCCTTATCCCTCTATTCTTAAAATTATTCTCATTCATAAATTCCCAGGTCTGTATATATATTTTTCTTCTTGTGGTACATTGATGGTTGTAACTATTTCATGGATACGATGGAACTAAATCGTGCCCATAATAGATGTTGAATTAAGATGTGGATAGATGTCTAGCTGTGTCATAAATGTCTTGGATATACAAGTATGGAAATTAGAAGTCTGCTCCTGATTAATAGGATCATTGATTTGACAGATCACTAGCCATTTGGAATAGATCCTTATGAGTTCCATGTCTAACTACAAAAGTTCTGGAGCTTATCTGTAGGAGTACCAAAATTAATTTAGATAATTCTAGAACTAAATATAGAGTTTTGGAACTAAGTCCAAAAATGTGATAGAACTTGTAATAGCGTGGTGGGGTTCTGAAACTAAGCTGTATTGATTCTAATACTTTCGAAAATATGCAATCCGCTTCATATTTGTTCTTCAACCTGATGATGACCTATTTTATTACAAAACTTGAATTTTCCAAAACACTTGTTAGGAATTACATAGATTTTTAAACGTTAGAATCAAAATCAACAAAATATGGACAATTACATCCTAACTCATATCAGATCAAAATAAAAGTCACAAAATGCAGTCAAACTTAATAGAAAGAGAGAGTAAGGTGAGCTCATTTATTATACATTTAACGGGCATATTCTGGCCTCATCAACTATAAATGTTCAATATGACATTTCATATTGTGAAATTTTAGTTAAATTATTTAAATTGATTCTTGAAGTTATTTTATTAATAATTAGAGTATGTAGACTCATAATTGAACTTATAAGTGTTATGCTTAAATATATAATGCAGGTACATTTTTTTGCATAGTTGTACAAGTTTATTTAGTTTTATTATACTATGAATATGTGTTCATAAATATTTTTAAATATCATATGACAATTCAATACTATTCATCTTCTTGTATCAGGTCAATGTCATTGAGTTTAGTTGGATAATTGAAATAGTAATTGGTTGATTTTAAATTATAGTTTTAGGACTCAATTATGAGATACTATGTGAGAATTGGGTTTGTTAAAGTGTACAAGAAATTAGGAATTGATAATTTATTTGTATAAACTATTTAGATATACTTCATGTATAACTTAAGTTATTTCCTAATCATAAGTATTTGTGACATGTTTACCTTATGTCTATATAAAGACTCTAAAATTACCTTAAACTATTCAAATATGCATTATGAATATTAACTCATTAATTAGAATCTTTTAGATACTTCCAAAGAAGTAATTTAAGTCCAATACAACAAATAATTAATCATTTGCAAGTATGAAATAGTATCTTAATTGATCTACAATAAACTATAAGACTTACCTTAAACTATGAAGGGTTGTAATTTATAATAAATTCTTTGTTGAGTAAACTAAAAGAACTTAAAAAGTGATTAAGATTCAATATCTTCTAATGATTATTATAAGGAAATTATCTTAAGTGGAAGCAATAATATCACTATTTGAAGTGATAGGATTATTCTAACTACCTTATATAGTCACTTGGTAATTAATATATAAATAATGTTATTCAAATATTATATATTTATTAAATCTAAATTAAAAGTAAGCTTGTAAATAAATAAGTGAATTAAGGTTTTAAATTCCAATTATTATTTCAATGGAAGTGAGATGTGATTGAGGAACATCTATTCCTCACTTTGAAAATACTTTTGGAATGACAACAAAGTTTATATTTTCATTTAATGATAAAAAAATATTAAAATCCAATGTTTTGAGTTTTAATCATTAGATTGGAATTGATCATTATTTTTGGGAGTTAAGAAAGAGAAAAAAATTAAAATCCTTAAGGAACTAAATATTTATGAAATACTTAGTTTGAAGTACATTGATCTAAGTTGAAGAATAATTAACTTAATTATTAAGGTTAAGAGATAAACTTAAAACAAGTGAACTGAGTTATTTGGGCTCAATTAAGAAATTAAAATAGTGATGTTTTAAGTATGTTTTCATAACCTAAAAAGGAATGATTACACTTAATAAGATGATTAAGAAAGCATGTCTTGACTTGTATCTTGAGACTAAGCATATCTTGTAAAAAGGTAAGATGTTATAAATTAGAACATAAGCATGGTTGTTGAAACATCTTAAGAATCTTAATTAGTATATTAATACCTTTTATCTAACCCCCTTAATTTACCTACTAGTGGGATGTCAATATCATCCCTTAATTGATAGTGAAATTTGTAAGTTGTTCTAAATATTTTTATTGTTTTTGGAAATAGTCCTTTCCCATGATCACTTTGTGTTATTTTTAAATTTGATAAATCTTCCTTATATAATCTTAGTATGATGATTCTTCTATTGAATCTGTCTTACTTTCTACAACTATTTGCTAAACTTTTTTGATTTACCTAGTGAGGTATTGGATATTTTATAGCCTATGTAGGTACTTAAGTAAGTGTATAAGTTAGTGATAGTTTTAATAGGAAGGACATAATGAAGTACATATATATAAGTGCATGAGTGTTTCTACATTGGACCACTTCTATTTGAATACTAAGTGGTTAAAATGATTCTTAATGAATTCCTCATTAATTTATGGACTTGGTATAGTTCTTGTATTGGCTATGACACAATTATGGATCTCACTTCATTGTCCTGTGCTAAACTCTGATTAAGTCTTTTTATCATAGTTGTTTCTCTTAGTATTATAAAAAAAATTAGTATTTATAATATATAGTACATTAATATTTATACTATATTGGTAAGTTATATATAATGTTTTTATATTCTTATTTTATTAGAACACTTGATACAATCTATTTATATTTCCATTCTATAAAAAAATGATACAATATTATATGTTTCCAATTGCATTGGTGTCCATAATATAATTTTATTAACCTTATTAAACTAACCTTATAGTGTTAAGTCCATAAAAATAAACTAAAAATTAGGGATAGATTCCTCTATACTTGGATCTGATCACTTTCATAATTTTATTTCCCAACTATATTCGCATTTAGCTCATATTAGATTTAATGAGTGGGATCCCACTAAAAATATCTATAAAGTCACTTCAAAAATTAATTTTCATGAGATTGAAAGGATTTCATTGAGACACCAAATTGTAATTATCAAAACTTATTTTGAAATGAACATACCTTGACAACTAGCTTTGTAGTAAGAAGCTAGCTTACTCAAGTCCAAGGAAATTATAATGTGAAGAGATGTACATCCATGTTGATCACATAATGGACACACACACACACACACACACACACACACACACACACACACACACACACACACACACACACACACACACACACACACACACACACACACACACACACACACACACAAGTTTCACAACTCATATATGATCCCAAAAATGATATTTATTCATTTATATGACCTTTTTCTACTTATTATCATCAAAATAGGTAATGTTCACATCTAAAGAGCCTTACTTGATGAAGATTTTGTTACTTATGTTTTATATTTGGAATTCATATAATTCTTTGGATATTCCAAATTAAATGTTAATTATACTCATATCACGTGGAAATGATATGGATAAATATACATTTATCCTTTAGGATTTGTTTATATTATTATCATGGTACCTCATATTACGGTTGGGGTGAATGTTGAGTCTTAAACTTTCCATTTTAGTATTGTATATATTTTTTGGTTTTCTTTGGACTAACTACATGAGGTCCATAGATTATTATACATGATAATGCATGAAATTTCCATAGATGGGTGATATATAAAAGGTTTAAGGTGACACCACACCTTGAAATTTGTATCAATTCTAGGAACATGGTATTTATAAAATATATACCCTTGAACCCTTGCCTAGTATCCCATTCTGAGAGTATTAATGCTTAAAACATTATGTTGACTCTTTTATAGGTTATATTTATCACCTTGAGATTGTGGTAAACATATAACAAAACATCTTTGATTTGGTTGATGGTGATTTTTATGAGATTAACTTGAAATAAAAACATCATATCTCATTCCTAACATCATAGCTTAGTTTTTGTATACCATATTAAAAAAGGCTAATTGATGAGATATTTTATACTATTTTTGTACCTAAGAAACTAAATATAGATAGATCATCTTCTTTTGACCTTGTGGTTGAATCCCTCGATGGGATTTCACCATTCCTAACTAAGATGATGGTGACATGTTAGATGACACTTAGTTGTTTGGTTATGGCTAATCAAAGGATGTAAAATACTTATATTGATAATACTCCCTTAAAAATTAGTACTAGGAATCATAATTTACCTCTATAATTAATATGGTTAATATTTATTTTCTAATTCAACCTAACCCCTTATGTTTTACTTTTTATTTGCAATACTATGTTTCTCCTTATTTATATGGGATGCCACATAATAATGATCTATTTTAGTCTATTTTTTTAGATTTAATGTGGAGATAGTTTATATTTTGATTACATTAGAATAAGTACTATTTAGAAGACTCTTTAGAGTGTGATTTATGACCATTCCAACACTAGACCATATAGTTTTTTTGGAGTTTACAATCATTCAAGTTTTCTACTTCCAGATATATTAGCCATGATTATCTTTCCATGACCAAAGATGACAAAAAGTTATAAAAACACCTTAATGTTATTTTAAAAATACCTAAATAAATTTAGAGATATATTTTAGAGTATGAAATGAATTTATTAGTAAAAAAAGTGATGCAAGATCAATAATGATAGACAAGATATTAGGCATCAACCAAAAACACAGTGTTGGTTATCTTCCATTGTTTTGATTTTTCATTTGTTTTGGTGTGTTTAGTTGTAGGTTATTACTCGTGGTTTATATTTTGGTCCATTCTTAGTTTTGGTTTATTTTTTGGGTTGATTTGAAATCAGGATAAACCAAACTTTGATTGTGTCTAAGTCTTTTAGTAGTTGTAGTTCCTAATCCTCAATTAGGTATATGGAAAATTATTTATTAACTCTTAGTTATAATAAATATTTCATGTGTCAATTAGGTATTTGAAATATTCATTAGTTGTATATATTAATAGTGATATTTAATTTAACTAATTAGGTATAAGTAATTTTTATTTATTACACATAATGTCAATCTAAACTTTACATCTGATCAGGTCTTTATGGAGATTGTGAAATGTTTATAATGTTAATTAGACTTTGTATTATCGATTAGGTCTCACCAACTTAAATTTAAAAATGTTACTCAAAATTTTGATTATATATTTGGTTGGTTTAAGAATTAATTTGTTTGATTAGTGATTTTTAATGTTTTTTTATTAGGTCTTGAAGTCTAGCAAATAGAGAGTACAATGGTGTGCATGTTTTGAAACCTTATTTGAATTGGGTTTTATTATTGATGAACATGCTTTGTTAACCAAATGTTGTTCACCAATTAGGAAAGGATTTTTTTTTTCTTGTGTTTGAAGTTATATGTAGGATTTAAATTCCTAATTAGGTCAATGAAGATCCATGGAAAAACATGTAGTGTTGAGTAGAGTTATAGACCTAAATAGGTTAGGGAAGGATTTAATAGTTTTACATAATGATAACCATGGGTTGATATCCAAATAGGTATATAGGATAATAAAAATCATTAAAAATATTATAAATATCCCACCCATGTCTATTTTTTAAAACATGCATTTTATTAAGTTTAGATTATCCATGAAAGATTGATACAATCTATTGTAGTTGTTCAAATGTGTTGTTAGACTTTTATAACACTTTCAATCCCACCTTAGTTAGTTTGGGAAGATGAAATGACATGGAATAGGAATATCCACCTAGGTAATATGATGCATCAAACCATTCTAACCTTAAATTATAAAATGACACTTATTTGGGAATTATTAAATTAGAGATTGAATATGGTAGAAAATTGGTATTACTATTTTTTTCTTCCTCTTGATATTGATGAAGCATTATGATACCAAAATTTGTATTCAAAACCTAATATTAAATACTTGAATTATTTTTCCTAATTTACTTCAAAAATAATAAAGGGAACATATTTAAGTGATGATTTCTACACTTTTTTCTTATTTTTTCCTCATATGTGGATGTATTTTCCTAAACTAAGCATCATAGATGAAATGGTTATCCTTAATTAAAACATTGATATTTGTGTTCACCAATTGATATCATAAATATTATTTTATCATTGGTAGTGTGCATGAATAATACTATAGTTAATTGTATTGTCAAGATGTTAAATATATTTTTTGCATTGTTAGTGTGATGGCACATGGAAGAAACATGTTGCATAGAGAGGCAAGATTGAAAGTTCCTCAAGTGTCATGTTTGGATAAGATGATGAGAGGTATAAAATAAAGGTTAAATTTAATGTAATTATCTTAAAGGATATCATATTATGGTGTAAATTTGAGTGAATATGAAGTATGAGATCAATAACTTGGGTTGGAAGATATGAAAAATGAAGCTGAGATGAGATTTATCTGAGTGGTGGCAAGACTTGGTAATAAGCTAAAACTAGATACACCTTAATATAATGGGAGTTTAAGTCCCAAAGAACTAATGGATTGAATAAATGAAATATAAAATTATTTTTTATTATGAATCTATGGAGGAAAATAAAATGTGAATTTGTGTACATGAAGTTTAAGAGTCATCCCTAGTTAATGTGAAGTCAAGTGTAGGGTGAGAGACAGAGAAATAATAAGGAGAAAATAAGATCACGGGATCGAATTATAATTTTTTACCCTCAAACTATTAGTTGAGCCATTTCTAAAAATTAAAAAAAAATGAGGCAAAAGGATATTAGTATCGAAGACTACATCAATGAATTTTATAGACTCATGATAAGAGTTGGACATGCTAAATAAGATCCAAAAATGTTTTCAAGATATGTGAAGGGAAGTTATTTTTCCATAAAATATGAAATCTATTTTTTGAACCTAAGGAATATAAAATAATAATATTAGAGTGTGTTTAATGTAGAGGAAAAGATGGTAAGAAAATAACAAGTGAACTCTATATGTAGATGAAACTATTTAAGAGGACAAGGACAAAAAAATGGTGGAAGAGGTCAAAAAATAAGGTTGGAGAGGCAAAAAATTCACAAAATAAAAAATTAGGCATGAGAGGAGGATATTATTCTTGAGGAAAAGGTTTATATGGATGATTTAGAGGTATATATTTTTGTGGTAAGTGATTTGGGTGTAATAAGTATGATGATCATAAGGAGAAATATTATCTAGAAAACTCTTGAAATAATGGTAAGAGAGATGAAGGGAAAATTTATATAGATTTTTAAAATGAATATAGAATTGGATATCAAAATCATATAGAATATATAGAAAAATGAGAGGTTTTGTTTATATAAAGAGTGTTTTCAAGACTATCCAAAGAGGTGAATGAACTGACACAATGAAAGAATCTATTATAGACTTATTTCAAATATGGAGGGAAGTGTTGTAGAGTTGTGATTGATAGAAATAACATGGATAATTTTTTTATAAATAAATGGTGGAAAAATTTGGGATGAAATGTTTGACATATTCTACACCATACAAGGTGTTTTGGTTTCTCTAAGGGCATCATATGCTATGGAATGAATAGTGTGTGGTGAATTTTTAGATTATTTTATAAAAGGATTAAGTTTTGTATGATATCATGCCCATGTAAGTGTGTCATGTGATATTAAGAAATCCATGGTAGTTTTATAGGTTATTCATGAAATATGGACAAGCAAACACCTACATCATTGTGGAAGATGGCAAGATATTCATATTAAGTCCATTGAAGGATAAAGGAGATGAGGTGGATAATAGTTCCAAAGTAATGTTAGTATCTGGTAAAGAGTTTTTTAAGGTGGATTATGAGGAAGAAATATATTTTTAATTAATTTAAAATCATGTGAAATTTATGATAGCCACTATGGTAAGTGATTTACCTATATAAATTCAGAACATGTTAAAAGAATATGTTGATATTATGACAATTGACTTTCCTAATGAACTACCATCTATAACGAGTATTAGTCATCATATGGATTAATTTTCAAGAGTGATTTTTCACTAAAAATAGATTATAGGTTGACTCTAATGGAAAATGAGGATATAAATATCAAGTGCAAGAACTATTGAAGAAGGATTTAGTTTGTGAGAGTTTGAGCCTATGTGCAGTTCATGCTATTTTGGCACCAAATAAAGGCAGAGAGTAGATAATGTGTACATATTATCATGAAATAAATAATATCACCATTAAGTACATGTTTACATTGAAAATAATTTATGACTTAATAGAATATTTGAGAGGAGAAAGGTGCTTCAATAAGATAATTTTGAAGAGTGGGTATCATAAAATATGGATAAGAGAAGGTGATGAGTGGAAGATCACATTAAATTTGAATGATGGGTTGTATGAATGGATATTCATGCCATTTGGTTTTTCAAATTATCCAAGTACATTCATGAGAATCATGAACAAAGTTTGAATCCTTTCATAGGTATATTTTTTATAGTATATTTAGATGACATACTATTTTTTTAGTCATTCCAAGGAGGAGCATTGGAAGAATTTGAAGTTAGTTTTTGTTGATATTTTGTCTAATAAATATCATAACATCAAGTAACCTAAGGTATACCCCCTAATTTTTTAATAAGATCCCTTGAATTGACAAAACATGCACATTCCCTTTGTATTTTAGAATCCATAACTTTAGATGCAATTTACAATTGTAAAATTGCAAATTGCTTCCCAAGCTCTGAATCTCACAATATGATAACCTTCCAATTTTTTCATAATCTATAAATATGATTGAAATTTTCAATTTTCAAATTTCATCTTTCGTTCTAGATCTAGCAATCCATTAACCTATGAAATTTAAAAACCTATTTGTAATTTACAATTTTACAAAATTACAAATTACAAGGGGATTTATGGATCCCACAAACTAAACACCCTCAAAGGATCTAGAAATAGAACTAAAATTTGTAATATTTCGAATTACAGCTTGAGTTTTTCTTCTTACTAACTTGAAGAGAAATTTGCAAAATTTCAAATTACAATCTAGGTTCTAGATCTTGCTAACAACCCAAGCCATAGAATCTAGAACTCCAAATGCACTTTGAAATTTTGTAAAATTGAAAATTACACATGGATTTCCACCTTCTCATTTCCAATCAATTCAACCTCCTAGGGAATCCTGATGTCAACATGCAATTTTCAAAATTATAAAATTGTAAGAGGACTTTGGATTTCCATTACCAGCTACCACCATTAGAGAATTAATTACAAGGTTTTTTTAATATAAATAATGAAATTTGGGATCATTTATTCATTTTTTAAAATTGATAATCATTATTTTTTAGCTTTGATAGTGTCTCTAAGATAATACCATGCCTTCAACCTTGATCCATGTATCTAAGCCACATCTGGAAACTAAGTGCCACATTATTTTCACCCCTGCATGGTTTTTTCCTTATTATTTTCACCATTATTGAATATTGTTAAGATTTTTTCCTTTCTTAAGAAAATTTCTAATTTAATTTTCTTAAGGTTATCATTGTTTTTATTGGACTTTTAGTGTTAGGGCTTCTCTGTGTTTATATGAACATTTATCTAGATTAGGGTTGTCTACAAGTTATTATGTTTTGAAAGTCTTTTAGTTTGAATTTAGGGTTTTATAGGGTAAATATTTCAAAATTTCATTATTAAAATCCTAAGGTTTTATACCAAAGTTTCCACATTCAGATCTAGGGTTTCACCAAATCTAGGAAAATATACCATAGTATATTTCCAAACAATCCAATAATATTCCTTGTGAGATCCTCAAGTCCCTATGAACATTGGACTTGTTCCAAACACCTCCCATTTCCAAGGGGTTTTGACCTATTTCAAGCACCTATAATCCCTAAAAAAAATTCCAAGTCCCTGTGGACATTGGACATGGTCCAAACACTTCTCATACACATAGGATTACCACTTGTAGTTTACACCTCCCATCCCCATAGGATTTCAGCCTTCTCAAAACACCTATTAGTTATGTTGAACAATATTATTATCCAAAACACTTCCTAGTTCCATGGATTTCTCACCTGATTTGAACACCTACTAGTTTTGTAGGACTTTTAACCTGCATAGAACACCTCCAATCTCCACCAGAGATTATATCTACTTTAATTACCTATAAATGTTTCCAAGTCTTGTAGTTAGTTCTAATAAAATATCCTCTCTAGAATTCATGTCTCAAAAGGATATGAATTTTAAATCAAAAGGAACTAGGGTGACTCTCAGCCTAGAGTCCAACACTATTGAGATAATTGATATAGATTTAGGTCATATTAACCTAGGGGACTTCTAGACCTAGATTAATGTAGAGTATAAAAATTATTAGATCAAACATATCTATGAATTTGGAATTCAATAGACAATAACCTTTCCTTTCATGGTTCAAATCCTTGTTGATGTTAACACTAACCCAACATTATGATGTTAAAAAAAGAGAGCTTGTGAATGACAAAGGGGAAAATATTTTGAATCTAAACCCTGACATCACTAATTCAATGTTTATGATACCAAAGTTTGAGAGTTATCCTTACATAACTCTAGAGACATATAAATAATTATTCTAAGATAATAGAGAGTGATGCCACATAATGATAAACAATCAATGGCTTAAGGCCCCCAAAGTTGCGTCCACCAAATTTCCAAAGACAATGGCAAGAATTGAATTCAAAGATGAGGTTGGGGACACAATAATTTTGTTGCATAGGATTACTAGTAGTCTTAATGTTAAAAACTTTTAGGAGTGGATGTACCATTATATTTGGGTCATCTATCAGAATGTATAATACATCTACTGGGCCAAATTCATTAGTTATTCCCTCCATGATTAATTGATGAAGGTATAAACCACTAGAAAGTTCTTCATGACTTCTTATCTTATATACATACTGACTAAAAGGAGATCTTTCTTAGGCCTCAACATAGTACCTATTAAAACAAGTAGAGTTTATAACTACTACCTTGACCTCACATTGGAGACTAGTAGGCAATATTTTAGGAAAGTTAATAATGTATTCATTTATTGCATCATTATTGTGTTTGATAAAGTGCTTAGGAGAACAAGGTTTTCAAATGTAATAGTTATAGAAATCACCCAATGGGAATATTTATTCATTTAGTTCCCCACCTATTATTATATTAGGGTATTCAAATTCAATGGCTACCCTTACACACTCCTCAGATATGTCAGTGATAAGTGGGCACTAATAGAGATGGTAAGACAACTTGTTGAGACTCATAAGCTCCTTTCTAGTAAGCACATGTTGAGAATTCATTTCCCAATTAGTATTGATATATACACATTCCCCTCCCTCCTCAAACCAAAGTGTGTTGATGGAGAAATGACACAGATGACACTGAGGGCTTTGGAGGCCAAGCCATTCTATGATTTTTATGGAAACATCAATAGTACTTTGATAATTTCTTCATATTCCCACATTCCATATTTTGATGACTATTGGGAAGATATTAAGGATAAAGAGAAGGTTGTATTTAAGGACCATATTAGGATGACCTTGTAATAGGATAAGGCATTTGATTTGGCACTAGTCCTCAAGGACTTGGTGGATGATGAGTCCCTAATGGACCCAAACTACTACAAGCATATTATCACACAACCCCTTCCACTATTAAGGTAGTCAGTCCCTGAGTGTTTTTATTTGTTAGATATAAGAACACATGTGATCAATAAAATGATTGATTGGCTCATAAACAAAGGGTTCCAAGTGACCAAGGATACATAAAGTATCACTAAGAAGCTTTTAAAGCTTAAGGAAGAAATAATTCCTTCATCAGTAGAGGGTCCTAGTGGGACAATATAAGAATAATTAGAAGGGCCAATAATCCCTAACAAGAAAAATAATAAAACTAAGGCCAAGAAGGGGCAATCCATCAAGGATGTGGGAACATTAGATCAACTAATTATAATCTCATTTGAGGAAATAGCTATAGTTAAAGCCTCCACATCTTCAACCTCAATATCAGTAATAGTGATAACCCCCATATTTATAGTTCACCCTCCACCTATGTACATTTTTACTAAAGATCCAAAACCTCAACCTCAGGTCTCCACTTCCCCTAAATCTTAGTTTTCCACTCCACCTCTCATTCCTAACACTTTGTTATAATAATAAGTCCATTTCAACTATTGCAATCAAGTCAAGTGGATACTCAAGGTCCCCCATCAGTAGATACTCAAGTTTTCACTCCATTTTCCATTTCCATAATTTCACTCCCTCTTTCCATTCCATTCACAATTCCTTCCATTCTATCCCCATTAATTTCCAACATAACTCAATAGTACATAGTTTCACACTCAGTCATCCTAACTTTAGTTCTACTAGTCATCCCAACTCCTAGGATAAGTACTAGTTCTTATTCATCCCCTTTCATATTCCATACCTTACCAAACTTAAGTGTCATAACTCATTTAATTGACTCATCAATGCTTTGGATTCCACCCTTTAACTAGATCTCAAATTCTAAGTCCATATGTTTACTCCCCTATTAGTATCACTTTCACCTCCTACACCCTCAGTAGATATAGTTGTTTCCATTGTTCCCACCTATTCCACATCTAAAATTTATACAACACCTTCAGTAGAGATAGGAGAAAAACAATTTATTGATTCATACATGGATTTTTAACCTACTAATGGAGATGAAATTCCATAGGCACCGCTTAAGAAATCAATTTTAGCACCCACACAAGATTTAACACTTGTCACAGTGCCTACCAGTGAAATAGCTTTAGTTGTTTATTTTCAGGTGATAATGTCTACATAGAAATATGGTACCCTTAGTTGGATAGCATAAATAGTGGGAAAGAAGTTAAAGCAAATGATTTCCCCAAGTACACTAGATTTTAGCCTTTTAGAGATGAAAAAGAAATCCAAGTCTACTCCTAGAACATTCTCCAAAATACCATGTAACTCAATAAAGGAGAGATATGTGGATATTTTAGTCCCCCCACCAAATAAACCAAAAGAAGATATAGTGGTGGGGGACTATCAGATTTCAAATATTCACCTTGGACATCTAATGAAGGAGGGGTTAAAACATGATGTTCAATCTAGCATTAACTCCATATTTAAGAGAATAGATAGTGACAAGGTCACTAAAGATGAATTGAAAAACAAGGTTGATCAACTTATAACTAAACTAAATAATTTTATAGAGCTTAGTGATTCATTGGTACAACCTAAGTTAGCACAACTAGTCACTCAGATCCTAGATTAGGCAATAATTAATGTGGTGATTGAAATTTCAAGCATGGGAAGGGCTACTAAAGAATGATCAGAGGATCTATCTCTAAGGACAATAAGATCATTGATATGATCATGGATCATTATGAAGTTATGAGAGAGAGAAGGACCACCCTAAGAGGATAGGTTGATAAATTAAGGGAGAAATACAAAGCTTGAATTTGTATTATCCCAAGTTGATAGTTGTGGATTCAATCAATATGGACATCCTCCTTGATGGAAAAATATTGAGGAATGATGGATAACAAGAGGAATTACATAGAGTAGATCAATTATTGATAAATATACTTATAGAGACTACCCATAAGGCCAAGTTTGCACATGATAAGGCTATTGATATGGTGTATGATATTGAAGAAATGTTGAATAAGTTGTCATGTAGGATAGTAGATGATGAAGATAAACTTTATTATATATAATTGGTTTAGATAAAATTTAAGGAAGTAGTTAAATAGGAATCTACAAAAGATACAATCATTACCTTAAGCTCTATCCACCACTACATCATGTATTATAATACATTGGATAATATGGGTAAAGAAATGAAATAAATCAAGACTTTGAGGAGAGAAATTTTTGATACAGTAGTAGATTATGAGGTCTCCAATGTCTACTTTAGAATAGATGAGGATATAATACAGGAGACATTCATGGCTTTTAACACATATGTTGAGATGTTATAAGTTGCGAAAGATGAGTCAAAAGAAATTTTAGAAATTGATTAATTTTCTTTGTTGAAAACATTTTCATATATTATTCTTTCATTATTATAAAAGCATTGTAAATTTGTATATTGTAAAATTGAAACTATCTTTTATACCTCTTTTTGAGAAAGAGACAAGTGTGTTTTAAACTTTAAATTTTGGCAGGTTGGAAACTATAAAAATCAAACTTGTAAATTACACTTTTCATTTTGACAAGTTATAATTTCTTCAAGTTACAAAAGCATATATTAAAAATTACAAATTCAATTTTGACAAAGTGATATAACTTGCAAGTTTTAAAAGTATCACTTGTAATTTTCAAGATAGGGTTTTGAAAAAAGTAACTTGAATTATTTTTTAAATTATATGTTGTCTAAACATTGAGTTTCATTTTGGCACCATCTATTTTCATGAAGAGTTTTATAGCTGCAGAGAGAAGACCCAAGGCGTTGCATGAAGATTTTTCCAAGTCTATCCACACCACACCAAGTTGAATATCATGCCTAGATCTTGCATGAATTCTTACAAATTGTATTACAAATACAAAGGATGCCACAAATAGAATATCACACCTCTTTTGTATGAATTTCCATATTTGCATTATTTCTTCTACTGGGTGTTGGAGTTTTGATAACTACATCTCATCTATAAGATATATTGTACAAATATGGGTAATACCCTATATCCCAATCTATATTTTTGCTATTAGTAATATTATTTTGCATTTTGAATGTATTTTTTACAATTTGTAACCTAGAGAATGAAATAATTTGAAGATTTTCCCTTTCTTGTCTAAGAAATCCCTATGTATGCTATTTATTTGAATATTTTTAGAAGTTTTGATTCTTATTTCAGTCACAAAATTTCATTTTTATTATTTTCTACCCTTATAAAAGATTGTTTGATAAAATAAAGAATCTTTTCCCTTCTATGAAAATAACAAAATATTGCCTCTGATATCCCATTTGTATGATTTCGTGCTAAAAACAAAATCAATCTATTTTATATTTTGTTTTGTTCATTCAATAAATTAATAATATCCACTACAAATATTTGGTGTAATCACCATTTTCAATTTTGTAAATTTCATTCTTAACTCTTTTCTCAGTCAAAACCTAGTTTAGAAGCAAGAACGCTGAAGGAATAAAATTTATATAAAATTGATATTTTATCAGTTTCACTAGATTTAGTGAAAATAATCTAGCCTTATCCATGGTTTTACCTAAATTTTATAAATTAACATAACTTGGTGGTTTTCCCATTGTATCATTAGATTTTTACACAACGAGCTACCACATCAATGAATGGGTGTAAAATCTATGTGATATTATTTTTTGGCACACCCAATGAGAACTAAAATTTATAAAGAGAGTGGTTCTATTATTATCAAAAAAATTGAAAACTCATTACATATTCTAAAATCACCTGGCAACTCACTGGCTTATGGATTTATAATTTCAAGGATTACATATGCTAAGTAGATAAACAAGGTCATCTACTAAAGGTAAGAAAATTGATTTTTTAGAGTTATCATTTCCATATAAAAAGAGGTAGAAGTTAGTTATACCTCACCCTAAAGTATATCCTAAAATTTTATTTTCATTTCCTTCAATTAATCCTACTCTTATCAGTTTCATACCTCCCATAATGGCCATAAATTTAAATTTTGTAGTTTTCAATGGAGCCAGCCCACTCTAGTTGGCTCAGTATGATATACCCACCTTAGATTTAAAAATCCTTATATATTTTATTTTTGAAACATCCACTACCCCTATGGAACACATACAAGATATTCCTAATATTTGTTTAGTCCATAACATAGTATAAGATAATGTTGCAATCAAACTTTTAGTCTCTTCTTTCAAGGGTAAATCCTTGCAATGGTACAAAAGTCTTCCTCATAGTTCTATCCATGTTTGGGATGACTTAGTTACCATGCTATGTTATAAAATTTGAATATAAGAGTGACCACCTTTCTTTGGTTGAACAATTGACTACCATTCAATAGGCTCTTCATGAGGTCATGACTGATTTCAATTTCCATTTTCAAAAGACATGAAATAGAATTTTGTATGAACTCAATTTAGATATTCAAAGGTAGTTAACTAATATAATATAAAACTCACCTATATTAGAGAAACAATGCATAAAAAATAATTAAAACTTCACATATTGACTACAAGAATCCTTCATTGTAATTTGAATCTAATTTACTCTATCAAGAATGTGGTGCTCACTCCTTCAATGTAAAGGGAGAATGGGTAGTGTTTTGGTGCAAAATGGTGACTTTGATTTGATTTATGTGATTCTCTCAAGATTTTTTGTGATTTATTTTAATTGATTGTGATCTCTCAAGATTTTTTGATCGACTATAATCTCTCAAATTTGTGATAACAAAGGATCTTGTGATTTCAAAATGGATTTTCAATATTATTTATAAAAGCCTAAAAATGGATCCAATGGTGGAGAATAATTTCAAAATTTTCAATGCTCCAAATGATCAATGTTTGAGGATAAGTATTCATCCATTAGGATGGATACCTTTTCAATCTAATTAATAAAAGAGTGGGGTTGGTTAGTTGACTCAACAATATTTTGTAAATGGCTTGACACCTCAAGGGATGAGTCATAAGAGGTGAACTTTATGGATTTGGTTAGGATGAGAGAGAGAAAGGTGGGAGAGGTTTGAATATGTGGAAAATCTATAATTAATTATTAAAAATAAAGATTAAAAGGTGCACAATTAACTTATTTAAAATGTTTAAATTAATCAATTATTTAATTTTAAGAGGAAATGTTAATTATTAATGTAAGAAGAATGATTAATAAATTCAGGTGCATTTTGACACTAAATGAAATTTATTTGTCTACATTTTCCCCTCTTTGAAATCGTGTTGTGAATTAATATTATTTCAAAGAATATAAGAAGTACAGTGTTGATGATGTAAAAGCAAAAATTTACCCTAAATGAATGAAAATGAGTGTGATGATGCCCCATCGAGGGTTTGTATGAGAAATAGACAAATGTTAAAAATTGATGAAAAGAGGAAATAGGTAAAAATTAGGTTGATGCATGATAAATCAAGTTACTTTAGAACTGATGTTAATTTTTAAAAGATATTGGTAATGTAAAAAGGTTTCCCCTAGTTAATTAAGAATAGAGTTTTGATTTGAAAATCAATAATTTTAAACACTCAAAGATTTCATGCTTATTTTTTTTTCAATGACTCAAGAGTCAATTGATCAAGTGTAAGAATGATATACCCCAATAATAATAAACTGTAAATATATAAATATAATCCAAAACTCAAAAGCTTTGGTTGAAATATAATTCAAGAAACAAGAACAAAATAATTCAAATAATGCTAGCTCTGAGAAGAGATGTTTTATTAATCAAAATTTCAAACCCAAGCATATGCTTATCTCAGAGAAGAGATGTCTGATTTACATTTGAGGCTACATATTAATTTATACATGTTTTTAGGGTGTGGGGAGGATGTGTAAGGTCACAAATCTCTAGGGAGATGAATTGGTTTGACTTCCACAATTTACAACAATACATAATTCGAGGAATTACTATTTTTAGAAACAATCTATTTTTAGATTGCACTATTAAAATTGAAATTTGGGACACTTCCATTCGGTTTTACGGGGTAAAAATTCATTTATAATATCTCCATACCATCTCACAATGTTCCTCTCATTATTAGCTTTCCAACGGTTCTAACGGTGAGTCAATTGGAGCTACGATGCAAAAGTTATGGCTCCCAGAAGTTTCATCATCAATTGGGGTGGACCCATCACCTAAATTATCATTTGAATTATTACTCAGATGCATGATAAATCAAGTTACTTTAGAATGTATGTTAATTTTTTTAAGATATTGGTAACATAAAAGGGTTGCCCCTAGTTAATTAAAACTAGAGTTTTGATTTGAAAATCAATAATTTTAAACACTCAAAGATTTCATGTTTTTTTTTTCAATGAACCAAGAGTCAATTGATCAAGTGTAGGAATGATATATCCCAAAAATAATAAATTTTAGATCTATAAATATAAAAAATAATTGATTTTGTAAATGATTCTAGATTTTATGTTGATAAATGATTACAAGATGTTTATAAAAAAATTTAGAGTAATTTTATTTAATGTTTTTGGAAATTTGAAAAAAAATGATGGAGAATGATTTGAATGATGTATGGAAATGAGAAAAATATCATCAATAATACATATAATTGGCTCAATACTAATGTTTGAAAAATTTTAGAGGGCACATGTAAGACTATTTACCCCTAGCTGTCAAATGCTAGAGAAGAAATTGAAAAAAGTACATTTTTCACTTTATATATTATATGCTTAGATTGTGTTGGGAATCAGGGGTCTCACAAGAAAATGTGGGAATGATATATCCTAATGATGATAATACATAGGCCAAAAAATGAAAAATATATATTATCCAATTTGTGATAAAGATTTACAAAATTGATACTTTCAAGCATTGATAAAGACATATAACACTTTAATTAAATGAAAGTATAAAATGTGGATAAAATGGCTTGGATGGATGATGGTGGAGGCAATGGCCAAGTTGACCCTAGAGACCCCATGTCTCTAAGAACTAACTATATAATACACTTAGACAATGTCTATGTGTGGATATCAGACCATATGTAGTTCTCCTAAAAATGGGAAGAGAAGTGATGTTGTAATGTAAGATTGACCCATGGATGTTATACTTAATTTAATTATTACACACTACAATTAGATGATGGAGAAAGAATGAAAAATGTTATTTCATTGGTCTTAATCGAAAAGTGCAGGATATTTAATGGAAATATCAAGAAATGATTATAGATGATTGATATGTGAGTATTAACAAAGAAATGAAGAGACCATATGGATTAATGATGATGGATAAAATGATTAGACAATATGGATGAGATAAAGATGGATGGAAGAAAGAGATGACACACATATGCTTGATGTGAGATGGTTTGATAGTTGCCTTTTGTTTAATTCATTCTTTATATTGGATTTACAAAAATAATTCCAACTGAGTAAGAGTTGAGAAACCTGATTTTTGATATTGTATATGATAATATGCACCAATGGTATAGAAAAACCACGATGACTATCATGTGATATGTGTAAGGACTAATAGATTCATAAGGATAAAACTTAGTGCATCATGATATGGAAGATCATATTAACACCATTAGTAATGTGCATAGTGATCTAGACATAAAAAACAACAATAAAGATAAGATAAAAAGAAATATTTTCTATAATGAAAATAATGCAAGTAAAACAAACATTGTAGAAGCAAGTAAACACCCATAATGTAAAATATAGTAAATTACTATACATAAATGTAATAAAATGACTAAAACAAGTAATAAAATGAATTTTTTGGATGTCCTTGGTTAGATTATTACCCTTTGGCATATGGGATTTTTAACAATGCTGAACTATCTGATGGGCAATCTGTATAAGATATGATTAGAGCATGTAACTAGGGACAAGGTATTTTTTGATTGTTTTTTAGATTTCATTTTGTTTTAATTTGATGTATTTTATAATGTTTTGGATTTTTTGGGGTTTTTCAATGTTTTTTAATTTTTTTGGGGAGTTTTACAATGTTTTTAGATTTTTTTATAAGCTTATATACAAGGAAGATCAACAAAGGGAAAACTATATTCTAGCACCTAGGAATGAGTGGTAGGGGATGAAAGGAATATATTATATATGGAGTATATATGAATAGGAATGGATTGGAATTAAGATGATAAACTCTAGGGAACACATGAGGTAAGAACCAAGTGTCTAGTCATCAAAATAACACTACAAGGATACACCAAGATGTTTATAAGAACATGTCTCAAGATGTTTCCACTTCTTTATAAAGTTTTAAATGGGAATAAGGATGTTTTTATGATGTAAAGGATTGGATGGATTTTTCTGGGTCTAAACATATAAGGACGGATTTGGATAGGTAAGGGTACTCAAGGATGGTGTATGATGGTAAAGGATGAGATTAAAAATGTTGTAAGATGTGTTGGATAGGAATAAGATGTGTAAGTATGATTTAAGATAACTTATGGTAAGTAATGATTGTTTAGGGTAAGCATATGATGGCAAAGTATGGGATTAAAAAAGTTTTAGGATGGGTAAGGATGGAGAGATGATTTATAATGCATAGGATTGAAATGGAATGAGTTTTCCCCCAAGTGTAGGGTACTTGTAGACAACTGCTTATTTTACACATGATTCCAAAAATTCATTTTCATTATGGTACTTTCCTAATTCACCATAGAAATGGATTTCACCTTTGGATAAATTTATTTCTCTTGCTAATTTTTTCTTTTCTATTTTGCTCTTTTTTTTCGCTTTTCTTTTTTTTTGCATCTCAATTATAAAAGGGTTTGAGATGCATTAATTATTACCACTATTAATATTTTAATTATGTGCTCTAAATATGTCTTCATTAAATTAATTGATTTCTATGTTGGCTTGTTCCAAATTTACCAGGATATTGTTATAGCCCCTGTGATAGAGGGTGTTGCCAAACAAGGTGAAGCAAAAAGTATATTAGATGAAGGATGTGTGTTGAGTGCATGAAGGATTTCAAGGGATGGAATTATATTGGGGATGATTATATGGGTCATGATGTAAAGGGTGAATGGGACCGACAATATCACATTCAACAAGACTGTGAGTAATGACAAGTGGGATAATTTGAGAATTCAATGACATCTTTAACTTATGATGGGGATCCATCCTACAACTATGATAATGTAGAGGATATATTAATTTTCTCATCTATTGTTTCCTTAGAAATTTTTTTACCAAAGCATTCTTCTTAATTTTTTTATTGGGATTTAGATTTGGATTATTCAATAACACCTCAAAGAGGTTTTCACTAAGGGACTCATATTTTTTATTTTCTATATTTTAATTTGTATTTTAACTATAATTTATATTTTGATCATCCTAATAGTACCTTGAAAAGGTTTTCACTATGGGGTGTGTATTTTATATTTGGATTGTAGGATTTATTTTGATTGAGGTACACTTGTTGTTCCTTAGAATATGTAGATTTTTCTTGATGCTCTTCTAGCAGAAGACTAGCTAAGAAGTCTAAAATTATTTTATTATCATGAAATGAATTTAACTGTAATTAAGATCATTGGTCCCAATTAGAAGGTGTAGGATACTAGATTTCAAGATATAAGGAAGGATTTGTAATGTTATGAAAGGAGTGATGACAAAAAAGTCCTTGTAGAGATTATGAATGGATCTTATTTTAATTATGAATGAAGATACCCTAGAAACCACAAAAGTAAAACTAACATATTTACATTTACTTCCAAATGATTTATAATTGATGTTATATGGTCTAGAATTTACCTCAAAATGGATGTGTTTGATAATTCCTTCCTCATGGATTATTTTATTTATAATTACCTTTATCACTTGGGGTGTATATTGTGGGATGATGGGAGATCTAGTAGGTGATAAGGATTTAGGTTTTTGGATAATGGGTAATAGGCTAAGTTGGTTGAAGGAGCTTTTATCCAAGATAGGATTTTGGTCAGAAATGGGATCTTTATCAAAAATTATATCTTGATCAAAAATAGGATCTTGATCAAAGATAGGTTTTTGGCCAAAGATAGGCCCTTCAATAAATATGGGGTCTTCATCAAAAATGGATGGTAAACCATGGTTGTCAAAGGTAGGTTGATCGACTATGGATTGGTTGAAAATGGATGTGTAAAAAATAGGATCTTAAGAAATTGATAGAAGGCTATGACCTTGACTTGGAAGTGGTGTGGCTTGATTAGGCTCAAGAAAGACATCTTATAATATCCTCATGCTATGAGTTTTAGATGTGGATTCACTAGGCTTTACCTTGATGTACCCTTTGTCAATTAGATCTTGGATATAATGTTGTAGTCTCATAAAAAAAAATTATAAAATGACCTTCAATTTTTTGATAATCACAGTATTCATTAGGTCTATACCACTCAAGTTTTGGGACATTTGGCTAAAAATATTTGGTATTTGGGTATATGACTAAGTTTTCATCCACCAATTTTTGATAGAATACATTATAAGATTTCCCTAAAGTAGTGATTTTTTACTAATAGGCATAGTATTACTTTTGACAGGTTGGGAATTTTGAAGTTGTTGTAACACTAGGGGTGAAGTGATTTCAGATGGTAGGGGTGCTAGAATTAGATTCCCTTTTTTAGTGTGATAGGGGATGTTAGAATCAAGGATATTACTAGCGGAGGGGAGACTTGGTTGATTTTGAAAAATAGGATGATGTTGATGTGGAATTTTTTGGGATTCCTTAGTAATAAAGTGGACTAGAGAGGTAGCTTGGAAGGATGGATTTGTGAAGGTTGATGGACTTGAATTTACTAGGTTTGTGAACAAATGTGAATTTTATGTAGTTTGTTTCAAATTTGGGAATTGGTTGGATACAAAAACAAATGATTGATTTTGATGATTATAGGAAGGTTACTTTTGAATGGCATAGGAGTTGAAAGGTTAATTTGGATGGAATGTAGTTGGATTAGATTGAATGGGAGTTTAATTATGAATAGACTTTGGTTCAAATACATATGTAAAAGTGATGGTGAAGGTGGATCAAAAGGTTGATTTAGATTGATGCTAAGGTTGGAACTAGATAGATTGGTGAAGAAATTTGGGTTTGAGTTTTGGGTTGAACTAGATGCAAAATCAAAGGATTGATTTTGATTATTATAGAAATGTTGATTTGGAAAACTTGAATGACCATTCAAGTTTAGATTTGATTGATGGATGGATGATGATGAATATATATTCAAAATTAGATTTAGATTTGTTAGGTGATTTATTTGACATTGATTCAAATATGTGTTTAAATCAAAGTTGGATGGATAGAATCCTATGTTATAATATGGACTATTAGGATTTGTATTTGTGATCAAATTGTTCAAGGGATGGTTTTAGATAGACATGATTATTAAAATGAGTAATGTTACTAAGGAAGAATTGACTCAATAATGACAAAATTCTTAAAATTAGACTCTATAAAAATACCAAAATGACTAAAAGTTTAATTTTATAACAATAAACATTTTTTATTTAAGGAATTAATTTTCACACAAGGAATTTCAGCATGTGGCAATCACAAGGAAATAAAAAATAAGTTTTATTCTAAATAATCAAGAAATTTTCATAAGAGGTAAAAAATCTAGGATGAGGGTATGAATGAATTTTGGGCCTTCTATTGTCACTCACTTGTTTACGCTCTCAGCTATGGCCTAGTATTTCAAGGCAGTAACCATGGAGGATCCTACCATTCCCATGGCCCACTGAGTTTAGTTTCAAGGATGTGTAGAAGGTAACCTCCTGATGTTAACTAATAATTGATGCACCAAAGTTGAATATTAAAAAGGTTATCCTAGGCTTAAGGTATATATGAACTTATCTAGGGGGAATAAAACCATGGACAAAATTGATATGTGAACACACACTATTGGGTCTTATCTTAAAGTGCCCAACATAGCTATAGGGGTCTCAATGTGTTAAAAATTTACCAAATTAGATTTTGAGTCAGATGTTAAAACCCTAGGTGTTAGATCATGAACTCCTCTCATGTCATGGTGTGCTTAAAATACACAACCACTTAGGCAATTAAAATATTTGGGTCTTGATTTATATACCCTATCGGTAAATAAGGTTTGGTCTACTACATGGTGGTAAAATACATGGTCAATAGATCCCCTAAGAAAATAAAAATAAAGAGTTGACACTTAATTTTAATTTATAAGTATCATCACCAATATGACATAAAAAAAGAGCATACACAAGGTCAACTAGGTAATAGATAAGTTACAAGATCATTTCTGGTTTCCAAGTATCGTCACCAATGTGATGCTAAGGAAACAACATATGAAATATTTCAACAAAAAAAGAAGCTGAAAATAAAAAGTAAATTTTCTCCAAATAAATTCAAGTGTGACTTAATTACTAAGAGCATAAAAGGTTGAAAATTAAAAATGTTAGTGAAAACAAATTAAATATTTGGTTAGATTCTTTACCTTTTTCAATTGTCTTTATCCAGTGTCCTACAAACAAGTAGTTAGAAAGTTTAAACTTGGTTTGTCTTCAAGGGAATATACAAAAAATTAGAGAAAATTAATAACTAAATAAATAAGAAAAAATTCTTTTAGAATGATCTCATAGGTACACAACCAAAGAGAAAGGTGAAACCGTTAGTTTGTCAGAAACATAAAACTAAATAAAAGAAAGAAAGTATGATACAAATTTGATTTTTTTAATTATTTAAAGTATATAGAAGTTAAATATTTTTACATTATTTAATTATTCATCTCTATACCTTCATTTTTGGAAAAAATGAGAGATAAAATAGAGTCTTTAAATTCAATTTCATTGTTTAGTCTAAAAATTTCACTGCAAAGGTCTTCAAAATCATTATTACATAGGAAAACATACACAACTAAATAAAAAATCTATGGTAGTAAATTATAGTCTATAATAGCTCAAAAAGAGATGAAATTAAACACAAAAGATAGGCATAAAAAACAAAAACAAAAAAATCAAATTTATATAAATGAAAAATAAGAAGATAAAAATATTAAAAAGAATTAGGTAGGTCCCATCAGGCATGCTAGAAATGTATGAACTAAATTTAGATATGCAAATATAATTAACTAATCTAACCTAAAATTCAACTATGTTAGAGGAAAAAATGTAGAAATCAACAATCAAAACATCATAGCTTGAATACAAGAATCCTCCATTGTGATTTGAATTCAATTTTCTCTATCAAGAATGTGGTGATCACTCCTCTAATGCAAAGGGAGAAAGGGAAATGTTTTGGTAAGAAGGGTGACTTTGATTCACTTTATTTGATTCTCTCAAGATTTTTTATGCTTGATTGTGATCTCCCAATATTCTATGATTGATTTATTGGGAAAAGAGTGGGGTTGGTTAGTTGACTCAACAAGACTTTGTCAAATGGATTGATAACTTAGGGGAGGAATCATAAGAGGTGGAAAACTTTATGGATTTGGTTGGGATGAGGGAGAGAAAGGTGGGAGAGGTTTGAATAGGTAGAAAATCTAGAATTAAATATTAAAAATAAAGATTAAAAGGTGCACAATTAACTTATTCAAAATGTTTGAATCAATCAATTATCTAATTTTAAGAGGAAATGTTGAGTATTAATGTAATAAGAATGATTAATAAATTCAAGTGCATTTTGATACTAACTAAAACTTAAGTGTCTACAAATTCTAACACTAGTCAAGCCAACTCCAAATAATGATTTCCTATATTACTTAAGAGCCTTGAAAAGTGATGTAGCTATTATGATTTAGGAAATGGGTGATACCACACTTAACAATTCATATGAAATTTAAATAAGGGTATAAAATTATTTAATCCAAGCTAGAAATTACCCCAATGCCACCAATGTCTTTATTTCTATAAATAACTCCTACACCACCTATAATTTCTCTAATTCCCACTACCATCAAAGCACCAGTTTTGAATCTCACTATAATAAATGAACTATATGAGGTCAAGTCATTACTCAAGATTTTTGGGAATGACTTAGTAGCATTGAAGAGGTAGCAATCCTATAATTATAAAACTTATCAGTAGGATAACCTAGCATACCAACATAATAGGCAGCCATATCAAGGTAATCAATAAACATAGGGTCAAAGTATGCAATCAAAACATCCAAACATCCATGATCTACTTGCACCATGTGCTTTTAGAGCTATTGTATCTATTCAAAATAACCTATCTCAAGAATATGAGTGGTTTTATCCTTATTCTCAGCCACATAATTAGGATACTCGTCCTAATGGTGTTATCAATTAAGCCTTGATGGTGCAAGGCATATCAAGTACATAAGGACAATAGGAAGGGTCCACTTCCCAATAAGCAGATACATAAGAACCTACTCAAGGTGAGGTAACTCTTTTAAACTGGCAAGAGGATGAATTTTATGATATAAATTAGGATGAAGCATTATTCAATGGTGGAGTTCCATTGGCATCCAAAACACATTCAAAGAAATGAGAAATAGAGAATAATCAATCCCCTAGGGTAGAACAAGTTATAACTTCCAAAGTTACACTAGAACTTATAAATAACAATACAATATAAAGGCCGCCTTGTATATCTATGAGCAAGCCTAAAGCAAAAGTATTGACCTAAAATCTTGTGAAAGAGGACATAGTTCCTATGAGGGCACTGATAAAGGTTAGTAATATCCCTTTTAGTATACTTCAGCAAATGAATAAGACCATTCTAAATATTACCATATGGGAGGCATTATCCATTCTTATGCAAAGTTATTTATTACAAGAGGCTTTGATGAATTTCTAGATAATATACAAGGTTCTAGCCAAGGCTTCTAATACTATAATTAATTTGTGTCAACCCCAAACTGACTCTAAAATAAGAAAAAATGGTAAGCCTCCCCCTTTATATATTTCACTTATAGTAGGGAAGCATCTTATTCATAATTTCATGGTATATTTAAGGGCTAGTAGTTTTGTCATGCCCAAAAAGATAGCCAATGCTCTTGACATTGAGTATATGCCTATTTCAAAAGGAGTGGTGTAATTGGATGGGAATGTTATTCAAATATTAGAGATAATAAAAGATATAAATCTCACTATCCATGCATGTCCAAGTCTATCAATTTCCAAAGATATCTTAGTTATAAACCTTCCCCCTTATTTTTCCATTTGTCTTTCACAGGATTTTATTGCAAAAATGGGACGATACCTATTTTTAAACTAGTCTCACATGTTTCTTAGAATTAGATATGGAACAAGAGTAAAAATAAAGGCTAATCCAATAGCTAAATATCATATTGATCCATACATTCCTCCCCTTATAGACATGAATTGTATATTACAAGATCAAGAAGAATAAATTGATCATGAAGTTGCAACACCCATAAAGGATATTCTAGACACTCACTTGGATAAATTGGTATTATCTCTTCAATTCAACCCTTATGACTATGTGTAAGAAACTAGGTTTGGTACATACTACATACATGAGGATGATGTAACCATCCCTAATATTATAAAACCAAATGAATATCTTCAAGGAATATGTCAAATATTCTTTTATGGTTCATGAATTAGGAATGGTGTGGGTGTAGGTGTTGTCTTGATCTCTCCACAAAAGGAAATCTATTTCTATTCCTTTATACTTTAGTTTATCTACACTAATAATGTAGATAAATATAAATCTCTAATTTGAGGATTGCAGTTGGCCAAGGATAGAGGAATATAATCCCTATAAATATTTGGTGATAGTGAGTTGATTGTTCATCAAGTGATATCTAGAATAATAACTAAGAATAATCTATTGAAATCTTACAAACATAAGGGTTGGGATCTATTAGAAGATTTCATTGTTTTGAATATTCAAGTGGTACTAAGATCATAGAATAAGGATGTTGATCATATGGATTCAGTGGGATCCTAATATAACCTATTTGATGAAATAAAGAATAAAAATAGCCAGCATGTGAAGTTAGTATTAAGATCATCTATTCCAAATAATGTAACTAATTAGAAAGTCTTTAATAGTGATTAATATATTGGTAGCTTTCTGAGAGAAGAAGCTTAATTTTTAGGTAGTAACTAGCCAAGACTCTAGGATTAATATGGAGATCAAATCATCTAGTTGAAGATAAATAAACTACCTATGGGTATTGATACACTAGAAAACACTTCAATTTAGATGATCAACTAAAAGGTGTGAATAAGAACATCATGATAAATGAAGAATACTATGAGCTAGTGGTCATCTCAAAAGGAAAATCACTAAAGATAAGAAATGTATGTTATGATTTTGAAAAGTAAGATTTTATTGAGTTATGTAAAGAGTTGGATGATAACTTCACTTAGAGTTATCATGATCTAATAGGGTCTGATCTTTCTTAGCCTAGCATACAATAGAATTAGATCTAAATACCAAGCCTATCAAATAGAAAAAGAGACCTATTGATCCAAAAATAGAACCCCTGATGAAGAGTGAGTTATCTAAATTGATAGAGTCTAATATTATTTTTCCTATCAAACACTCATCTTGGGTTGAAAAGTTAGTCCCTGTAGGAAATAAAAATGGCAAAATCAGGCTGTTTGTGGATTTTATGGATCTAAAAAAAAATCTCTAAAGTATCATTATCCTCTTCCCCCTATGGAAAAAATTCTACAAAATATATTAGGATTTGAAAAAAATATCTTCTTGACAGTTATTCTAGCTATAACCAAATCTTGGTGAAAGAATCAAACCAATTCAAGACCTCTTTCACCATAAAATGGGGTACATATGTATACAAAAGGATGTCATTTAGTCTGACTCATGCTGGTACAATATTTTAGAGAGCCATGGATATGGTATTCAAAATTTTAATAACTAAAATGATCCTAATATACCTAGATGATATCACTATTTACTTAAAGAATTTTGTTGCACATCTATATCACCTTAGAAATTTTTTCAAAAGATGTAGACAATTTGGGGTTTACCTTAATCCCAAAAAATGCATATTCATAGTTCACAAATGGAAACTAATATGACACATTGTGCCAAAAGAGGGTCTTGCAATAGACTCAAAAAGAATAAGTGTTATATTTGCATTAAACCTACCAAGAAATAAAAAAGGATTATATAAACTTCTTGGAAAGATCCAATTTTTAAGAATATTTGTTCCAAATTTTGCTTCTATGGAAAAACCCCATACTGCAATGCTAAAGAAGGGTATTATATTCAGCTAGACATAGGAAGGAAAATACAACTTTAAATCTATTAAACAAGCTATTTCTCAGGCTCCTACCCTAGTCAACCCAAATTATGAGAAGTATTTCATTATATATTCCTTTAAAGGGGAAGGAAGCATCTCACCTATTCTAACTCAACATAATCAATAACAATTAGAATAGCTAATATCATTTTTCAATTAATTCGTAAAGGGATATGAAGAAAATTTTAGTTTCATGGAGAAGTAGTTATATTCCATAATTAAATCTCTCAATAAATTTAGGCATATGATCTCCAACAATAAGATTCATTTGATGGTGAGTCATCAAAGTGTCAAATATATTCTGCTCAACTTGGAGATAAACAAAAAAAGAGTAGGATGGATCACCAAGGTCATGGAGTATGGCATAGACATCAAATTTACCAAGATGGTGAGAGGAAAGGGTTTATGTGAATAGTTGGATTCTAATATCAAGACTATTGAAACAATATCTAAAATAGTATATGATCAAAGTACATCTTAGATAGCTAATATACCTCTTTTCAATAGTTGGATCCATGACATGACTATTTTCCTATAGACTGGTGAGTACCCATATCATTTTCAATAGTATAATAAAAGGTATTATAGAATCTAATCCATTCCTTATGTCCTTGTTTATGGAATATTATTTATAAAATATATGAATGGAGTCATGCTAAGATATATCAATCAGAATCAAGTCCGCAAGGTGCTCAAAGAATTTTATGATGGCCCATCAGGAGGACATTTCTATATAAGAACCATGACCATCAAGATAATGAGAGGGGGATGTTATTGGCTATAATTATTCAAAATATGCCCACTAATGGGTAAGGAACTATAATAAGTGTGCTTACTTCACTATAAAATAGATATTAATAACATTCCCTCTCAGACTAATTTAATAATTTCAATCATTCACTCAATCGGGATTGGATTTCATTGATATGATCAATCTACCATCGATTGCAAGCCAAAAATAGGTCCTCTAAATAATGGACTATTTCATATGATGTACTAAAGTAATTGCACTAAAATATGCCATAGAGGCATCTATTTTGGACTTCATGGATAGCATAGTCTCGAGGTTTGGTGTTCCTCACACCATTATCTCAAATAATGCCAAAGCACTTATGGGCACTCAAGTGAGTGAATGGGTTGTAAATCATAACATGTACCTAAGTACTTATTCTAATTATTACCCTTAGGGTAATGGCTTAACTGATTTAACCAATAAGAACCTTATAATAATTATCAAAAGAACAATGGAGGATAATCAAAGAACATGGCATACAAAGTTGAAATCAGCATCGTGGGTTGATAGGATCACTCCTAAGAGAGCCATCAGTAACTCCCCCTTCATGTTGGTATATGGAAGAGAAGCTTGAGTCTTAATGACAATTGAATTACCATCTCTAGAGTTCAATCACCAATTGGATTTGATTGACAATGATGAAATGATATTAAGATTGGTTATACTAATAAAATTAGGAGTCAAGAATTAATCAATGAAAGTATTGAAAGCAAATAAAGATCAAACAAAGAGGAATTTCAACAAACAGGCATCTTATAAGAGCTAAAAGGAAGGAGACATGGTTCTCAAATAGGATGCAAACAAAGTTAAACTAGGCAAGCACACCAAGTTTGACGCAATATCAAGTGGTCCATATATTATAACTCAGTGCAAAGGAGATAATGCATTCTAACTATCCAATCTTGATGGATCAAAATGACCTATCCATGTCAATGGGATATACCTCAAAGCTTTATTTTAATGTAGGAATTTGTTAAAAAAATTAATATTTTATATATAATAGGGTTGGTTGTGTTTTATTATAAGTGATTTCACATAGGTTAACTCATTAAGATTTTTTATTTCCTTAGTTTATTCTATTTTTCCCTATTTTGTTCTCATTTTGGCAATTTACAATTTGTTCTTCACTAGGTTGTAGTGTGTTATACTTGAAATGACTCCATGACCAATAAATTAGAAGGCTACTGGATAGAAACTGATTAGCAGGCAATCATCCCATAGAGGTTGCTAAAAATGTTGACTTTTTTGTCTCAAATATATCATAACATCAATTATCTTAAGGTAAACCCTAAATTTTGTTAATAAAATACCTTGAATTGACAAAAAACTCACATTTCCTTTATATTGTAGAATTAAAAACTCTAGATTCAATTTGCAATTGTAAAATTTCAAAATTCTTCCCAAGCTCTAGATCTTATAATACACTAGCCTTCCATTTTTAGTAGAATCTAGAACTATGACTGCAATTTTCAATTTACAAAATTTCAAATTATATCTTGAGTTTCATATCCCAAAATACATTAAGTGGTGGAATTCAGAAACCCATTTACAATTTTGTAAAATTACAAATTCTAAGTGGAGTTTTGGATCCTATAAACTAAACACCCCTATGGGATCCAGAACTTGAACTATAATTTACAATATTTAAAATTACATCCTAATTTTTATTTTTTGTAAAACACTAAACCTAGAATCAAGAAATCAGACAGCAATTTGTAATTTGAAAAATTACAAATTATAATCCACATTCTAGATCCCACCAATAACCCAAGCCATGGAATCTAGAAATCCAAACATAATTTACAATTTTGAAAAAATGCAAATTTCATGTGGAGTTATGCCTTCCTATTTCCAATCAATTCAACATCCCATATAATTTGGAGGTCAACATGCAATTTGCAAAATTATAAGAGGAATCTAGATTTTTACCACCAACTACCGCCATTAGAGTATTAATTTCAAGGTTTTTTAATATAAATAATGCAATTTGGGATTTTTATTCATTATTTAAAACTAATAATCATGATTTTCAAGATCTGATAGTGACTCTAAGCCATGACCATGCATTCAACCTCAATCTATGCATCCAATCCATGTCTTCAAACCAAGTGTCACATCATTTTCACCCTTATATGGTACTCTCATTATGATTTTTGCCATTATTGAAACTTGTTAATATTTTTTCCTTTCTTGAGAAAAGTTTTAACTTCATTTTCTTAGGTTTATCATTATTTTTCTTAGACTCTTAGTGTTAGGGCTTCTTTGTGTTTATATGAGCATTTGTATAGATTAGGGTTGCTTGTGAGTTATTATTTTCCAAGTGTCCATTAGTTGAAATTTAGGATTTTTTAGGGTAAAATATTTATAAATTTCATTTTGAAAATCCTAAATTTTTCTACCAAAGTTTTGACATTCAGATATAGAGTTTTTCCAAAGCCAGGTGAGTATACCACAATATATTCCTAAACAATCCAAGAATACTCCTTGTGAGATTCTCCAAGTCCATATGAATATTGGACTTATTTTAAACACCTCCTATTTCTACAAGATTTTGACCTATTTTAAGCACATAGAATCCCCACAAGAATTTTCAAGTCCCTACAGACATTGGACTTGTTCTAAACACTTCTCATCCCCATGAGATTCCCACTTAAAGTTTACACCTCCCATCCCTGTGGGATTCCAACATGCTTAGAACATCTGCTAATTCCACCAAACATTCCTATTTTCTAGAACACTTCTTAGTTATATGGTGTTCTCACCTAATTTGAACACCTCCTAGTTTGGCTAGATTTTTCACCTATATAGATTACCTCTAATCTCTGTCAAAGATTATACCTACTTCAAGCACCTATAAACCCCACAAGCTCTTCTAGTTGGTTTTCACCAAATATCCTCTCTATATTTCATGTCTTATAAGTAAATGAAGTTAAAATCAAAATTCCTTATGGTGACTCTCATCTTCGAGTCCAACACTACAAAGATAACTAATACAAACCTAGGTCACATTAACCTAAGGGACTTCTGGACCAAAATTAATAAAGAGTTTTAAAACTATTGGATCTAGGGTATCTATGACTCTAGACTTCCATAAGCATAATCCTTTCCACTGATGATCCAAATCCCTTAGTTGGTTTTTACACTAGCCCAACATTATGATGTTGACAAAAGAGAGGTTGTGAATGAAAAAAGGGAAAAGATTTTGAATCTAGACCTAGATTTCATTAATTTAGTGTTTGTCATACCAAAGTTTGAGATCTATCTTGACATAACTCTAGAGACAACCCAATAATTCTTCTAAGACAAAAAATATGGATACCACATAATGATAAACAAATAATAGATTAAGGCCCCCAAAGCTACCTCCACCAGATTGCCAAAGACATTGGTAAGAATTTACTTTAAAGATGAGGATGGGGATATAATCATTTTTTGGCATATGATTACTGGTAGTCCTAATGTTAAGAGCTTTTAGGAGTAGATGTACCAATATATTTGGGTCATCCATTAGAATGCATAATACATCCACTGGGCCCAGCTCATTAGTGATTCCCTCTAGAAGTAATTGATGGAGGTGAAAACCACTAGAAAATTCTTCATGAATTCCTATCTTATATACATACTAGCCAAAGGGAGAGATTTCCTAGGCCTCAACATAGTACCTGGTGAAATAAGTAGAGTATATAACTACTAACCTAACCTCACATTAGAGACCAGTACATAATATTTCAATAAATTTAATGATGCATTCATTTAATGCATCATCATTATGTTTGATAAATAGCTTGGGAGAACAAGGTTCTCAGATGTAGTAGTTGCATAAATCACCTGATGGGGATCTTACTCCATTTAGTTCCCTACCTATTTTTATATTAGGGTTTCTAGATTCAGTGGTTACCCCTACACATTTTCCAAATATTTTTGTGATAAGTGGGATCTAATGGAATTGGTGAGAAAACTTGTTGAGACTCATAAGCTCCTTTTTAGTAAGCACAAGTCAAGAATCTATTCCTAATCAGTATTTGTAGATACAAATACCCCTACCTCCTCAAAGCAAAGTGTGTTGATGGAAAAATGACACAGATGAAATTGAGGGCTTTAGAGGCTAGGCCATACTATGATGTTTATGGAAACATTATCAATACTTTGGGAATTTATATATATTCCCACATTCCATATTTTGAAGACTATTAGGAGGTTCTGGAGGATCAAGAGAAGTTCATATTGAAGTACCATCCTAGGATGACCTTGGAATTGGTCAAGGCATTTGATTTGGCAACAATCCCTGAGGACTTGGTGGATGATGTGTCCCTAGTGGACCCAAACTACTAAAAAAGGATTATCACATAACCCGTTCGACCAGTAAGGTGGTCAGTTCCCAAGTACTTTTCCTTGTTAGATAGAACATCACAATTGATTAATAAAATTATTAATTAGCTCAAAAAAAAAGGGGTACAAGTAACCAAGGATACACAAAGTATCATAGAGAAGATTTTGAAGCTTAAGGAATAAGGAATTCCTTCATTAATAGAGGGTTGCAGTGGGGTAGCAGGAGAATAATCATAAGGGCCAATAATCCTTCATAAGAAAAAGAAGAAAATTAAGGCCAAGAAGGAGCAATCCATAAAGGATGAGATAGTAATAGATGAATTGATTATCATATAATCTAAGGACATAGATATAGTTAGATCCTCCATATATTCAACCCCAATATCAGTAATAGTGATAACCCCCATCTCTTTAGCTCACCCTCTACCTATGTACATTATTCTTGAAGCTCCAACACCTCCACCTCAAGTCTCCACTTCCCTTGCATCTCAATTTTGCACTCCCACCTCTCATTCCTACCACTTTTCTTATAATAATAAGTCCATTTCAACTAGTGAAATCAAGTCAAGTGGACACTTAGGGTCCCCCATCAGTGGATACTCAAGTTTCCACTCCATTTTATGTTTCCCCAATTTCACTCCCTTTTTCCATTCCATTCACAATTCCTTCCAATCCATCCAAATTGATTTCCAACATAACTCAATAATACATAGTCATAGACTTAGTCATCCTCATTTTAGTTCTATTAGTCATCCTAATTCCTGGGTTAAGTACTACTTCTTATTCATCCCCTTTCATCTTCTATAGCTTACCAACCCTAAGTGTCCCAATTCATTTAATTAACTCATTAAATACTTTGACTTCCACCCTTCCACCAGTTCCCAAATTTTAATTCCCTATGTCTACTTCCCCATTAGTATCACTTTCACCTCCTACACCCCCAGTAGACATAATTGTTCCCATTGTTCCCACCTCTTCCACTTCAATAATTTCCATAACACCTTCAATGGAGATAGGATAAAAACAAGTTACTGATGCAAACATGGATTTGCAACCTATTGATGGAGATGAAATTCCATAGGCATTTCCCCAGAAATCAATAAAAACATCCACATAGGATTCAACACTTTCATAGTGCCTACTAGTTTAGTAGATTTAGTTATTGATTCTCATGTGACAGTGTTTACATAAAAATATGTTACCCCCAATTGGCTAGCACAAATAGTGGGAAAGAATTGAAAGTGAATGATTTGTCCAAATACATTAGATTTCACCCTTTCAGAGATGAAGAAGAAATCCAAGTATACTCCATAGACCTTTACTAGAATACTATGTGACTCAACAAGGGATAGATATGTGGAGATTGTATTCCCCCCACTAAACAAACCAAAATGAGATCTAGTGGTGGGTGACTATCAAATTACAAAGATTCACCTTGGGCATTTAATGAGGGAGGGGTTAAAGCATGATGTTCAATCTAGAATCAAATCCCTCTTTAAGATAATATATAGTGACAAGGTAACTAAATGTAAATTGACAAACAAGATTGATTAACTCACAACTACACTAAATAAGTTCATAAATCCTAGTAGTTGATCAATACAACCTGAGTCAGCAAATCCAATCACCCAGATCCAAGATCAAGAAATAATTGATGTGGTGACTAAAATTGTAAGCATGGGAAGGGATAATAAATAATGGTTAGAAGAGATTATTTCCAAGGGAAATAATATCATTGATATGGTCATGGATCATTATGAAGTTATCAAAGAGAGAAGGACCACCCTAAGAGGATAGGTTGATAAGTTTGAGGGAGAAATACAAAGCTTGAATCTATATTATCCTAAGTTAATAGATATGGATTCAATCTATATGAACATCTTCCTTTCTAAAAAGATACTAAAGGATGATGGAGAACAAGAGGAATTATATAGATTATCTCAATTCTGAATAAATATACTTACAATGACTACCCATAAGGCCAAGGTTGTACATGACAAGGCTATTGATATGTTGTGTGATATTGAAGAAATGTTGAATAGGTTGTCATGAATGCCATCATATGATGAAGATAACCTAATTTATATAGAATAGGTTCAAATAAAATTCAAGGAAGTAGTTGAAAAGGAATTTTCAAAAGATACATTCTTTACCTTAAGCTCTATCTACCACTATATCAAGTATCAGAATGCATTTGATAAGATGGGTAATGAAATGCAAGAAATCAAGACTTTGAGGAGAGAAATTTTTGATATAGTAGAATATTGTGTGGTCTCCAAAATTTACTCCTTTGGACCAAATTAGGATAGAATACAAGATATATTCAAGGATTTTGACACATATGTTGAGAAGTTATAGGCTGCAAAAGATAAGGAGTCAAAGAAATATTAGAAATTGATTAATTCTCTCTGTTCAAAACATTTTCATATATTGTATTTTCATTGTTGTAAAAGAATTGAAACATTACATATTTTAAATTTTAACTATATTTTATACCTCTTTTTTATAAAGAGATAAGTGTATTTTACACTTTATATTTTAATAGGTTGGAAACTGTAAAAAGCAAACTTGTAAATTACACTTTTCATTTTGACAAGTTATATTTGCTTCAAGTTACAAAAGCATATATTAAAAATTGAAATTTTAGTTTTGTCAAAGTGACATGACTTGAAATTTTTAAAATTCTTACTTGTAATTTTCAAATTAAGGTTTTTCAAAAAGTACCTTGAATTATTTTTTAAGTTATCTTTTGTGTAAATGTTGAGTTTCATTTTCATGCCATACATTTGCATGAAGAGTTTTACAACTTAATGGAAAATACCTAAGGTATTGCATGAAGTTTTTTACAAGTATATACATGCCAAATCAATTTGAATATCATGCCCATATCTTGTATGCATTATTATAAACCATTTTCCAAAGACAAAGGATGCCACAAATGGGAGATTATGCCTCTTTTGTATGAATTTCTAGATTTGCACGATTTCTTCTACTTGGCATTGAAGTTTTGATAACTACATCTCATTTATGAGATATTTTGTATAAATATGGGTAGTATACCATATCCCAATCTATAATTTTTTTGTTAGTAATATTATTTTGAATTTTGAATGTATTTTATACAAGCTATAACTTGGAGAATGAAATAAACTAAAGATTTTACCCTGATTGTCTAAGAAATCCCTATGTATGTGAGTTATTTGAATATTTTTATAAGTTTTAATTATTATTTAAGTCACATAATTTCATTTTTGGTATTCTCTACCCTTATAAAATATTGTTTTATAAAATAAAGAATATTTTCCCTTCTATGAAAAATAATAAAGTATTGCCTCTAATTTCCTATTTGCATGAGTTTGCGCTCAAATAAATTTAAATATATTTTATATCATATCATTTTCATTAAATAAATTTGTAATATCCACTAAAAATATTTGGTGTAATCACCATTTTTAGTTTTATAACTCTTTTCCCTATCAAAACCTAGTCTAGGAGAAAGAACACTAAAGGAGCAAAATTTCTATAAAATTGATATTTTATTAGTTGCATTGGATTTAGTGAAAGGAATACGACCTTATCTATAGGTTAACCTAAATTTTACAAAGTCCCATAGCTTTTAGTTTTTCCCATTTTATCAATATATTTTTTCACAATGAGATACCAATCAATGAATGGGTGCAAAATCTATGTGACAATAGTTTTGATTAAGCTGAAGGAAAAGTAATTGCTAGTGCTATTAAAAATGTGAAAATTCATGTAAGAGGAACTAATACATATGGGATTTATAATATCAAAATATGGGTTTAACATGGACCCTAAGTAGGTAATGGAAATAATGGATCGACCTTTGTTGAAGATTATGTTTGAAGTAAGAAGTTTACATTGGTTGGTGAGTTCATACATAAATTTTATCATAAAAATAAATGGTATATGTGAACCCATTATAGAGACTATGAAGGGAGATGAAAATATTTTTTATTGGATTGTTACAAAAAATAGTAACTTTCAATTTTTGAAGAGAAAAATGAAGGAAAAACTAGGGTTAATGTTACCAAACTATGAAAAAAATTCAAGTTAATGGTGATGCAATCAAAATAGCCATAGGAGTGATGTTGAGTCAGGAGGGTAAGCCCATTACTTATTTAAGTGAGAATTTAATGATGATAATAATAAGTATTTATTATATGACCAAGAATTATATCAAATGGTTCAATCTCTCAATAATTAGTGGCATTATTTGTTTTTGAATGAGTTCATTTTGTACACAGATAATAGTGCTCTGTAGTCCATAAAAAACCAAGGTAAGCTAAATCAATGACCTATGAAATGGGTATAATTTATTCAAATCTATTTATTTAAGCATAGGAGTGGAAAGTATAATAAGGTGGTATATGCCTTGAGTAAGTAATCTCTTGTAGTGAATGAGTTTAAGGTAAAGGTAATTGGATTTAAAGCCATGAAAGAATTATACGAGGAACACTTATATTTTTGAGATGCTTGGACATGTATGAATCTAAAAAATGTGGAAAAAACTCTATAGATAGAGTATATGATAAAATATATATTATTTTTCAAATGACATAAGTTGTGTATATCACATGGTTACATGGTAGAGAATTTGTTGAGAGAGAAGCATAAGAAAGGACTTGTTGGTCATTTTGGATATGATAATACTTTGTCATAACTGAGTAAAAGATAATTTTTTCCAAGCATGGGTAAGAATGTGAATAAGTTTATTTAATGATGTATAATTTTCCACCATGAAAAAGGCAAGAGTTAGAATGTTGGTTTGTATCAACCATTTCCCATTCTAGATAGATCATAGGATGCATTGATCAAGGATTTTATTCTTGGATTTTGGTGAATAAAATGAGGTAATGATTCCATATTTGTTTTTATGTATATATATTTTAAGATAGATCACTTTATATCATGTAAAATGACTAGTGATTCCACACACAATGCAATTATATTCTTTCAATAATTTTTTAGATTGCATGGATTTCCTTAGAGTATTATATCAGATAGAGATATGATGTTTGTTGAAAAATTCTAGAAGATGCCATGGAATAAGTTGGGTATCATATTAGATTTTATTTCAGCCTATAAACCTCATATGGATGGATATATGGAGGATGTGATTCAAGGTCTTGGTAAAATTTTTAGATGTTTGGTTATTGACAAGCCCAAACAATGGGATTTGATGTTGGCACATGCATATTTTTATTATAATGATTCAATCAACCTTAATAAAATAATAATTCCTTTTTAGATAGTGTATGGAAGTATACATATAGGTGTATGTGATTTGAGAATTATAGATGAGAAGAGTAGGAGCATAGAATGTGAATACTATTCTTAAGTTATGAATGATGTGCATAAATAATTAAATATTAGGTTTGAATAATTTGATAGATAATACAAGATTCATGTCATTATCCAAAGGTGAGAACTAAATTTTGAATTTGGGGAATTGATGTTGGCACATTTGTATAATTTTTTTTCTAAAGATTATTACAACAAACATATGTGAAATAATATTGTTCCTTTAAATATTTTGAGGCATTTATCAACTTATGCATATGAGATTAAGTTTTCAAATGGGGTAGGCATTTCACAATATTTAATGTGGAAAATTTGTATTTATATGTTAAAGGGGAAAATAGTGACAACATAGATTTTTTAATTGAAGATTCAAAGGAATATTTTGTATTATAGACTTGAGGGGGTTATTCAATCCCTCTCAACTTGATCTATGTAATGGGATTGATCCTAGGTTGTGGGTGACCTTAAAATGGGTCAAACCTATAGATTTTAGGCTAGCTCCTAAGTACAAAACCTATAATAAAAAATATACTAATTGATTGAATTGGAAAAGGTAAATATGAATTTTAACATTAACAGATAAACTTAGACATGGTGCACCAAACATGAGGTCCTCAACTTTCTAAGAATGCATTATGAAATACTAAGTTATAATCTAGTTATGCCATTTTAAAACAGTCCCTATCAAACTAGTGCTTCAATATGAAGGTTTCAAGAGTTAGGATGATCAACCAAGAGGTATTAGTATAAAAACTAATGACTTATTATTTATCTAACTAAAAAAACCATGTATAACACTTCCTATAACCTATGAAAGAAGACAAGCTTACATAGAGGCAAGAACAAGAAGGACAAATGCAAGGAATCACACTTACTATCACTAAGCATTCTTCAAAACAACCCATTAAAGATCAATATATGTAATATGAAGATAAAATATCTAGATTTAATTTATTTTAATAATAAAGTATAAGACTTAATTTTGGCAGGGCTTCACCATAACCAATGTGAGGATGCTTTGCAAAGCCAAATAAAGTTGCATACATATGAAAATGTGAGTAAGATAGAGAGAGAATAAGCATATAAGATCATGTAAAAATGTCATAAATCATGGAGTTATTTTAAATTAAATAAATTGATCAATAAAATATTCCTAAAGGTTCTCATTAACATGTGTACACTTGCCTAATGATGTCCATCTTCAAATTGGTGTAGGAGGTTACTTAGGTGATTTTGAGTTCTTTAATCTACATATTACCTTTTGAGAATACACATTCACACCTAAAAAGATAGTTAAATTTTTCTTAACTGACATGTTTCATGATTAAGGAGTTTCTATGCCACTCTCCTATAATGTTTTTAACTTCTTATTTTGTCTTCATAAGCATATGATTTTCACTAGCTCTCTTTGGGCTCAAATGCTTCAAAGTTTGTTTCCAAATTCATGAATATAATTTATCTTCATGAATAAATTTTAATTGAATTATATAACTTTTCTCAACCTATTTTAGTGACTCAAATACTTACTATCACTCCATTTCACACTCAAACCTCTTACTTGCCTTCATTTCTTTGTATCCCTCAAAATAGACAAAACTACTTGTGTAGAATAATCTACTAATGATCATATAAAAATAATAATGTATTTGAGTACCTAGTATTATCTTATATATCCATACAAAATTTCATGATCAAAACCTAAGTGAAATTTTACTCATTCTACTTTTGTCTCTCTCTAATTAGCCCTCAATTAGGTCTCTAGGCCTAGAAACTAAGTTTTGGATCCATTGACCTCTCACACATGTGAAACATTAATTAATTTTTTGATTTAATTTAAATACCCCATAAGCATGATCCATGTCAAATTTTACTATTTAAGACCTTGTATAGATGGGTGAACCAAGAAATGGCCAAACCCTAGCCTAGGTACATGTTCAGGCTTGAGGAGTTTGAGTGATTTCTCAAGGAACTAACAAGTTTTAATTCTTAATTATTTTTTTTACTACCTAAAAAATCATAGTAAAATTCAATATTCTATAATAAATATCTCCAATAGTACTTCATAGGCTTGTAATTGAGCTTCTTGGCTAGCAAAATAGTGCATTCATCTTTCTAATCCCAAATTATTGAATTGAAGAGTGAATAATATAGATTAGGATACCTATAGAGGTGTGTATGGAGTGATTATATCTATTTACAAGCTTAAAAATCCTCTCTAACTAATTTGATTCTTACCACGACCTTGCACATACACAAATAGGCCTACAATTGAGCTTTTTTGGCCTATTTCATACACTGTACTTTTCAAATGTGCTACCAAATGTGATGTTTAGGTTCCCATGGGAGATTTGGTAATAATTATATTCATTTATAAGACAAAATATTCAACCTTAATTCATTTAATCTATCATTTCTCTCATTAGGTCTTTTAGGATGGTATAACAAGGGTTTTAGGTGTTTACCATCTTAATGATGGTTCATAGAGCACAGGGACTTGAACAAAGAAAAAATTACATGATATGGGAGAATGGAGACACCATAACATCTCATATGATATTTATCTCCCATGAAAATAATTCTTACACTTTTAAGCAAAAGAAGACACTCTTTGATCTCCTTCACAAGACAAACATAGGGTTTGGAGAGACATCTAGTCTTACAGATTATTCATACATGTGTGGGGTTGAATGATTGATACAATTCCAATGATTTGAGTTTTTAGACCTAATTAATCACTTCCAATGATAAATTTCCACCATTTAACTCCTCCAAGTAGTTCTGACCATTCAAAAATGGCCTCTCAAGTTAATTGACTGTGTGAGGGCTAAGTGTTATGGTTTTGAGTAAAAAAATCCCTCAAACTTCAAGATTTTTTTATTAACCATTTACATGACCCTTAAAACTTTATTATCCATTTTTTAATATGATTTCATTTAAATTTTTATGTCTCAATGTGTTCAGGGCTTGGTCTCTCTAATTGTAGTAGACATTTGAGGGTTTTAGGCCTGTAGGTCTTTTTAGCCCTTAATCTTATGTTTTGCCTTTTCATCATTCACTAAAGACTACATATTTAGTGAGAATATTTTCCATGATTTTATATATACTTAAAGGGTTATCCTGATTTTAATTCACCTCACTAATAGTTTTTCTCAAGCGTGTTTTCAAACAAACTTGTAGGTCACTATTTTGGGTCTCTTAGCTATAACTTGAGAATAGACCCTAAATACTAAGTCTTAGAAACTTGGTGATCCAAAAAAATACTATAGAAACCTATTTATTTTAATTATCATATATCCATAAAACCATTTACCTCATTAATATTTCATAGGTTTACCTTATGTTTTCATACACAAGCTTGTGTATGAGCTTTTAGGCCTATTATGCCTAATTTTACCTTTTGTTCTCTTTAATGGCATAATTCATCTTATGAAATATTTTGTCTCTCAATAGATAGGTATAAATTGGTTTATATTATTATTTAATGATTTTATTTATTCAATATTGTCTTCACATTATTTTCTTCATAATATATTTGACCTTTGATAATAAATGTTGACCTACAGGTCTAAAACTTCTAGGTCTACATTTGCTTTTTAATAAGCTATTGACAACATGTTCCTAAGTTATTCCAAATCATTTGATATAATTCTCATGTAATTTTCTCTATACTTATTTTAATGGGCCTATGTACCTCCTTCAAACATCCTATAGTTCAAAGTTTTCTCCCTTTTATATGCACAAGCTTGTAGTTGTTAATCACTCCATCTATAAGACTCATGTATGAAGATTGAAACCAATGCACTCATCCATGATCTTCACACTGATGTTTTGATATTATTTAGGAGTATATATGAATTATTAAGTTTACATTATGTCTATCCTAGGATTATTCATCTCTTCTATAAGGTTTATGAACCATGAATGTCCATCAACAGATCTATAGACCTGTGGGTGGACACAACCTATCCCGGTCTTATTTTAGATAGTGTCTTGGATATTTATTTCATTATAATGACTTACTTATTATCCAATGTTATTTCAAAAACCACTCTTTATCCCCTAATTTCCACTTGGAACAAATTTTGGTAATCAAGCCTATAAGAAACCATCCATCTACTACACCATGCTTCAATAGAACAAGAACCATGACACCATGGGTTGTCTTCAAGGATGCCAGCTTTCAAGGATAATTAAAATGGATTATATAAAATTTATAGATCTATCATTAATAATAAATCACTTGATAACTTTTGAATATTATAACACTCAACATTTAATCAAAACATGCTTACAACTGGGATGGTAGTGTTCAAACATACATGAAGCACCAATTTCATTGATAAATAAATATTACACAAATAAGGTACGTGATAAAATTGAAATAATAATGGTCCATTTTATACCTTGTATCACCTCAAAAAATCCATATTAATCCATCTAAATATTGAGCAAAAAAATAGAAGCAAACCTAGACCCTACCTAGATGAATAAGACATTGTGAGCCCTTTACACTCTTATAAATTTTTCATAGAGTTAAGGGGATTAAATAGGAGACCAATTACATAAATTTTAAGGTATTATGGATCCCATAATATTCACAATATATAGGTTTCCAACTCTTTCTCTCCTACTTTTACTAACTAAAAACTAAAGTGCATTGTAAAGCTGTCAAGGAGAGCGATGGGGAAGATGAGTTATTTTTTAACTTGTTTTAGTTTTATACCTACTAAAATGCATTAATTTGGACTTATAAAGACTAAAACAATATTTATTATTGTTTCTAATTTATCCCTTCTCTAAAAATTATACAGACTTCTTGAAAACCTCTCTTTTTTCTTGAGAACTATTATTGTCTACATAAAGACTAATTGAATTGAATCATCAAGGGTTCTCTGAGCTCCCTCACACCTATGTGAACATGGGATGATTTTTTTACCACTAAATTAATCTTCAAACCTTCCAAATTATTACCATATTCTCTTCTTGGATGTTACAAATGATCAAACAAGTATGTCAAAGTGATTTCCAACATTAGAGAATGAATTTTAACTTCATTTAATGTATTTGTATAGACCATGGAACACATTAAATGATTTTGACTTGTACCACATGTCATGATATATGTTTTTCAAATCTTGACCCTCTTTTAATACTTTATACCAAGACACACTATGATAAGAAAATCATAACATTAAGAAGACACCTTAAACTTGTCAAAAATACCTTAAACATTGATATCCATGCCTTATGAATGAATTTCAAGATTGAAAACCAAGATGAATGCTTGAAAAGACAAGTTATTTGTTAAACTAATCTATTTTATCTAAAATTTTCAAACATCTTTGGTTACCTCCTTGTAATGTATTCTTGTTATGCATATAGAGTAGTGGCTTAGTAGATCCATTAGGATATGGAGTCATGATTACAGCCTAACTTGAGGAAAACTGAAAATAAGACTTGAAAACAACCTTGAAACTAGTTAAACTATACAAACACAAAATAAAGCACCACATCGCACTTGTGTCATAAGACACTTGGAGGAAAGAACAATACCAAGCAAACAAGACACACGCTTATGCCTAAATCACTTAGGGAATACAAAGACTTAATCTAATGTGTCTAAATTTGTAAACCTAATCTCAATAAAATGGCCTCAAGTGTATCTCATTGGTTGGGATAATCAACTCATCTCCATTTATTTTTTCATGATGAAAGGCATTGTGTTCTATACAATAAATGATAACATAAGGACCACTCCATAGTGTATCAAGCTTAGTGTGATTACTAGGATTAGCTCTATCAACATCCCACTTTAAGATAATATATCCTTCTCTATATGTTCGTGAGATATCTCTCTTGTCAAAGTTTATTTTCACTTGTTCTTGGTGACATTCCATGCTGTGAATAGAATTATTTATTGCTTCCTCCAAGGCCATTAGTTTTTCCAATCTTATCTCAATAAAATCATTCTCCACTCTCTCAATATAATGTGCCAACTCAAGATATGGTATCTCAAGTGAGATGGGTACATTAGCTTCTCTCCCATAGACAAACATATAGGGTGAGTTACTAATTGGAATCTTTGGAGTGATCCTATCATCCCATAAGGTTGTCTTCAAGCTAGTGTGCCAATTCATTTGATTATACTCTATTGTCCTTTTTATGATTATGATCTAATTCTTATTAGTGGAATTAGATAACCCATTACCTTGGGGGTAGTAATTAGAATAAGTAATCAATTAGATACCATATTGTAGATCCCATTCCATTATTCTTAAACCACTAAAATCCATGGCATTATCATAAATTCCTATTGTAGGTACCCCAAACCTTGTCACTAAGATCTCAAAGAAGTCAAAAACTAAGGTTTCATTAGCCTCCTTAAGGGACACTACCTCTACCCACCTTTTGAAATAGTAGGTATCTATAAAAACCCATTTATGGTATTTACTAGATGGATGATGGATCACTATAATGAAGTCAAATCCCCACTACATGAATGGCTATCTAACTTGAATAGGGTGGAGAGGAAGGGCTACAAGTTATTGTTTTATTTCAAAGAATGCACACTTATGACATAGTATAACCTAAACATATGAATCCTTGACTAGGATCAGCCAATTGTAACTATTTTAATTATTTTTTTCCTAATTTCTAAACAAAGAGAGAAAAAAAACTCGATATGGGTATGGTTGAAAAACCTAATTGATAGTGCACATATTGAAATTAGAATATCATGAATAATTCCTCTTTGTATTGGGAGGATGACCTGTAGATAAGAAATCACTAAAGAAAACTTGTTTGTTAGACAAATAATTGAGTGGATTGCCTAGCAATAGTTATATCCTAGAAGAAAGAGCTTCCTTAGGGGTTATCAATCCACATATTGTAAATAATTAAGCTTATAAATAGAAAAGAAAGGTACTTGCATCAATAAATCAAAAGGTAATAAAATTGAATACAAGAATGTTTGCTAAGAAAAATAGACTAGAAATGATTCAATTAGTGATGAACTAATTAACACTATGCGGTCTACTTCAAAAAATGAAAGAGTGGTTTATGAATAGGTAGGAAAATAGAAAATTAGGTTTGATGGGGTATAGGTAGGTGAAATTAGCTTGATGGTTTTTGGTACCATAGTGACTATCGGTGGATGAGTTATCCATCAATGGTTAAGGTGGCCATCGATGGTCAAGGTGATTATCAATAGTAAGACAAACTGTTATAGGTTGAGTCAACCACTTATGGTTACTATGTGAGGATCTAGTTTGATAATTTTGGATAATTGATGAGGTCTAGAAGATAAATTTTGAGAAATGGGTAAGGCCTAGGTAGATTACAAAATGGAAATAAAGTAGGTGAATAATGAGATATAAGTACTTTTCCTACTAGAAGTTGAATGGGTGGATGGTTAAGGTAGTTGAATTATTGGTGGAATCTAGATTGATTCCAATAAAGTGATTGTACCTATGGGCTTGGTGGAAAGGCAATGACAAATTGACTCTCTAATACTATTTCTAGATTGCTAGATTATTAATGATGATTGACTTAAAAGAAAGAAACTCCTAGATGCACAAGCTCTTGATCATAATTGGAGATTTACTTCACATTTCATATCCTCTCTTCTTATAGGCACAAGAAAGAGGTGGAAGTGAAGGTTCAAGTGGGATCTCAAATTATCAACTATCCATGCAAAGCCTCATAATAGGATTTAGACAACTTATATTTAGAAAATCAAAGTGCATAGCTTTCATGATTTTGGTAAAGGAGGTGCATCATAAAAATTGATGGTTAGGGTGATTGTCAATGGTCATCTTAACCATCAGTGATTGAGAATAAAGGTAAAAAGGTGGGTAAAAGCTAGGTTAAGCTAGCTGGGTAAATTGACTAAGGTTGGGCTCAATTAGTTTTTAAGGGGTAAAATTGGTCCCAAGAGGGGTCCTAAGTGGTCCAAGGGTGTTTTAAACATTCAAAAATGTAGTGTGAAGATTTTTGGTGTCTACATTTTAACCCTTTTTGTTATATAGCTTTGAATCAACAAGGTAAAATAAAAATTGATGATGATCAAAGTTCTAGTTGCCCTGAGTGTGGGAAGAGGTGTCCCCCCCAAAAAAATAAGAGTTGATGAGGAAGAATAGAATTGGGTGTAGGTTTGATAAGTGATATATGGTGAGTCATGAGGTGGGTGACAAGAAGGTTAGGCATTTGAAATGAAAACTTGTACAAAAATACAACTAAGTGTGATATTTAAGATCATGTAAAGATAAAAGTTGCCAATGTTAGTAAAAATAATAAGGGTTGGTGATAAGAAAGACAAGTGATAAGTGAATCATGTGACCATATATAGGCATAGTATTTTGAAACACTCATAGACATAGGTCTCCTAGGCAAGGTTAGTGTTTCTATAGGTATCAAAGGTAGGAATTGCTCCTTTTAAAAACACAAACAAGTCAAGTTTCATGGGTATCTAAGGTAGGAAATTCCCCCTAAAAGACACAAGTGGTTGTGCACTAGATGGTGCAAATGCAAATATTCAACATGGTAAGGTTTATCAATACAATCAAAAGGACCAAGCATGGTTATCATAAAATAAGTGAAAATATGGGTTAAAATGACCAACATCAAGGTGAACATGGTTTAACAATGGGTTGAATAAGGGTAATATCCAAAAGTGTAGGTGGGAGAAAGATGAAATCCAAAGGGTAGTGACTCAAGAGAGGGATACCCTGAGATAGGGGGTAGGGGTAGTGGTAGGATAGGAAGTTCCACTAGGTTTCACTCCTACAACCTGATACCTAGCTACAGTGGAGGAGCTATAGTATTATGAGGCTATTATTCTGGCATAATGTCTAAATGAGCTCAGATGGGGTGACTATAGATCAAGTCTAGTAGGTGGTCTATCCATGGATACTCTAGGGTAGTGAGCCTCTATAGTGATTGGACATACAGGCATCCCAAGAGGACTAACACCAGATAGTAGTGCATGTATAAGAGTAGGTGGGAAGTGGTAGTGGTGCCCCAAGGGCTTGATATTACATGTGTTGATATGTTGTATGCACATGATTTTGATACTCTCATATGTGTTAATGATGTGAGATGTATATGAGAGAGATATTTTATACATTACCATATGTATTATTTATGGGTACACATGAGGGATATGGTGATGTTGATTCTTAGACATATGTGGTTTATGTGTCAAGATGTGTTTTATGGTTATGGATAGTTATGTTCTTATTATGATGTTATAGGAGCTATATATTTGATCTTTGTTTATTTCCCATGTTCATGGTATATGATTTGCATTTGGTGTTTATCACTTATGATGTGATATTTACATTGCTTATTATTATGCTTATGTTATGGATGCTAGACACAAATGTAGACTCACCTAGCTAGGCATGAGATGGATTTTATTTATGGTTATGATTATGACATGCTAATTTTAAATGAGTATTTTGGATATCATTGTGTTTAGACATGCTAACATTGATATTATTTCTTATGGATGTGATTATCATGTATGGTACGGTAATGTGGATGGTTATGGATATGCTCATGGTTCTTTGTTGTTCATGTTTATGATAAAACACATGAGATAGTTTAATTAACATCACTATATGGGAGAATAGATATTCTAATCAAGAGGTGAATGCCATTATGCAAATATAAACTAATCATAATAGGATGAGCAAAGAGCACGGTGCTTAATCATTGATAAAGACTAAAACAAAACAAAAGTTGGATTGACCTAATGAACATAAACCCTTTGAATTTTTGGCATTAACATTCATCAGTTGGATAAAAAGGTGTCTTGACCACATAATGTTAAGTAAGGTCAAAATACCTTTCATATAATGTAAAGGGGAGATGGGTGAAAATGGAGCCTTTTGTGAGACTAGTTTGCCTCTTCTATAGGTGTCTAAAAGAAAAAGGTAAGCAATCTAATGCCAAATTATGTAGACTGACTAATGCAAGAAGTCTACTTGTGAGAGCCAATTGTAGCTTTCACCTTATTATGTTGTTTTGAGAGCCGATTACATATTTCAAGATAATTTTCCTTTTGTTTGTTTTTTAGGGTGGGTTTTTTGCTTTATTGTATATGGGAAGTTGATCGATGTAGAAAGCTTCTAGGAAATTGCTATGCTTTTAACAAATTTTTTACTTATCCATCCTTAAAAGGAGTGGTATATGTTTATAAGCTTTGTTTTATGCTCATGATATCTATCCTTTGAGGGAGCAGTCCACCTTATGTTTTGGAAATTTTAAGAAAGTTTTCAATAGTTGTTCTTCAAGGGAGTAATCTATAAAAATTAAGGGATGACCCATGATTGCCAATGATAGGAATTTTATTCTTTTTCTTTGATTTTGATTGACATAGACTTGATTATGATGAATTAGTGGTTCACCTTTATTAAGGTAAAACTAAAAGCATAAGAAGGTTGATTAGGTGTGAAGAAGTTTACGTGACAACAACCATAGGAATCCATCCTATGAATGTGTGGAAAGTACCATGAGAACCATGCCATAGGTAGAGTTGTGATACACATTGTTGAAGATAAGGACATGCTAGTGATAGATAATCACATGATTTAATTTTAATCAATTGCCCCTAAAAGAGGGAGATATAATGTAGATGGATAATAAGGGATGAGCTTAAGTTTGATAATAGGTGAATATGATCCTTCTTAACAAAATAACAGATGAAAATGCAAAGCATTAAGTGGCTCTAGTTCTAGGTGGGCTTTGAGAGAAGACAAATGATAAGCTCTTGATCCATAATTATGGGTTATGATATAGGGTCTAAGCCAATTGAAATCAAACTTACCCCTCTTTCTTTTCTCCATGTTAGTGATGTGATGGTATTCCTTTAGGATGAGGTCTCCAATATTGAATTCTCACACTTTAAGGTGTTTTTTTATAAGCATGATTGACTTGATCTTGATATACATAAATATGTGTAAGGGATGTTAGATGATGCTCATTAAGTAGCTTAAGTTTAGATAAATGGTGTTGATGATAATCATCCTCTAAAACAAGCTCTTGCACAGATATACGAAGAGAGGGGGTTTAGACTTCAATAGGCAAGATAACCTCTATTCCAAATACAAGAGAAAATGGGGTATCACCCATAGGGGTTTGAATGATATTATAATATACCCATAAGTAGAAAGGGATGTGCAAATGCCAATCTTGACCAAATGCACTAATCATTTTAGTTAGCATGTTATTAAGAGTCTTATTAGAGGCTTATACCTATCCATTAGCTTGAGGGTGTTAGAGCAAGGAAAAACTTAAATTAATGTTGAATTCATCACATAGACCCTAGACTTTCTTACTCTTAAAGGATTTACCATTGTCAGTGATAATATTATGAGGAACACTGAAGTGATAGATGATATGGTGGTTGATAAAGTCAAAAATATTTTCTACTTTAGTTGAGACCAGAGTAATAGCCTCTACCCACTTGGTAAATTACATGGTTTTAGTGATAATTAAATGATTTTTTTGTGAGGAATGAGGGTTGATTTGACCAATAAGGTCTAGACCCCATTGTGGAAATGGTTAGAAATTGATAGAGATGTGAAGGCTATGGCTTGGTGCATGATGCAAATTGGCATATTATTGACACTTAACACACTTTTTTACATAATCATAGTAGTCCTAGTTAAGGTTAGGTAAGTAATAGTCAAGATAAAGGATGCACTTAGCCACAATGAGGACACTAAAGTGACCCCCATAGATACCATCATACATTTCCTTGATATCATGAGAGGCTTTGTGACTAGGTAGGCAATGAAATAGGAGGCCATCAAATCTGTGGTTGTAGATAATTCCTCCCATAATGGTATAGTGAGAGGTACTCTAGATAAATTCTCATTGATAATTCTTAGAGAGGACATAGGGAACTATGTCAAGGTTAAGATAGTCAAAGGTTTGTTGATACCAAAGGTCAAGTTGGGTCTCCTCCACACTAAAAATGGTGAAAGAATCTTGTTTGACATAAGATGGTTAGGTAAGTCTATGGATAATGATAGATATCTTGGAGATTGAAGTTGTGGATGTTATCTAAGAGGCAAGGTAATCCATGGTGTTGGAAAACTTATTGGTAGATCATGGGGTTGACTAGATGTGGTAATGCTCAAATGATGTTAAGAGTTTGTCAATTAGCTGCTTGTATTACTACAAAACATCATTCTTACACTGGTAATATCCATTTATTTGATTGACCAAAATTTGGGAGTCACCAAAGATATTGATTATTTTAACTCCTAAGGCCAAATTAGTCTAGAGGCCTATCAGTAGGGCTTCATACTCAGCCATATTATTAGTACATTCAAAATCAAGCTTGGAAGATAAAGGGAGAGATTCACCATTAAAGGGGATAAGGATGGTACTTGATCCCCCACCATGTTGAAACTTTTATCCATTGAAGAACATGGTGACTTGATAGGTGAAATCCACATGGGAAAGTGTCTTGATGGACTCATTGAGGAACTCAAGAGGAGGGGTGTGGTTGTCTATTAAGGGTGCCTCAGCCAATTAGTTGGCAATGACTTTCCCCTTAATTGAATTTTATTGAAGGAACTCAAGATCAAACTCTGTTAAGAGCATGAGCCACTTGGCCAAATGCTAGTTTTGGTATGGCTTGAAGTGTATGTACTTAAATGGGTTAGTGTTGGTAATGATGTGGGTTTTATGGTTAAGAAGGTAGTGGTGAAGTTTGGTGGCCATAAAGACTAAAACTAAGAAGAGTGCTTAATATGAGTGTATCAAGTCTCATACTCTACCATCATGAAACTAATATAATATAAAACTTGCTCTTTGTGTTGTTCATCTTGGTGAGCCATCATTGCCCCTAGGGAATGGTCAGTGGTAGAAATATAAAGCTAGAGAGGTTGGTCATATTTAGGAGGGGTGAGGACAAGTGGAGATAAGAGTTACTCTTTGAGTGAATCAAAGGCCTTTTGGTAGTTATTATTCCACTTTAAAGACACATCCTTTTTAAAAAAGTGGTATAAGAGTTGGCATCAATCCAAAAGTTGGGAAATAAAATGATGAATGGACTGAAGCTTCCCTTACAAGCTTCAAAGTTCCTTAAGGTTGGTAGGAAGAATCATGTCTAGGATTTCTTAAATTTTGGTAGGATCGACTTCAATTTTGTGAAGGGAGATAATGAAACCAAGAAGATTTCTTGACAAAACCCCAAAAATGCACTTCTTAGGGTTAAGACAAACATGATATTGGATAAGTCACTCAAAGATGATCTTAAGAATGACTAAGTGATCTTTTCATAATTTTGATTTTCTAAGAAGGTCATCTACATAGTCCTCTATGATCATATGGAGAAGGTCATGTAAAATGTAGATCATGGCACATTGGTAGGTTGAACCAACATTATTTAACCTAAAAGGCATGAATATATAGTAGAAAGTCCCCCATGGGGTGGTAAAGGTGGTCTTATGCTGATCTTTAGGGGTGATTAAGATTTGATTGTAGCTCAAGAATCCATCCATGATAGATAACATCTTATGTCTGGTTGTAAGATTAATAAGTTGGTTAATGCTTAGTAGAGGGAATTCATCTTTGTGACAGGCAAGGTTGAGGTCATGAAAGTCCACATAAATTCATAGTCCCCCTATGAATTTGGTGATAGGTATGTTATTTAAGACCCATTGGGGGTAGTTAATGGGTTGAATATAGTTGACAGATAGAAGATGCTAGAGCTCTTCTTTGATGAGAATGGCTATGCAAGGATGCATGTGCTAAATATTTTTCTTGATAGGTTTTGCATCACAATAAGTGACTATGTTATGGGTAGAAATGGTGGGTTTAATTTTGGACATATCATTATAAGACCAAGTGAATGATATGCTACAGTCTTAGAGGAAAGATGGGAAGTCTCAAAGTTACTCAATATTGAAAGATTGGCCCAGTTTGATAATGTGGGGGTTGTTTAGAGTACCCAAGTTGATATCCATGGTGGATTCATTCAACATGATTGAATATTTGAGAGGAAGGGATTTTTAGATTGAAGAATCTGGGGTACCAAGGTAGGTGAGAATAAAATCATCATCTTGGTATTGAATAGTCTTAATGGTAGGAGAGTCTTCTCCTATCATCTCAAGATGGGTTAAATGGATGGTTATGGTCGCCCCCTCTTTCTAATAAGTCAAGGGTCTACGGTTAATCATGTTGACAAAAAACATTATGTGGGATGATGTCATCATCCTCACAAATAGGTAGGGGAAGGGTTGATGAGGAATGGGTATCTTCCTCAATAATGGTGGTGGTAGATGTTTTAGGTTACTTTTTTTGGGTAAGATGAAACCAAGGCCATGATTATCATGAGGTTTCCTAATTTGAATGGAGACCAAATCATGTGGGCCATTTTCATATTACCCAAGACTAGAGCCTTTTAAAGCACACTAATGGAGGTATGTCTTAGTGAAGCTCAATTTGTCTAGGTAGGAGAAATTGGTAGTAAATGGCCTACGGGAGAGAGGTGGTGGAAGTGCCAAGGGTTTTATTGAGTTCCCCATAGAGAAAATGAGTTTGATGGTGTGGAGGTCTAAAGAGAATGATAGTTATGACATTGGGGTCATATCTTAGCTGGTTGGTAAGTTTCCCATACTCATGATGAGTAGGAAAAACATCTAGTGCTAAAAGGTGGTAATCCCTTAGCAAAAGATGATACAACATGGCTTCCAAAGGGTTGATGGTAAGAATTTAGTGTGAAGGTATAAAGGAGCTAATTGATGCCTCATTGGTAGAAGGGGATATGATATCCACTTTGGTGGTTGAAGGTTGGGTTTTAGCTATTGAGGGTGTGTTAGAAGGGGGTATGAATACATCATTAGGGTGGTAGGTCATGTTCCATGTCAAGAAAGGACTTGGTTCAGCTTGGATGGTGATGACCTTGATTTCATATTCAAACTTAATGTAATGGTGAATGGTAGAGGGACTGTAACCCATGAAATAAATCTAAGGTTGTCCCAATAAGACATTATATTCAAATTCACCTTCTACAACAAAGAATAGTTCAGGGAGTGTGGGGGGTCCTACACAAATATGAAGGATGATAGTTCCCAAGGTAGTGGTCATGTTATCATTGAAATAATGAAGGATGACCAAATATTTAGACTTACCACTATCCAACAGGTTGAGCTGGTTGTAGGCATGAGAGGAGATGATGTTTATGCTAGTTCCCTCATCAATCATGACCTATTTGATGTGGGTTTGGTTGATATAATCATTGATAAAAAGAGGAGGATTTGGGTCCTTGAGATGGATGGAGGGTATTTTTGAATCCTTGAAGTTAATAAGGTTGGAAATCTAAAGGGCACTGATAAAGGTAGCTAGAGGTTGGGGGTCCTCAAGTTAGACCTTAATACATTGTAAAGGCTCTATTACTACTTGGTGGTGATGGGGAGAGGTAGATATTAAATCATACAAGTTTAGCTTCATCAGGATCTGATGAATTTGTTTGAGGATAACTCTCTTAATGGATTCTAAGGGGTTATATTTGGAGGCACCTAAGATAGACACCTTAGGTTTGTTCAAAGATGGAGATGGTTGGGTGTAGGTTTGTTTGGAGGTTGAAGATGGATACATCAAAGGGATGGACACCTTAGGTTTCCCTTTATCCTTCTAATGTGATCTAGTGACCATGTTGATGGTATGGATAGAAGGAGGGAGAGGTTGAGCTAGAGGATTAGTCAGATTCATTTCCACTCTTAGGTGAGAGTGGAGGAGTAGGTGAGTGTTGGGTAGGTACAGTTGATAGTTGGATTATTATGGGTTCCATATAAGGTTCATCTATTAATAGATCATCCTCTTTGTAAAGCTAATGGATGATGGTTTGAAGAGATTTAATCTCTTTGTGTCATGGCTTGGTGTCTTATGATAAACACAAACTTGGTGATCATTGTACTAGGTGCGTTTTGAAGCTAAATGGTTAAATGGTCTAATGGGAGGTAAGGCTAAACATGAGGTTTATAATAACCTATGGAGAATGGTGTAATATGATTCAACCATATATGGTACATGTTTAGTGCTTTTAAATTTGGTGGTTGAGGTAGGAGGTTGCTGGGAAATGGGTTTGGCAATCTTTATTTTGTGTAGGGTAGTACATTTGGTGGATAGTTTTGATTTAGGCAAGGAGGTTGATGAGCTAGAGTTGGAAGGTCACAAGGTATGTAGCTTAGTATTTTTAGCATAGTGAAAATAGGTGCATTAGATAGCAACTATGATGGTGTCACCAAAAGAGGTGGTGAGGTTTTGGTAGACGTAATTGGCTTCCTACTCAAGGTAGAGGGAAGAGGCCCCAAAATCGAGGGTAAGGTTAAGGGAGGAAAAATTTGATACTTATAGCCTTGGTATGGTTTCACCTATTTGGTTGATTTAGTTTAGATTTTGGTTCATGGACTTGAGGGGGTTAGGTCCACTTTCATAGATGAGTGACTAAGGCTCAGAGTAAGAAAGATACTAAGATTCTTGGTAGACTTAGTTTGGATGATAGGAGAAAGCTTGGTTACTTGGGTTTAGATTAGCTTAAGTGGTTGAAGTTTGGTTAATTTGGTGGAGGTTTTAGTTGGTTGGTTAGAGGGTTTGGTTGTTAGGGTAGATATGGTAAGAGGTTAGTCAATGGAAGTGGCAAGCTGGTCTAACCAAGAAAGGGTTGGAGGTTATGATTGGGTAATATAAGGGAGGCCTAATTACTACCAAAAGGTGGCTTGATCCATGTTAGGATCAGAGATAAATTCTAATTTTTGTACTAACATAGAGAATGGTTTGTAGGTTGGCCTAATTCCTTAAATGGTAGAGCCCAAATATAGGCCCCTAGGTGGATACATAGGTATGGTAACCTCATCCTCTTCCTCAATCAAAGGATGCAAGGTTGAGATAGGTGGTTCCTCTGTGAGAGGAGTAGATATGGAGGTTTCATCCTTGATAATGATTTTTGAAGGGGGAATGGTTCACTCGGTAGCTAAAGGTGAGGGTGAGGTGGTGATGGTTGGTTATTCTGGTATATCAGTTGAAAGGGTGACTAGTGGCTCCACTACCTCAATAAGTGGAGGGGGAGAAGATTGTGTTTGCTTGGCTTGGGTATCTAAGGAAGGGAAGGTAATTCTACTACCTTAATAAGCAGAGAGGGTGAGAGATAAATGGGTTGGTCAACAAGCTCTTTAAGAATGAGTGTGTTAAGGACCATGTTAAATATATGGTTATCATGAGATCATTCGATGTTGTTTCTATTATTTTTCTTAGAATCATGATTTGGGAAGGGTTGACTAAATATATCAAGGGCTTGGTTGATGGTACATTGGGTTTGTCTAATGTGAGCTCCCCCTTGTCAATGAGGGATTAGACAATGCTCTTAAAAGTGTTTCATTAACTTACATCGTGCCCTATAACTTAGTAGAAGTCACATAGATAATTCTTATTGTAATAACTAGGTGTAGAATGAGAGGAGTCAATTTATTGGGGTGGCTTGATAGGAGGAAGTTTAATGATATTGCCTTCCAATAACTTCTCCAAGATGGAAGCATAAGATTCTCCATGTGGAGTGAACTACTTTTAGTTGTTTCGGGTTTAGTTCCTTGTGTTTTTATTTAAGGAACTAGAGGAATTATATTGGTTGATAGAAGGTAGAGGAGTAGATTTTAGGATAGCCACATTCATGGTTCCCTTATTCTTGGTGTTGGTATTGGGCTATTTGTTTGACTTAGAGGAAGAAGCCTCATTGGTTTTATAGGTTGATTTTTTATTTTTGAGCTTAAGCTTACCTTCATCAATGGATTGGTTCTCCATCTTACATGCCATGGTAAAATATTCATCAAAATTTTAGAAGCTTTGGACACATAGTGTGGAGGAGATATGCCTGACACACACCCAAGCAAAGAGCTCTATGAGTTCAGGTTGAGGCAAGGAAAAGGAAAGTTCATTAATAAGGCTCCTCTAATGAACCATAAAAAATATAATGGATTAGTACTCAAACTATCAAATAGAATAGAGGTCGATGATATACACTTTCTTGGAGATATTGATCAAAAATTGGTCCAAGAAGGTTTGAGCCAGTTATGTGAAGGAGAAGATGGAATGTTTGGGTGAGGCAGTATACTAATCTAAGGCTAGATTAGATAGATACATGGGAAAATGGTAGAGAAGAAGGGCATCATAATAATTGATGAGATAGAAAGAATTCCTAAAAACCCTAAGGTATTATTGGGGATCCTCCTTACTTTGACATTTAGAGAACTTGGGAAGTTCTCATTGGGGAGGATATGGTTTGGTAGGTACGAATGTATGGATGGGTTCATTACAAATTTGGTTATATGACAAGATTTTTTGAGCACCCAAAATTGATGAATGTAAGGTGGTCATCTTGTCCATAATCATCTTCATTAAATCAGTTTGGGGTTATGTACCTAAAGGGTTATAAGATGCATATTATTGTAGTGGTTGAGAGACATATAGATAGTGGGTAGAAGGTTGGTAGGCTACCACATATGAGTAATAATATGTCAATGGTTAGGTGAAAGACACATAAGGGTAGGTAGAGGTAGGTGGTTTGGTAGTGGGTACATGCCCTTGTAAATTAGGGATGTATCCAAAGGTTGGTCTAAGGGGTGCTTGTTGGATAAGAGTGGTATTTGGGTTAGTAACTGATGGATGGGTGGTGACCTTTATACTAATCGGTGGTAAGGTATAGGATATGGACACCATAAGGATTTGAAGTAGATTAGTGGTTGATGGGTTGAAGGTAGTTAAAGGAAGGCTGATAGTGCTAGAGGTAGGCACTCATATAATATAGGAGTGGTTGTTAGGATTAAAAGGTATAAGGGCGATGGTAGTTTAGGTTGGTTTATTTTTAATGGTAGTATCAAAGGGGTTGTTGGTTGATGAAGAAGATTGGGTAGTCAACAATTTTTTAGTAATCATGGAAATGAAGGTACTCCCCATGAGAAGGGGAGGCATGCCATAAGGTAGATCTATGGATGGGGATGAATCTAGAATATGGTAATACATGGTTGTAAGATAATGTTGTAAGGCTACAGGATTGTTGTCTAGGAAAGTAGTAAAATTGACATCTCCTTGAGGAACCTCCCAAGGGAAGGTAGGACTTCCTGAAGGGTGAGGAGAGTCTATTGGTTCAGAGGTATAGTCTACAAATTAAGAGGTGGAAGAGGTAGGTTGGCTTGGTGATAGATTTTACTCCACAAGGTCTCTTCACTGCTAGTGAGTGATAACCATGTGAGATAAAGGAAATAGAAAACAAAAATATTCTCACTACTCAAATGAAAAAAACATCAAAGAAATCAAATCACACTCTAAGAGATATGTTAAGACATAGATTTTTAATTCATCTCACTTTCGGCTTATGCCTTAAGAAGATGTGTGACTAAAATTGGTTTGTAGATCAGGTACTAAAAAAGAAGTCTATAGTTGTTTTTAGGTTATGTTTAGGTGCTCAAAAGAGATATGTATTAAATTCAATACATGGCTTGGTATTGGGTCCTAACCCCTCACTTCACACACAATAGAGATAAGGATATCAAGTACTTATCTAGAATATATTGATATCCAGAGATTATACTCAATCAGAGAGTTGAATTGGTCCTCCCCTTGGTATCAACATCCAAGTGGGATCACCAAGAAAGGGTAAGGTTACCGCTAGGTGATGAAATCTTAGTTAGGCCTTGTCTCAAGTTTGTTTGATGTTTAATTAATGAAAGTGGTTTGGTTAGGTGTGTAAAATAAGAAGTGAAGCTATGATAGATTACTCTACCTTTAATCTAGGCTATGTGAAATAAACTTTCAAGAAATTGATGTATGTATTTAATTATAGTCCCAAAAGAAACTTTTGATTTAATTAATAGAGAGAATGAAAATAAACAAGAACCCAAATATAGACATAAGGGTTCCACCAAGCATGCCAAAATGTTTTAATGTATTTCTGCTTAAGTTTTAAAGAAAGAGATAAAATAAACTCAATATAGGTATGGTTGAAAAACCTAATTTATAGTGCATGAATTAAAATTAGAAGATTGTGAACAACTCTTTAGCTTGGGAGGATGACTTGTAGATAAGAAATTACTAAAACAAAATTGTTTGTTTAATAAATAATTGAGTGGATTACCTAGCAATATCTAGATCCCAAAAGTGAGAGCTTTATTAGGGGTTGTTAATCCACACATTTTAAATAATTAAACTTATAAACATAAAATAAAGGTACTTGCATCAATACATAAAAAGGTATTTAAATTGAATACAAGAATTCTTGCTAAGAAAAATAGACTAAAAATGATTAAATTAGTGATGACCTAATTAACACTAGTGCTAAGGTGTTGGGGTCTACTTTAGAAAATTAGAGAGGGGTCTATGAATAGGTAGGAACATAGAAAATTAGGTTTGATGGGGTGTAGGTAGGTGAAATGAGCTTTCTATTTTTTAGTTCCACAGTGATTATCAATATTTGAGCTATCTATTAGTGGTTAAGGTGACCATTGATGGTCAAGCTAGCCATCGATGGTTGGATATATTGTCAATGATTGAGTCAAAAATTCATGGTTACTATGTGAGGATCTAGGTTGGTAATTTTGGTTGATTGATGAGGTCCAAAAGATGGATTATGAGAGATGGGTAAGGCCTAGGTTTATTGAGAAATGGAAATAAAGTACGTGAATATTGAGAGACAAGTACTTATCTTACCAAAAGTTGATTAGGTGGATGGTTAAGGTAGTTAATCTGTTAGTGGAATCTAGATTGATTTTTATAGAGTGATTGTACTTGCAAGCTTGGTGGAGAGGCAAGGATAAATTGACTCTTTGATATGATTTTTGGTTTATTGGATTACTGATGGTGATTGACTTACAAGAAATAAACTCATAGATGCACAAGCTCTTGATCACAACTACAGATGAATTTCACCTTCCAACTCCTCTCTTCTTAGATGCATAAGCAAGAGGTGGAAGTGAAGGTTCAACTAGGCTCTCTAATTATAAATTGTCCATGTAAAGGCATGTAACAAGATTCAGACAACTTATATTTAGAAAATCAAACCAAGTGGTTTGCATGCTTTTAGTTAAGGAGGTGTAACCTAACCTTGGATGGTTAGGGTGACCATAAATGGTCATCCTAACCATCAACAGTTAAGGGTGAAGGTAAAAAGGTGGGTAAAATATAGGTTAAGATAGTTGGGTAAACTAATTATGGTTGGGATTGATTGGTGGTCAAGGGGTGAAATTGGTCTAAAAGGGGGTCCTAAATGGTCTAGGGGTGTTTTTGAAATTCAAAATCATAGTGTGCATATTTTTGGTGTATACAATAACTAGCCCTCATTATTTTGTAGCCATAGTTTTAGTTACAAAATGACCTCCAGTCAGTCTGATTAACAACAAATTCACAATCAAATATACTTCTCTTGATCAAAATGAATAAGGAGAGTTACCATAGACCTGTATCTTTTACTTCATTTAAATGTCAACCCAAGGATATAAACTTGATAGGATGACATCACTATATGTGCACACTCAATATTATAATTTGACCTTCTATTGATTTTAATCTAAGATGCTAAAAATTATGTAGGAAATGAAATGTTGGAATTGAATATGAACATAATACTATGAATTGAATGATTACACTATTGGTTAAAATAATTTGATGTAAGATTTGGAAATCACACAATTCAAAAATAAAACACACAACACATAAAGAAACTAAATAACAAGCTTAGATATTTAATGGGTTAGAATTTTTTTGCAAGACTTTTGAAGGGTGGGCTTTCTCCTTCTGACTCTAGCTTCAATCCTTCTTCTTAAAACAATGAAATTAACTAAAAAATTATTGGTCATATTAATCAAAATGAAGTAATGAATTGCTACAGGGAAATTACAATAATAACTACTATATAAAATGTATTTTTGATATATTTATCTAATTTATATATACTACCCTCTCAACCTTATTTTTACACACACACACACACACACACATAATAGGGGAGATTATTATTATTATTATTATTATTATTATTATTATTATTATTATTATTATTATTATTATTATTATTATATATAATAGGGGAGATTATTTTATACAAAACAATATATATTCTAAACTAAGAAACATTGGGCTATAAGATAATAGAAATTAACTCTTTCTACTAAGGTCATCATTCATGTGAATCATAAAATATTGACTTAGGATAAATAAATTTGTTTGAGTATTCAATCACATCCTTATTATGATTCATGGAGGTTATCATTGTTTCTATGAATTGATTGAACTAGGAATCAAAGTTTGTTCATCTGTGGCTTTGATCATGTAGTGGCTACAGAATGTGTCTGCATGATGAGATCACTTCTGCTATAGGATGTTCCTATGCTATATACCTATTGCTTCAAAACATTTTTAAAAAAAATTATAGAGAAAAAACATCCTATATCAGAAGATAACTATTACATAATTGATTTCAATACATAATTCTAACTATTCAAAGAATATGAGAGCATAATGTTGTTTAAAAAATTATGGTTATTCAAGGATGAGAACTTTATGGGGAATTAACTCAAAATAATGGTAAAAATAAGGATGAGAATGATACATGAGGACAAAAACATGAAATTTTTGGGGCTCATCACACCCCCAAATTAAGACCTTTCTCATCCACGAGCAACAAACTTGCTCATTTCAATTTCACAAATAGATTTAAAATCCACAAGGTCTATGGCACCACTTGAAATGTGATCATAAAATCCATGCCACTGCTCATACAAATGTTAATTTCTAATCTACTTGGCTTCATATAATGGAGTTTATCCTACCAATTTGGAACAAGATACCAAAATAAAGGGGGCTAGAATTTTATGCTCAATAGCTAAGATCCCATTTCACTTGCAATAAAAATATATCTTATGACTCTATTAAATGTTGCCTTTAAATTAAAAGGGGAATATGGATCTTTAATTCTTAGCTAATGAGTGATCTCATTCCATATTTTAATGTAGGATTATTTTTCTATGGGTCTGATATAAGTTCTCAATCCCAAGTAGAAATCTTGGGTTGCATCATAATTTTTAGCAAACCAAGTTCTAACTTCCTTTCGCAGCATGATGTTATCCCATTCTATCAACACAATATCTGGTACAACTAACTCTCTTCTAATAAGAAATTGGATTTCCTTTTCCTTTTTCCTATATTCAGTCATCTCTCATCCTCTCTTTTTCTCATTCAAAAGATATGATGAAAATGCCTTTAGAAGGACATCTCCAACATATAGGTTAGGATTGCATTACCTACCATAAGGCTCAACATATTTATGAAGATAGAACTCACACAATTTTGTTTGTTATTATTTTTATTGCTCTTTATATAATTGAAATAAAGAGAGGGGATCAATTACTTCATAAGGCATGTCATAGTAAATTCTCATAAATTTAAACTTATGCCATTGCTCCTCAAGATAAATTGAATATACCCTTATAAGAGGCCTATTGTCAATGATCTCTTGAGTAAGACAAACCATATATATAATTTTTTTCTATGGTTTGGAGACTATTTATTCTTTCAACATGACCTCTTCTTTCAATTTCTTATTCTCCTTTGTTAATTCTCTAAGACTTTTATACTGATTATCTATCTACTTTATCAATTTAGAAGACATTGTAGATAAAGAATTATACCTGACAACATGGGTAGTTTTAGGTTTTTCCTATTAATTTTTTTATACAAAAAGTTGTGAAAAACAATTATAGGATGGTTTTTAGTAGAGGGTTACAACTAAAAAGCTAATGCAGTAAGCACATCTAGTCCTCCTCCTGACTGATCTTATAACTCCTTACTTAATCACTCTATTTCTTGTAGAGCTCACTCTAAACTAATAAATTCCACTTGTATGATAGGTTACTCCATTTGTTCTGCCTCTTTCTACATTGGTTCTTATTACAATTCTTCCAGACTATGTTCTACTTGATTTGCCTCTTTATTGATTTCTTGAGAACATTCTTCCTTGTTAGTCTCAAAACTAAATTCCTTTAGTGATTTGTGAATACTAGAAGTTTTTTTATCTATATTCCTCATTAATTTTTATAATAGAAAAAGCTTTAGTTCTTGGTTTACTTTTCATCTTTCCTGTTAATCTTAGGTATCTGTGAAGAGTAGATGTGACCTTAGCCTTTTTAGGGGAAGATGGAAGTTCTTCAAATGCCTTAGAGTTAGGTTAGAAAATGAGTTTCTTCTTTATTCTTATAGATTCCTTTCTTGTGGAAGCCCCTTATTCAATATTTTTCCTTGTTTCAAGCTCTTATATGGCTACAATAATATTTTATTTTGTAGGTTATTATGTGGCTATAGGAAGGTCTTCTTATATAGGTTCTTGTGGAGATGCAGGAAGGTCTTATTCAGGTTCTTGTGGAGCTTCATGAAGGTCTTCTTCCATCATATTTTCTTCTACCTCCATTTCCTCTTCTACTTCATTTCCCTCACTATTATTTTTTGCATTTCTAGGTATTTGGAGAACATCTTCCCAACTTATATTGGGTCTTGTCCTTTGTAAGCTATCTTAAATAATCAACTAATTTAAACAATGATGAGAAAGAGATTTGGGATTACCTATTTGCAATGCCTCTATCATTTTTGTGATTATGTTAATTAATAATTTGGGGACATTTATTTAAATACCATTTCATAAATTATTCATGAATTTGAAGTGAACATCATGCAACATAGAATATCTCCCTTCATAGGTGAATATATATAGATGAACTCAATAGCTCTGGCCCATCTTCCTGGTAAAGATAACTATGAATTTTATATTTTTATAATTTTTCATTTCCTATAATGAATTTATGCCTTTGGCATCAAACTTTTCCTACCATGCTTCCCTTATTTGTGGAAATATAGTTATTCTACTGATGATAGCTTGCATTAGACTTATTTCCATTTTTATTATTGTTACCAGGTTATACAATGAACCAACAAATTCTTCTAAAATGACTTGATTTAGAGCATGTAGTATTTTAAAGTATTGGGCCCATCCTACATTTTAAAATAGGACCATGATGTTTGGGTTATTGGTCAAAGGATAGATATCAATCGATTCATGTTTAAGCAAGTCCCCTCCCATATTATAAAATGGAATTTTAGTTGTCTGGTCTATGATCTTGCAGCAATGGTTTTTTAGATTTGGGCATAATGTTTGTGATTTTTATTTGGGAGTGATATAATCCATTTGAATTATGAAACCCCCCCCCAACTTAAACTATTGCTTTTCCTCAAGGGATAGAGCCAACATGCACAAATAGCTCATGGTAATAACAAGGGGTGGTAGTAATAGCACTTCAATGGTCACATCAATTAATGGATGAGAGTATATCTTGAGATGGCATGTTAAAGATAAGATATGGTGATGTTTTAATAGAATTAAGACCCATAATCTTAGTAATAATTAGAACCTATGACATGAAATAAATATGAGATAATTACCATAGTTCTTTTAGGAATACTTTTCATTAATGCATAAATAATGAGTCAAAGTGGTGGAGTGAGGTGTACTAGCATGTGTTATCATTTTCATGGAATAAAAAATTCTTTGTGAGAATGTGATGTATGACGAACTGATAAAAATTCATCTAAGAGTGAGAAATGTTTCCTATAGCAACAAAAAATATCCTACAAAAATAATAAATATCTTGAAGTAATAAGAGTTTCATCCTGTAGTAAAGAGGAAAGTGTATTTCTACTCCATGGGAATGAATTTACAAGGAAAAATAGATGAAAACAAAAAATTTATTATTTTAGTGCTCTCCTTTTTTTCCAAAGAATATTGATCAACCAGTGACTTGGTTTTATCATACAACATCCATCAATAATGGCTGAAGGATTTCCTTGTTGAATTTTTTGATTTTTTTTATATTTTCTTGTCCAAACTCAAATGGAATTGTAGAAGTCCAAGAGGTAGGAATTTATTCATCTTGAACCAAGCCATTGTACATGGATTGTTCTTGGTTGTAAGAAGCTTTATTTCTCTTAGAAAATATTAGATAAGGGTTGGTAAAAATATCCTTCAGCTATATGCATAGGTTGTTTGCTTCATGAAGAAGAGATGGATGTTGTTTTTCAAGAAGTTGGAAAGTGAGAGTTTCCTTGGAAAATGGTTTCTTGTACAGCTTGATCCTATGGCCATTACTAAACAGTTAATACCAAATAGAGTCATTAGTCATGAGATTTACAACTCCATATTCAAAACATTTCTCAATCTCATAAATCCCAAGACATCTATATTGAAGCTTTCCTTTATGATTCTTGTATTTAGATTAAAAAATAAATTCTTAGTCATCAAGTTATAAATTATTTATCTTGATTTTCCTATCATGCCAACCCATGCATTGTCTTTACACTATTTTAGTGTGAAGTGTTTCCTTTCTTAGTTCATTAAGTACATTCAACTACATGATCTTTCATTTTTGATCTTGGGAAAGATCCAAACCTAAATCAAGCATGGTCCTTAATTTTTTATGCTCAAACTAAATGGGTAGAATAGGCTTCTTACCATAAACTAGTTCATATAGAGTGAAAGCAATTGTATTTTTCTAGGTGATTCTATAAACTTAGACTACTTATGAAATACGAGTTGACTTATCTTTTTTATGCAAGCTGATAGTCTTAGTGAGGATACTTTATAATTCCTTTTTTGTAACTTCCACATGAACATTTAACTAAGGATGGTAAGGGGTAGACTTTTTATGTCTAATTTCATATTCTTTTACCAAGGTGGCTATGAGGTTTGATGTGAACTATGGACCTTAGTCTTTAACTATTTCTCTTAATACTCCATATCAGATGAAAATTTATTCATACAAGAACTTAGCTACTTTCTCATATTAGGCATGGGTTAAGGCCTTGAATTTAGCCCATTTTTAAACATAATCATTACACACTAGTATATATTCATTATTGGATTTAGGATCAATGGGACCTACAAAATATACTCCCCATTTGTTAAAAGGTTATAGAATTAGTTGTGGTTGTAATGGCATTTCATCAAAGTGAGTGGGTTTCCCCAAATACTAGCATTGATCACATCTATGGCTATACATCATGGAATCATTATGAAAACATGACCAATAATATCTGATAATAAGTACTTTCATAGAAGTCTATTTGGTATAAAAATGACTTCCATAGGGTTCATCATGGAAGAATTTGAGAATGTCTTAAGCTTCATCTTCCTGGATACATCTTCTCATAATTGAATTTGGTCTAGTGATAAATATATATCCTACAATCCAATAATAATGTCTTCTCTTTTAGATTAGATGTTTTTTCTCGAGATGAGAAATGTTGTGGTAGTGATCCTACAACAAGTTAGTTAGAAATATGTATGAACTAAGGAGATTGAATAGTTACTACAAACAAATTCTCATCGAGAAAGGAATAATCAACAATTAGACTATGTTCATCATTTTATAGTCAAGATAGAAAATATACTAATACATTATCCTTACCTAATCTATCCATAATGGTAATATAAAATTACTATAGTAAAAGTAACCATCTAATTATCCTACCTGTTACAATAGGTCTTTTCATTAAATACCTAATTGTTGCATGATCTATGTGGATGAATACTTAGTAACCTATAATGTAGTGTCAATTTTTTTTTGATGGCATAAATGATGAAAAGAAATTACTTCTCTATTATATTGTAGTTGTGTTTAACCCCTTGAAGATTCTTGTTGATAAAATATATTACATAACTCAAACATTCATCTTTTTATCCAAGGACAACTCTTAAAGTGGTGTTAGATGTATCTGTGTGGATATGAAAAGGCTTTTTCCAATCAAGCCTTCTCAGAATATGAGTTAGTATGATAAGGTCTTTGAGTTGGTTAAATGAATTTTGATAATCATTAGTCCAATTAAATTCAACATTCTTAATTAGCAATATGAATATTAGGGTGATAATTTTACTAAAGTCTGATGAATCATCTATAATAACAAGCATGTCCTAAAAAGCTTCTAACATCTTTTTAATTCTTTGGTGTGGGTAGATCCTTAATGATACTTATCTTTTTGGGTTGAATTGAATTCTAATATGGGATATGTGTTACCCCAAAAAAATCTTTTCAATCATAAACATATAAAAAAATTCATTGCTTAAAGATAATTGGTGGTCTTGGTAGCATTGAAGAACTTTATCCAAGTTGGTAAGAATTTCTTCAAATGTATACCCATAGATAGTGAAATTATCCATTTAGATTTCAACACAATCATGAGAAAGATAAAAAATATTCTCAAAACATCCCTTTGAAAAGTAGTTGGGGTATTACAAAGAGTAAATGGTAAGATGACATACGTATAGGTTCCCTAAGGGCTAGTAAAAGTGGTTCTATCTTGGTATTGCAGAGAAATTCATATCTAATTATAGCCATTATATCTATCTAAGAAGGAAAAATACTTTTTCCCCTACTAATGTATCCAACACTTGATCAATAAATTGAAAGGGAAAGTGATCCTTCTTAGTAGCAACATTCAATTATTGATAGTCAACATAAATACACCATTTTACCCCATTCTTAGGGATAATAACTAGGGGGAGACCCACTAGTTATCTAAAATAAGATAAACAAACCCTACATGCACAAGTTCTTACAACTCAATTTTGATAATGTCTTTAACTATAGGATTTATTTATCATAAGGGTTGACAAATAGGTTTTCATTATTCTTTAATGTAAATATAATGCATGCATAAATCTAGGGGTATTACACTCATGTCATGGTAGTCCCAATCAAATGTTATTCTATGATTTCTCAGCATTGTAAGTAATTGGCTTTCTTTTTGGGGTGTTAAGGAGGTGCTGATGTTGAGAGGTTTATTTGGTAGAATGTCAACTTGCTTTGTTAAAGAGAGTATGGTTTCGACATTGGTGATTAAAGGAGCATATCTACTTTGATGGGGAAGTAATTGATGGAATGTCCACATATCCTTTATAGTTTCAATAAGATCATTATTAGGAAAAGTATTTTGAATGGGGCATGGTATATATTCCAACATGTTTGTGGCTATAGGATCCTATCGATAGGTGTTTTATAGGATACCAATAAGGATAGTGTCTTATTCTTATGACTATAAAGTTGAAATCTAGTCAATTATACAAAGATTTTGTAAGGATATAGGTTCCTCAAAGTTGTCAATATAAGGTGTTGGGCCATTATTATAGGAAAGTTGGGCTAGTAGATAAAAAACTAGTTTCTTAGTGTTAGGTGGCTAATAATGTCTTGCTTCATGTCCTAGATCAATTTGATAACTTCAAATTTAGACATTCCTATGGTAGATGCTATAGGAAGGGTTCTACCCATACTTTTGTTCATTGTTGATCTGGAGGAGTTTGTACATAGAACTATTAGTTCTTTGAAGGATAGTGTAGAAACATCATCACCAGACATTAAATCTAGTGCCTCTAGATAATCATCTCTAATTTATTTCAAGAATATTAGCTTGATTTATTCTTTCTCCTTTATAGTTTTTTTTAAAGTTTTTCAAGATAAATAGAAATCTTTCCATATACTATTATAATGACTCATCATTGGCTTGTGTCATTCATAATATGTCATCTCTCTTATAGTTTCTACCCCTAAAATAGGCTTGGTATTTCATCAAAAACCTCTCCTTCATTTCTTCCCAAGTAGAAATGGTATCCTTTCCATGTCCCATGAACCATAAAAGTATTTTATCTTTGAGTGTTAATGGAAACAATTTTATTTTATGATCATCTTGATTATAATCATAGCTACGACATAAGATGTCAAACTCAAAAATAATTGTGTCTAGATCCTCAAATGATTTTTCCCTAAAGGTAGGGAGGGTGGAGTGATGAATATTATTCATGGGTATATTTAATTTAAGATTAAGGATAAGAAATTTTAAGGTAGTAGACTCATTGGTAGTGTTTTCTTCTTGAGGATCTTCCATAAATACTCTTTATGTTGGTAGATTGGAAGTTGTTGCCACCAACCACTCAAAATTCTTATCAATTCTTCTATTTCATGGGGTGTAAAAGATGGATACTTTATCTTTTATCTTAGTAATATAAATATTTCTATATAATGGGGATGGTGTAGAGGTTTCAAAATATTTAGCTTATGCCTCAACAAAAAGTCTTTCTAAATTGGAAGATTCTATTGGACTTATATTTCTTCTAGGAGCAAGAATAACCTTAAATGCCTCTTTAGCAAGATATTTGGGCAACAAAGGGAAGTGAACTTCATATTCCTAAGTATGAAGTGATAAGGTGGGAATTATCAAGGGTGGTACATGTGGGTATATTCAAGGGGTACAAACCTCTTCAAATTCTCTAGCTTATGCTACCAATCTAGCCAAAAATTCGTCCTTTTATACCTCTTCTATTGACAACTGTGAGTGATCTTCAAGAATTTATTCATGCTCCTTAGCTGCTACAAGATGAATTTTTGATATTACAGCAATGATTGATGATTTATGAAAAAATATTACTATATAATCCCATTCACTTTTCATGTACATCAACAAATTTTCTTTCTTTTTAATTTTTACCCACCCTACTTACATAGGGTTAGTAATATGTTTTTTTTGAAAATTTCCACTATCCTACTTGCAAAAATGGAAATTTAAACTATAAAATAAAGAAATATTTAATCTAAAAAACAAAAATATCTATAAATTAAAAAATAATAAACATCCAGAAACAATTGCTATCAAGATTAAAGATTATGTGTGTGACACCCTTCCCTAGCAACGGTGCCAAAAATGACTAGCAGTAGATTCACAATTAGATATACTTCTCTTGATCAAACTGACCAAGGACAGTTACCATAGACATATATCTTCTACTTCATGTAAATTCCAACCCAAGAATGTAAACTTGATAGGATGTCATCACTATATGTTCACACTCAATCTTCTAATTTGACCTTTTGATAATTATAATCTAAGATGCTAAAAATTATGCAGGAAATGAAATGCTAAAATTGAACATAAAGATAATACTGTGAATTAAATGATTATACTATTGGAAGATTCCTTAAAATAATTATATAAATGATTTTTAAATCACATTATTCAAAAATAAAACACACAACACATAAAGAAACTAAATAACATGCTTATCTATTTAATAGGTTGGATTGTTGTTGCAAGACTTTTGAAGGGGGCTCTTCCTCCTTCTGACTCTAGCTTCAATATTTCCTCTTAAAATAATGAAATGGACTCATAAATTATTATTCCTATTAATCAAATTTTAGTAATGAATTGTTGTAAGGAAATTACAATAACAACTAATTTACAAAATTTACTTCTGATATATTTTTCTAATTGATATCTATTACCCTCTCAACCTTGTTGTTACCTATATATACACAATAGGGGAGATTGTTTTATAAAAATATATATATATATATATATTATAAATTAAGAAATATTTAGCTATAATATAATATAAATTTTCTTCTTCTACTAAGTTTAACATTCATGTGAATCCTAAAATATTGCCTTAGGACAAACAAAGTTGTTTTAGTATTCAACCGCATCCTTATTTCCCTTCATAGAGGTTATCATAATTTATGTGAGTCAGTTGAACTAAGAATCAAATTCTATTCATCTATGGCTTTATTCATGTAATGGTTGTAATATATGTTTGTGTGATGAGATCCCTTTTGTTTTAGGATGTTTCTATGTTATATACCGATTGCTTCAAAACATATTTAAAACACATTATAGATAAAAAGCATCCTATAGCAGAAGATAACTATTATATACTTGATTTCAATAAAAAATTATAACTATTCAAATATTAGGAGAACATAAATCTATTTATATAATTATGGTTATTCAAGGATGGTAAATTTATGGGAAAGTGACTCAAAAGTATGGTAAACAAGAAGGATGAGCATGACAGATGAGGACAAAAACATGACATTTATGGGGCTCATCACTTTTTATGATGGAATTGTTTTAGGATCCTATAAACCTGATCTATTTCCACACATCTTAGAAAAACTCCATTTATTTATTTACTAAAAATAACCCCATCCACAAGAACATAAGGTATTACATGAAATATTAAGTATCTCCTTCTTGCTTGATCTAGACCCATAAGATACTCACCTATTTAAAGTAACCTCACCATTTATTTTGTCAAACTTGGAGAAGATGAATTTGTAGTTATACTAGGACCCTATTTCAATTCCAAAACCTTCTCTTATTATTATTTTAGGTTTTATTCTAGGTTTTTACACAACCCTTTCCTTCTTACTAGTTTAGTGTCCTTGATATCAACATCATATTCTGTCACCTTAGTTATCCATCCATATCTTTTCTCATTCAAGTCTTTGTTCAAGATTAATTTTATTATTCTTGGATGAGTTACCATGACATGTATTTTATTTTTGGACACCATATGCCTAAATTTATTAAGACTTCTAATAATTGCCAATACTTGTTTCTCAACATATGTGTACTTATCTTCATATCCCTCTAGCCCTTGACTAAAAAATACTATAGGTTATTCAATTAATTTATTATTATAATGAATTAACATAGAATATATCATGTCAATGTTGAAAAAATCATATAATAAAAATTACTTATAAAAAATAGGGTTGATTAGTGTATGTGCTTGAGCAATAGTTTGTTTGATGGCCTCAAAACTAGCCTTTCCTTCCTTGGTCCAAACAAATTCCTGATGCTTGTTTAACATATTTTTTATAGGTCTCACAAGATTGGAAAATATATGTATGAACCTTATACCAAAATTTATTTTCCAAATAAAATGTTTTAAATATTTATTATGTTTGGGCAATGATAAAGCTAGTATGGCACTCATCCTATCAGGGTCTATAAAAATACCATCTTTAGAAACAATATGGCCAAGTAATTTAACTTAATTTAAAATAAAAACACACTTATTAGGATTGAGAGAAACCCCACATTTACTACACCTTTCAAATGTTATCCTTAGATGATTCAAGTGGTCACTAGCATGTTTAGAAAAAATGGTTATGTCATCAAGGTATATTAGTACCGTCTCATTGATCAAACCTTGGAAATCCATATCCATGGCCCTTTTAAATGTGTCACCTAAATTTTATATCCTAAATATAATTATATTTTAATAATATGTGCCTCATTTAGTAGTTAATGTTATCTTATATTGATCTTCTTCTTTTATCAACACTTGGTTGTACCTTGAATAGCCATCCAAGAGTGAGAAACATTGAGAACCTACCACTTCTTGAAGGATTTACTACATTTAAGGTAAAATATAGTGATCCTTTAATGACACCCTATTCAAGTCTCTAAAATCCACACATAACCTAATCTCACCACTCTTCTTTCTTAGAGGAACTAAGTTGGCAACCCATGAAGAGTGTTTGATAGGAAAGATAATTATTAAATATATGAACTTGGTGAGTTATTTTATGATGATCACATCCAATTTAGGATTGATTTTTATTTTAATTTTAATTATATTATTAACATTTGGATCAATTTCTATAGTGTGTTGAGACAATAAGGGATCAAACCCCTTGAGGTCACTATACTCCCAATCAAAGACATCAAAAAAGTCTACATAACCCAATAAATGTAGCCTTCTCTTATGGATTACGTACCTTTAAAAGATATAAGATTTTATATTTTAAGGTAGCCACTTTCTCATGATGTTCCTATTTTTTTATAAATTCTTAGTTTATCTCTCCTTATTTGATCAGTCTCATTGAATATACATATAAGAGTAACCATCCCTTTAGGAAGCTTATTAGACCTTAATTGCACAATTTAGTCTCGAAATCAGTGTTACAAATTGGCCTATTTTTTGAAATAAAACTCCATATATTATTAGATAAAACATGTTATTTTATTGTCACTTTCAAACACTTACCAATTTACATCATTGTCTGGTATTGAAGGCCTTACAACTACCATGATGTGTGGTTAAGTTTTTGGATTCATGACATCATTGGGGATGTCAAATTGTGATTCAAATAATTAAAACCTATAAAAATGATGGTTTTCTTCTCTTGGGATTGATTTGATGTCAAAATCCTCAAAATCATCAATAAGGTCCCATACTCTATGCTTGTAGGACTTCAACAATGTGTTCTTAGATGCACTCTTACCTTTACTTGGTGTACAAATAGTTCATTATCTCCAATGGTTATACTTATTTGAATCTTTTCTTATTTTCCCATTAAATCCCATGTATAATATTTTCATATTCAACTACATTTCAATAAAAAATAAATTGAAATCTAATGGATAAATAGTACCTTTCATTTGATATAAAAATAAGCATAATACCTGCACCTACTCCATTCTTATTTCTTGAGCCATCAAAAAAAAATTTAAAAAACCATAACTATCATCATTAGTATTAGAGAGAGAGAGGGTATGGTTGTCCCTTATTCATGTATAATAGACCCTAATACCATCCTCTTCAACACCTCTATATAGGTCATACTTGTGGTTTTTCCCCCATTCATCAAGGAAGAGATATGAAATGTCCTCATGAAGAAAATTTGGCTCTTGGGCACTAGGTTGATCCTTCTCATCAATCATAACAAATTGACATTAGTAACATTTGGTTTGTATGGTTCAATATAAAACCTTAAGATAGGTTTTGATTTTATTGTGAGTTTGGTTTCATATCTTTTCCTAAAAGCCATCTAGGACCAATCTAATGATAAGTAACCACCAATATTTTCTATGAAGTCCTTTGATAAGCAAAGGGAAAAGTATGGTGGAAAATCAACAACAATTATATCTTGAGCAATGGATAAATTAGGACAAGCATGAAGAGTAAGATTCAAACCCTTGATAGATCTAACTGTCATAGTGGTTAATCCATCTAGTTTTAACACACCTTTAGTATTAGAATCATATTTGAGGCCTAGATTATCTATTTTTTGCATTGAAATGATTTAGCTACTAGCCCCATTTTATATCAAAAAATTATGCACCAAAAAATCAGCAATGATCACTGAAACATAAAAGGGAGGAGGCTTGTTCATTGTACCTTGTTGTGACTGACTAGGATTGAATGTGTTTTTGAACATAGTAGTACCCTTCTTTGTTTTTTTATAATGATGAGATGATCTTAGATAGATCATATTTCATCATATCTCTTTGCCTAAGAATATACAAAGTTTCCCACATAGGTATACTTACATTAAGATTTTTCATTTGATCCACTATGTTGAGAGAAGAAACACCAATCTTTGGCTATCCTCAAGGAGTTATGACATTACTTTAGTCCTATTTATTTTGTTGTGAAAAGGTAATCTTATCAATATGATTTATTTAAGATTATTTAACCTTAGAAATTAAATTAGGCTATCTTATCCCTTCAATCATGGAGTGAATTACAGTTGAACTTTTTCTACTCTCTTGTGCTTCCTCAATAGCCCTCCTTTTAGACATAGTGTTGATTACAATAGAAGTATCCACCACCATAATTGAGATGCCCATTTGATTCATTAGATAATAATCCTCTTCTTGAAAATTTATAGGTGTATTAATTCACTAAAATTTCTCTCCAATGGCCATAACCTAATTTGAAGCTTCATCTTGTGTTAGAGAAGGAAAAGTTCTATCTTGTGCCACATAAGCTTGACTCAAACCTCCATATTAATTAATGGATTTCCAATGATATTTATTCCATTAAGAGGTTTGATGATAATCATATATAGTTTATTATATCTCACATAAATTATCCATAAGTGTTTCCTCTTGGTTATATATTGCATTATATATAATAGTTAAGGTCTCATCTAAATAGGAAATGAGTGCAATTGTCTTTTATTTATATGTGATAGATTATCGATTCTCTATCTTATTATTTGTATCTAACTTGGATGAAATGAGTATAGTTTTGCATATAGAGATACATATCTATGGAGGGATTGTTTTTAGAAGTCATCAACAATTTTGGCAACACCTTTTTGGTAATAGTTTTGAAGACTTGTCATAAAACACAATGAGCTAAGAATATCCTTAGTCAAGCCCCAAAGATCAATGTAAGAAGATCTAAAGATTCTCTATCAAGTTATGAGGATGTTCTATTGAAGATATGAAGATCCACCTATGTAGTTTTAAAGATGTTCTAACAAAGCTCTGAAAACATTCTAATAAAGATTTGAAGATGTTTTAATGAAGCTCCAAATACCTATCTAGCCATGCTCTGAAGGCACCTAGCCATGCTCTAAAGATGCCCAGCTATAATCTATAGATTAATATAGCAACTCTAAAGGTATCTATTGCTTATATATATTCCCTATTTAGATATATTCTTTTAGGAATTACTATTCAAAGTAATAGTATAAAATGATGTGGATATAAATGTATTTATATTTTGTAAATGTAGTCATAATCTCATCAGATATATGTTAGTTTTACTCAGTCTATTATTAGTTGAATTAGTTACAATGCCTCCTATAAGCATGAGGTCTGATTCTTATATCTTCTTTTTAGAATAAGTGGATTTTGATGTTTAGATCACTAGATTTTGTATTCTAAGAAAGGTTGTTGAAATGTGTTTTAAGTATATGCCTCCTTCTCATTCCAAGGTAATAGAGAGTAAATAAAATAAAAAAACATTTAAGTGTATTTTTTTAGAAAAATTCATAGCATCTATATAGTTCCTTTTGATAATGAATTAATAATAAAGTATAACATTCCATTCCACTACTGAGTTAAAGTTGATCATATTCTAAGGAAGGACCAAGGGCCCATTTCTCTCTAAAGATCAGGACACTTGGTATTTCTAGTTTATAGTTTAAAAGTCTATTTATTTTGATACAAGTATATTTCATTTTACCATAAGTGTAATTTCCCTTTTAACATAAAGTGTGATTTCCCTTTCAATGAAAAGTGTGATTTCCAATTTAATGCAAAGTGTGTTTCTTTTAATGCAAGTGTGATTTTATTAAATTTAAAGTTTGTTTCAATTTAATGAAAGTGAGTTTACTTTATGAAAATTTTGTATTTAAATTTTCATAAGATTAAATTTAATAGTAAATTTTATTGACTAAAATAACTCATCTCCATATTCAAAATCTATCAGGAAGTAGTCTAGGTGACAATAGGCAATCAACATTTTGACATTCTAAAATATAACACTATCCTACCTAGTCAGACAAGTCAAGTGAGGACACTGTAGTATATTATGCTAGATGTTTAAGTTATGGATGTTTATGGTGTGAACCAAAAAATATTTTTAATGAGGAATGGCATAACAGATATCCAATTAGCAAAAGTTTCTAGATTTACCTTTTTCATAACATAAGATTAGAATCTTGTTTGTTGTCCTTAGGATTTAGATTCCAACAACAAAGTAAACAAACCCAAATAATGAACTATTAACTCAAATATCCAACATCTCATTGCATATAGCCTTGGACACTGACCCTGATATAAAATGACACCAATCCATTGATTAGTTAAATGAAAGGTATAGAGACAACCTATCATTTTTGGCATCATTTACAAGGACTCTTAATCGGTAATTAATAAGTGTTAGTGAGATCCTATATTAGATTTATATAGGGGCAATTCAAAAACACAAAAATAATTAAGGACTCCTTAGATTTATGAATCACCTAAGATATTTTAAAGGATGGCTTATCTCTAAAAACTCCCAAATAAAACTAGAAGTGAGGATTCTATCCTAGTTGGAAAGATCAGGAAGTGAAAGAAATGAAATTGAAAGTTGTATACAAACTTTTTATGATTCATATCCTCAAAAAGGTTCATCCTCACAAATAGATCCTACAAGAAGAATTATATTCAGGCCATCCTCTCCCATAATAAGAATTGATCCTAATGATTCCCTTTCTAGAATACTCAAATTTGATCAATAAGCTCTACAATAATAATAATTAATCACCAATAAAGATTCTCCTCCTAAGTTATTAGACCATAGGTTGAGAATCAAAGAAGAGAACTTGAATTGCATTGATAACAAAATTTGGGTAAAAACTATCAAAGACAATCATGCACATGTAAAAAACCCTGATAGGCATCCTCAATAAAACAAAACTTTTTCATGTCCAATCATCTTGGGTCCTGATGATAGAACCTACATGACAAATATCTCACTATATATTTTACCTAATTTTAAAGGTAAATCCTTAGAAGATCTAGATCAGTTCCTCTTTAAATTTTAAGTTCTCTACAAAAGATATGATTATATCACTTTCAATCAGAAGTTGAAGTTATTCCCATCTACAATTAAGGACGTAGCCATGAGATGGTTCATGTGCCTTGAGGGTAATTATATAAGTACTCAAGAAGAAATGAAAACTGAATTTATTGATAAATATCAAGATTATTTTAGAGTTAGAGAATGAAAAGAAGATTTTTTCAAGATAAAACAAAATGAAGATGAAATATTAGAAGTTTAACTTGATAGGTTTATATTTACCCATAAATGGAGTGGTCACCAACTCATAGAGGAGGTCATCAATATAATCTTTCTTAAAGTCCTACTTGATTATGGACATGATGCTTTGAACCTAATGGGAAAGGGTGACATTGATAAGTTAATTTTTCATCAAATTTTAGCATTATGTACTAACTATTCCATGACAAGACCTAGCATAAGGAAATCATGGTTAAAAAAATCACCTAAAGTTTGTCAATTAATGGAAGAATTTACTAATTTCAAAATAGATATTCTAGTAAAATTAACAACCACATTAGATGGTCTCAAATCAAAGGCCAATGCCACCAACACTGAATAGTTATCAATATATTGTCCTACATGTAGGATTAAACCTGTGGTAAAATATTATCCTTTAGATAAAATAGAGGTAAGTGGAATTTGTGACCTAGACTATGACACCAAGAACTGCAATCATCTTCCTACCATGAAAAACTAGGTAAAACAAGTAGTATATATAGTTGAGGAAGTGAACTTTATCCAAAGATAAGGAAACTAGTACTCCCAACATCAAAATCAATTTGGTCCAAGATTTTCCCCCAATCCATGGATGACACCATGGGCTAGACAAGTCACACCATAAATGTGGGGACCACCGCCATAACCAAAACCATGGGGTACTTAGGAATGCATGCCATAGATGTGGGGGATGCCTCAAAATCCTTCACAAATTTGGGTACAACATCAGAACCAACAACCACATTGGATACAATAGTCACCACCTCAATGACCAAATTAACAATGGTCTAATAATCAAATACAAAGAAGGTTTCCTCTATAGTAAGCTTTGATGACTTCAAAACCTTAGCCAACACCAATTGAGTAGTAGATTAGCCAATAATAATTACCTTCATAACCAATGGAAAATCCTAAGAATATGCAAAATACTCCTATTTATGGAGCTCACCAAGAAAGTAGTGTTGTAAGTGGTTTAACTTAGGTCAGGAAAGGTAGGCCATTACCATAATTGAAATTACCAATGATGAAAACACTTATAAGTCACTTGTATTCCAAGAACCAAATGAAGATAAGGTAGAAACCACCATAATTCCAATCACACCAACCATAATTCAAGACCCCCCTGTTGTTCCATTTCTTAAGAGACTCAAGGAATAAAAACCTAGGGAGGGTTCTAAATTGATGAAAGGATTAAGTGAGATGAAGATAAAAACTCCATTGTTAAGAGCTATTAAAGATATTTATGAATTAAATCAAATAATTAAAGGATTGTGAAATAAAGCACTAGGTATAAGGAAATAATATCCTAAAACAATTTAGGTAATTAGAAAAATTGATGATTTATTAGAAGGAAACATACTTGCTCCCAAATATGAAGACCTTGGTAGTCTCATGATGACTGTGACAATTGGGAAAAATCCTATACCAAATGTACTTATAGATCTGGGTGTTGTCATCAAAATAATAAAATATTTATCCCTCATAGGGCTTCATCCTACCATTATAATTTTTCAAATAATAGATCAATCCACTGATGTACCTAAACAAACCATAGAAAATGTTCTAGTCACCATAGAATCCTAGGAATACCTTATAGATTTTATGATCCTTTAACCTAAACCCAAGAAGGTAGGGTATCTAATTATTCTTGGAAGACCTTAGTTAGCTACAGTCGCAACATGAATTGACTATAGATTTGGTAATATGACCAATTATGATGGAATAATCTCGCTTTATCCACTTGCTATACCTTCAATGGATCTTTCTGAATAGATATGGGTAGATCAATCTGAACAAAATTAAAATAGTGTATCTTCCTAAGCCATGGTTAATATAAAATAATATGTAGAAGAATTTGAGGAATAGATAATAGAAGATTTGGGCCAAGACATCCTAGCTCTAAAGTCTTACATCTTAGCTTTAAAGACCAATAACCGAGCTTTGAAGTCTAAAAGCCTAGCTCCAAAGTCTAAAAGCCTAGCTCCGAAGATTGATAACTTATCTTTAAAGACTAATAACTTAGCTCTGAAGACTAAAAGCTTATCTCTAAAGACTAATAGCTTAGCTCTGGAGATGAATAATTATGAATGGGAAGAATTTAGCTTCACTACTAAGAACCAAGATAATGTCATAAATCCCCTAAACATGTTATTTGGTCTGCAAGATATCTAGAAAGCCATAGTTGATTGGGCTCGAGAGGGGCATAATTCATTTTTAAATATTTTTCATTATCCACTAACCAATCTAATCTCTAAAAGTGAAACCTTTTGTAAGGATGTGGTTATATTTCACATGCTACTACCACATCTAGTCCATTTAATGTTTTGATGAGTGAATACAAGAAAGTAAACTCCATCATTCCAAGTACTAAAAAAATTGCAATCCATCCCTATAAACTATTAAATATCAATAGTTGGTTAACTAACCAATAAGAAAGCAAAATTTTTGATATATTGATACAACACATAAAATCCTTTGCTTGGGGTTATAGTAATATGAAAGGAATGCATACCAGTGCTTGCATCCATCACATTTACATCAAAGCTCTTAGACTAGTTATAAAACCACAACGGATAATTAACCCAACCTTGAAAGAAATTGTAAAGATAGAGATAGAAAAACTATTGGAATTTGGTTTCATTTACCCCACATCTGATATTTAATGGGTTTCACCTCTAGTAATTATACCTAAGAAGATTGGAAAATAGAGAGTCTACATAGATTACATAGAACAAAATAAAGCCACTATGAGAAATTATTTTTCTTTGCCTTTTATTTATCAAGTTTTGGATAACTTGGTAGGAAAGTAATACTTTTATTTATTATATAGGTGCAATAGATACAATAAAATTATAATAAACCCTAAAAATTAGGATAAAACTACATTTACCTACCACTGGGACACATTTGCTTATATAGTCCTTCATTTTGGATTGTGCAATGCATCAGCTACCTTTCAGAGAGCAATGTCAACCATATTTTTTGAACTTATAAATGATTATGTGGAATTATACATGGATGACTTCACTATTCATGAAAACACATTTGATGAAGCCTTGAGAAATTTAAATAAAGTGTTCACTAGATGTGAAGAACACCAAGTATCCTTGAGTCATGAGAAGTGTGTAATACTGGTTGATAAATGGATAGTCTTAGGACATCATATCTCTTCTCAAAGAATAAAAGTGTATCCCAAGAAGATGGAGGTAATTTTTAGTCTCTCCATTCCTCAAATATAAATAGATTTCAAAAAATTTCTTGGTCATGTAGGATATTACAAAATATTTATTGAAGACTTTATCAAAATAGCTAAACCTATATTTTCCTTGCTAACAAAAGATAGTGAATTTTTATGAAATGATAAGTGTCAAGAATCTTTTGAAACATTAAAAAAAAAAACTTATGACTAATCTAGTTTTGAAAGGACCTAATTGGGAATAGCCTTTTCATATTTATACTGACATTTCTAATAATGTACTAGGGGTAGTTCTAAGACAAAGTGATGAGGAAGGAAAAATGCATACCATTTATTATATTAGTAAAAATATTACTCCCGTAGACAAAAACTACACTACCACAAAAAAATTATTTATTGGTGTTTATGCCATAAACAAGTTTAGACATCATATTACTAGTTATCAGGTATTTATTTATACAGATCATTTAGCTATTAAGTAATTAATGAATAAATTGGTAATAGGTGGTAGAATTATTATATGCGTACTACTATTACAAAAATTTGAATTTAACATTAAAGAACAACCTAGAAAGTATAATGTTGTCCGAGTTTTTATCTAGATTGATCACTAAAAGTGAAGATGAACCTATGGAAGATTATTTTTCCAAATGAACAAATGTTTTATATATCTACTCCCCATGGTTTGTAGACATGGAAAAATTCTTGGCAACAAGGAAGTTTCCTCATTCCTTTACTTATAAATAAATAAAATGTTTGATTATAAATAGTTCTCATTTCAAATGATTTAAAGGAATGTTATGTAGAACTAGACCTAATCATGTAGTTCGCATGTGTGTCATAGAAGATGAAGTATTTGATATCATAAGAGCATGCCATAGTGAACTAGGAAGAGGACATTATTCAACAAAAATGACCATTCATAATATTCTTGGTAGAGGTTATTATTATCCATCTATTTATAAAATTATAAAAAGGTTTGTATGGCAAGGTGATCCTTGCCAAAGTATGGGTAAGCCTAATCTATCCTTAGAAATGCCTCTCCATCCTCAAATAGTTTTAAAACCATTTGAGAAATGGGGTTTGGATTTTATTGGACCAATCAACCCACCATCTCAAGGAAAAGAGTATTTATTAGTATGTACTAATTATTTTACTAATTAGGCTAAAGTGTAGGCACTCACCTTTGCTTGAGAGGAAATGGTTGATGATTTCCTATATCATAGGATCATGTTGAGATTTGGAGCTCCTAGATCTATTGTTTATGATCAAGGACCTCAATTCATGTCTAAAATGATCAAGAATTTTACATAATTTTACCAAATCAATCACCATAAATCCTTACCATATCACCGCCAAGTAAATGGGCAAGTGGAGGTCACCAACCAAGAACTTGAAAATATTCTAACCAAAATAGTGAACAACAACATGAAAGATTGGGTAGATAGAGTCCCTGATGTAGTTTGGGCATATAATACAACATGGAAGAATACCACAAGATTCTCTTCATATTAAATTATGTTTGAAAAGAAAGCTCTATTTCTAATAGAGTTTGAATTGTAGTCACTTAAGACATTAGCTGATATAGGAGTTAATATTGATGAAACATAGAAGGAAAGAACTATGCAAATGAATGGGTTAGATGAACTTAGAATGGATGAACTCACTCAAACTAGCATGATATAGAAGTAGTGAAAATAGTGATATGATGCTCATATCAAACAAAAATAGTTTCAAGAAGGTGATTAGGCACTTCTATTTTATTCCAAACTCTAGCATTTCAAAGGTAAGCTTAGGATAAGATGGTTGGGGTCGTACCTGACCAAATCTATCAATAACAATGACTTTATCCAACTTCAACCAATTGATGCTGATCAAAGGACACTTTTGGTCAATGGTCATAGACTTAAAGTGTATAAGAGACCTCTCGGCAGGGAAGAATTCATTAAACATAATCAAGACCGATTTAACCTTATGGAAGAACTTGGTTCTTCCCCTAAGGTTGAATGATCTTTGTAGCAGACATCTAATAAGGGGAGTGACAAAAAATAACAAATGGTGCTTATCCTCCCTTAAAAAATTCAAAATATAAAAAATATATAAAAACAAAAATTATTATATATATATATATATATATATATATATATATATATATATATATATATATATATATTAAAAATTAAAAATTAAAAATTAAAAAATTAAAAATTAAAAATTAAAAATTAAAAATTAAAAATTAAAAATTAAAAATTAAAAAATTAAAAAATTAAAAAATTAAAAAATAAAAATTAAAAAATTAAAAAATTAAAAAATAAAAATTTAAAAATTTAAAATTAAAAAATTAAAAAATTAAAAATTAAAAATTAAAAATTAAAAATTAAAAATTAAAAATTAAAAATTAAAAATTAAAAATTAAAAATGAAAAATCAAAAATTAAAAATTAAAAAATTAAAAAATTAAAAAATTAAAAATTAAAAATTAAAAAATTAAAAATTAAAAAATTAAAAAATTAAAAATTAAAAAATTAAAAAATTAAAAAATTAAAAAATTAAAAAATTAAAAAATTAAAAAAATTAAAAAATTAAAAAATTAAAAATAAAAAATAAAAAATAAAAAATTAAAAATTAAAAATTAAAAATTAAAAATTAAAAATTAAAAATTAAAAATTAAAAATTAAAAAAATTTAAAATTAAAAATTAAAAATTAAAAATTAAAAATTAAAAATTAAAAAAATTTAAAATTAAAAATCAAAAATTAAAAATCAAAAATTAAAAATTAAAAATTAAAAATTAAAAATTAAAAATTAAAAATTAAAAATTAAAAATTAAAAATTAAAAATTAAAAATTAAAAATTAAAAATTAAAAATTAAAAAATTAAAAATTAAAAAATTAAAAAATAAAAATTAAAAAATTAAAAATTAAAAAAGCCACTAAAAAGTAAAAATTAGAAAAGACACTTTTTAGATGAAACTTTTGCAATAAATATGAACTATTTTCTTGTCATCTAACTTATCTTCTCAAAATAATTATCCTTCCAGGACACATGGAAACTTTAGGAGATAAACATGAATCCATATAGCATAAGTATAGTTGTACTTCCTTCCCAACATGTTAGACATTTTCTATTTTATGTTTTGCATGTATGACCATTAGGCAGACAACATTTATAAATATGGATAAGTTCCTTTGATGCCACTTGGATGTGACTAAAGCTGATACTATTTCCTAATTTCAAGACTTGATGTGGGATTATTCCACAAACCTTTTCAAAATATAAGTCCTAATGTATAAATAATTGGAAATATCATTTCAAGTGTTGCCAAGTTTGATCTCTCATGCCATGTAATTGACGTTTACCCCAAAAATACTCTCTCATTAAAACTTTTCTTGCTCCAAAGTGCTTGAACATCATATCTTCTATAATTTTGTCATACTTATCAATTACACATGTGCCACCCTTTTTATCCCTTTATTTCTATTCATTTCCACATCATGTTCGAGCTTCATTTCCCTACTAGTACTCTATATAATTTTAAATTTAGTTTTGCATCATACAAGTAAGTTTTAAAGAATATTGTGGATAAATATGAAGATGGGGGGTAAAAAGAGAAGGGAACTAGAGTCAGTAGAACTTCTTTTACAATATGAATCTAATAGGGTTATTTTTGAAATTTTAGGATGGCTTAATTTCTTGAAGACATTCCAGGGTTTCTAGGAGAACATTGTTCAAGATTTTTCTAAATTTTGATGATGATCATTCTATAGTCAGGGGTGAACATATTCCTATTGATTCCTCTATTATTATTTAAATTTTATGTATTCTTAAATAAGGCATGGTTTTTACTAATAGATTGAGTTTTTTTTATCTGATTCAAATGTTCATTGATGGTAATTAACCGTATCCTAAGTTAGCCAAGACTCTACAAGGCATTGACAGAGGGATCACTCAAGATAGTCTTCCACCTCCATGGCATAGTGTAGTATATTGGATCATGAAATACCTCATTTGTGATGGATAGTTCTCTATGGTCAATGCTAAAACTATGCAACTTTCCATTTATCTAAAGAAAGGAGCTACCAAACATGAGTGCCAAGTAAACCCACCTTCTTATCTTCACTATGCTACCCATCATGTAGCTCAAAAATTAAAAAGGGGCACTAGGTCAATTAAACATCATGGTCTAATTCATTTTATCTGTCAACACCATTTCCTAAAGAAACCAAAGGGTGAGAAATCTTGGTATTTTTTTCTTTAAAATTCACTCAAATTTTTTGATAAGAAACTGTAACATCTTGTTCTCCTCTTGTGATAGCAAGAATAAAGGAAGGTACATCTTCAGTGCCTATAGCTCTAAAGATGTTACAAAGGAGGTCAAAAATGAAAATGAGGGGTTTTCCAAAAAATCATACCCCATCTGCCAAACCCCAATGAAGTCTTTAGTTGATTCTCCAAGAGGAAGAAGAAGGTGAGGTATAAACAACTAAAATTTTGGGTATTTTAAGCTTTAATTATCCCAAAAAAGTTATAGATGTTGAGAAAATAGTTGAAGAAACAAAGACCCCTGAACAAGAGATTAAACTTAAAGAATAAAGACACTTATCTTCCATAGTTGACAAGGGTAAAGCTCTACTCATAGAATAACCTTCATCTTCTCCTCAGCGTGTTCATAAATTCAAATATTTGTAGCATGTTATGACTCTATCACAACATGAATAAATTATTCATCAACATCAAGTAGAGGTGGATTTTATTAGATCGAGCTTGAAAGCTAAGGACCAAAACATTTAAATTTTATAAAAGTGATATGAATATTTTATTACCAATGTTCAAGAATAAGAAGTGATTATAACATTAATTAATGTTGAACAACATAGAATTAATAATCAATTATTCTCGTAATCTCATGAACTTATCACTTTACAAAATTCCCTTGCAATTAAGGATGATTATATTAATAATCTATAAAAATCTATTACTAGTAGGGATGCACTTATTTGTCATTAAAAAACTCACATATAGGAGCTGACAACTTAGAATACTAAGTTGCAAGCTTCTGTACAGGCTATAGAGAAGGAAATAAGGGAGATAGTTGTACAAATTGAAGAAACCACAAGAGCTATTTCTCCTTTTCCTCTACCCCTTCATGAGATTATTTAAATTTAGATAAAATTAAGAAAAATATTCATAAGTTAGAAGTAGATAATTCTAGAATCAAAATAGAGTCTCAGCAATAGTTGTAATAGGCTCAGACTTCTATTCAAACTATTTGTGAAATTGCTAAGAAATTATTATCTTGCAAAAAACCTTCTTCTATGTATGTTTTATTTCTTCATGAATAATTTTATAAGTGGAAAATGTAATTGATTTATCTTAGTTTCCCCCATGTAATTTAAGATGAACACATGTTCATGGATATATTTTATAAAAGCACTACAAAAAGGCAAGATCAAATTTGTGAGTTTTATCTTTGTAACATGTTACTGGGACTCTAGTCTAGATTTTTGGTTAATTATTTGTGGGAGAAACACAATTACATGCTTTCATTTCCACTATGATAAATCAAAATTATTGGGAGAAAGAACATAATTTTTAGAACTACATAATACTATAGGCTTATGTATAAGACCCCAATTTCCAAAATCTCACAAACTTCTTATTGCATTCTAGACTTTGTATCACATGTTCATGAAAGACAAGTATCATGAGTTTTTCAAAGAAAATGCAGTAACCTTATGAGATATTGTTAGCCAACATTCCTACATCTCTATCAAAACAAATATGTTTAGATGGGAGACTTTGCCTATTGCCTTGAAATGCAGGGAAGTTATAACTCCCACTATCATCAGTTGGAGTCTTTGGAGAGTTAGGGAAATTGCTCAAATTATCACTTAGATCCTAGAATAAGGAGGGTCATATGTTTTTATTGGCATGATATTTATGCCACCTTTATTTTTATCCCATGTTTACTTAGAAAAATTGGCATAATAAGTCAAAAGTAGAATTTCAAGCATGGGTGCACACTATGGTAAGAGATTTAGGGTTTGTGCCTAGAAATCATTGTGATTGGGGAAATCACTTTCAAATTTATGATCTCAGCTAGTGGTTGGGATTATGACTCTTAGATTACACAATAGTTCTCCCCTATTTTGCAAGAGGACTTGTAAAAGGTAAAGTGTCAGGAAAAAATGATGAGCATTATATATAACTCATTATATCTCATATAAACTATCCATAAATGTTTCCTCTTGGTTATATATTACATTATATTTAATAGTTAAGGTCTCATCTAAGTAGGAAATGAGTTTAATTTCCTTTTGTTTATATGTGATACATTATTAATTCTCTATCTCGTTATTTATGATTAACTTGGATGAAATGACTATAATTTTACATATAAAGATACATATCTATGGTGGGATTATTTTGAGAAGTCATCAACAATTTTGGCAACACATTTTTGGAAATAGTTTGAAGACTTGGCATAGAATAGCATGAGCTACAAATATCCTTAGTAGAGCTCTGAAGATATATGTAAGCAACTCTAAATATATTCTATCAAGATATGAAGATTATATATTGAAGCTCTGAAGATACACTTAGGAAGCTCTGAATAAATTCTAAAAAATCTCTGAAGACATTCTAACAAAGCTTTGAAGATGTTTTGATGAAGCTCTAAAGACCTATCCAACCATACTCTAAAGATGCCTAGTTGTACTCTATAGATTAATATAGCAACTCCAAAGATATATATTGTACATATATAGATTTTATCTCTTTAGATATCTTATTTTAGACATTACTATTCATAATAATAATCTAAAAGGATATAGATATAAATATATTTCTAATTTTTAAATTTGGACATAATATCTTCACATATATGTTAGTTATACTCAGTTTATTATTATTTTAATTAGTTTCAATGCCTCCTATAAGCATGGGATCTGATTCTTAGATCTTCTATTTAAAATAAGTGAATTTTTCTATTTAGATTTCTAGATTTTGTATTCTAAGAATAGTTGTTGAGATGTGCTTTAATTACATGTATCCTTTTCATTTTAGGGTAATAGAGAGTGAAGAAAATCAAGTGTAATTTTTCAGTAGAATTTTTATCATCTATATATGTTATTTTTTATAGTAAATTATTAATAAACTACAACATTCTATTCCACTACTGAGTTAAAGTTGATCTTTTTTTGAGGAAGGAGCAAAGGCCCACATCTCTTCGAATATTGGGATAATTGGTATTTTTAGTATATAATTTAAAAGTGTATTTATTTTGATATGAGTATATTTCATTTTATTACAAGTGTGATCTCCATTTTAATTTAGTGTGATTCCCCTTTCAATACAAAGTGTTAATTCTCTTTTAATGCAAAATGTGTTTTTTCTAATGCAAGGATGATTTCATTAAATGCAAAGTTTGTTTCAGTTCAATTCAAGTTATTTTAATTTATACAAAGTGTGACTTTAAATTCTCATAAGATTAAATTTAATAGGAATTTTTGTTGACTAATAAAACTCTTCTCTATATTTAGAATCTATCATGAAGCAATCTAGGTGATAATAGACAATCAACATTCTCACATTCTGAAATACAACACTTTCCTACCCATTCTAGTAATTTGAGTGAGAACACTATAGTTTATTATTCCAAATGTTTAAGTTTTGTATGTTGATGGTGTGAACCAAATAATCCTTTTAACAAGGAATGCCATTTGGGATATTCAATTATCAAAACTTTCTAGATTTACTTTTTCTACAACATAGGATTAGAATCTTGTTTTCTACCCTTAAGATTTATATATCAACAAAAGATAAAACACCCCCCAAATAATGAACTATTAACTCAAATATCTAACATATGATTTCATATAGCCTTAAACACTAGCATTGGTAGAAAATGACACCAATCCATTGATTGGTTAAATGAAAGGTATAGTGACAACCTATCAAGGTCCATTATTTTTCTTTCATTAGATTTTTTTTGGTGGGTATCAAATCTCTTGAATTAGAGGCTACATTTGGGTTAAAACTATTGTATGGTTTGACTTGAGTGATTTTCCCTTGACCTTGGGTATTGAATTTAAAATGAGGCCTATTGGGATGATAAGACTATTGGGAATGATAAGGACCTTGTTAAGACTTATAATGTTGAGGTTGGTGTCTCTTTAAAGCCACTATCTTGGCCCCTTTAGATCTGAGTAACTTTTTCAACTCTTATATTTCCTACAAATGGATAAGGGTAGCTTATTCATTATTGGTATGTGTAGGAATAAGAGAAAGAGCTAGAGTACAAGGTTGAATATCAATAAATAGCGGCATAGGGGGCTTTGGAGATATTTTTCCATCATGGATAAGATTTTTTTCAGCTTTGATTGCAAGGTCATAAGCATCAGGTAAAATCTTTCCTCCCATGGACTATATCATAGCAGTTCTATCACTATTCATGGACTCGAGATAATAAAGGAATGTATAGTTTAGAGTAGGCCTCACAATAACTAGAATTTTATCCCATGTATTTTATAACCTTTAATTTAAATATTGCATGAGTTATTAGGGGTCTCTCTTTTATGGTAGTTAATTACTCAGCTATGGAAAGATGATCACTCTTATCCTCAAATCTTTTAGTCAACTTCTTTCCTAATTCATTCCATGAATCAATGAAATTAGGAGTTAAAGTTATATACCACTCCAATTATTTTCCCTTGAATGATATTTACAACAACCTAATGGCTACATTATCTTGGGTGACATTGTGAATGCTATAAAAATTAGACATATCTCTTATATGCTTAATGGGTGAAATAGTATTCTCTCTACTAAAATATGGGACACTCTTGAGGACAGCCATTGGTATGTCATCATATTATTTTAGGTTTAAAGGAGAATGACCATTAAAATAAATAAAGGTCAATTTTATAACCATGCTATCAACCTATGGAGAATTTGGATAGAAGGGAATATATAGCTTTCTTTTAGGTGACTTGGTGTAAGAGAGAGTATGGGGAAACCTCTTTATTTTATATAAATATAATGGTAATTTAAAAAATTCAAAGGGAATATATTTAGATTTAGATTTTCTAGCCACATTTGGCTGAAAATTGGATCACTAGTTAGCAACCAAGAGTTTAGAAGTTTTTAGGGTCACCAGATGATGTATGAAGAAGGATACTATAGCTACAATTTTGCCAAAACCATCATTAATCTTGGACAACATCTTTATTTTTCAGTCCCACCATCCATGCTATAATTTTTATAGCTCAAATTTTCACCCTTGAGAGGGTGATTTAATTCCTCTCAACTTGATATATGGAATGGGATTGATCCTAGGTTGTGGGTGACCATTAAGTGGATTAAAGCTCTATATTTTGGGCTAGCTCCCAAGTACAACACCTACACTAATATCTATGATATTTTATTAAATTATAAAATGGAAAGATTATTTTTAAAATTAAGAAAGAAACATAGATGTGATTTACCAAAAATGAGGTCCTCAACCTGCTAATAATTCACTATGAAATACTAAGTTACAATCTGATTATGTCATTTCAAAACAACCCCTATCACACTAGTGCTTCAATATGAAGGTTGAAAAATATTAGGATGATTAGATAAGAGATAATAGTATTAAAACTAATGACCTATAATTTATCTAACTAAGTACACTATGTATAACACCTCCTATGACCTGTGAAAGAAGGAAATCTTACATAGAGGCATGAACAAGAAGGAAAAATCTAAGGAAACACATTCACTATCACTATGAATTCATAAAAAAAACCCATTCAATATCAATGTATGAAATCTGAAGATATAATATCCATATTTAATTTATTTCAATAGGTAATTACAAGACTTAATTTTATCAGGGCTTTGCCATAACCAATGTGAGTATGTTTTGCAAAGCCAAACAAGGCTACATATATAGGAAAATGTGAGCAAGGGAAAGAGAGATAAGAGGAATAAAATATCATGGAAAATTTTCACCCACTATATAATTATTTTAAATTCAATAAATTGAGAAATAAAATAGTCTTGAAGGTTCTCATTAACATGTGTACACTTTCCTAATGATGTTCTTAAAATTAGTGTAGGAGGTTACTTAGGCAATTTTGAGTTATTGAATATAACTCCTCCCTTTTGAGATTACACATTCATACCTAAAAAAATAGTTACAAAGTTTTTAAATAACATGTGGCATGATTTAGGAGTTTTTATGCCACTCTTTTTCAAGTTTTGTAACTTCTTTTATCTTCAAAAACATACAATTTTCACTAGCTGTATTTAGGCTCAAATGCTTCAAAGTTTGTTTCCAACTTCATGAATACAATATATATTCATGAATCAATTTTAATTTACTTATAAAAATTGTCTCAACCCATTTTAGTGACTCAAATAATTACTAAAAATCCATTTCACACTCAAACCTCTTGTTTGCCTTTATTTCTTTATAGCCCTAAAATTAGACAAAGCTCCTTATGTATAAAAATATACACATGATCATGGAAAAATAATAATGGATTTTAGTACCCAGTATGATCTTATAACTCTGTAGAAAATTTCATAATCAGACACTTAGTGAAAATGTACTTATTCTACCTATTTCTCTCTCAAATTAACCCTTAATTAGATCTCTATGCCTAGAAATTGAGTTTTGGATCCATTGACATCTCACACATGTGAAAACACAAGTAGATTTTTGATTAAATTTCAATATCCCCTAATAATTATCCATGCCAAATTTTAGGATCTTATACCTTATATAGATGCGTGAACCAAGAAATAGCCAAAACCCTAGCCTAGGTGCATGTTCAGGCTTGAGGAGTTAAGAGTGATTTCTCAAGGAATTGTTAGGATCCAATGCTTGATTATTGTTGTTTAGTTCCTAAAAAATTATAGTAAAATTAAATATTCTAGAATATATCTCTCCAAGAGTACCTCATAGGCTTTCAATTGACCTTCTTGGCTAGTAAAATAGTGCATTAACTTTTTTAGGCCCAAATTGTTGATTTGAAGAGTAGATAAATTGACTTAAGAGACCTATATATGTGTTTATAGAGTGATGAGATATATGTTCAAGATTACAAAGCCTCTCTAACTGATTTGGTGCTTACCACTACCTTGCACACTCATAAATAAGTCTGTAATTAAGCTTTTTTATCTTATTTTATACACTCTACCTTTCAAATGTGCTACCAAGTGTGATGTTCAAGTGCCCATGGGAGTTGTGTGAATCATTATGGTAATTTAAAATACAAAATAGTTTACCTGAAGGCATTTAACCCATCATTTCTCTTATCAGGTCTTTTAGGAGGGTTTAACAAGGGCTTTAGGTGTTTACCATATTAACAATGGTTCATAGAGCACAAGGAATTAAACCAAGAAAAAATTCTAGAATATGGGAGTAGGGAGACACCCCTAAAATAATATATGATATTTAACTCCAATTAAAATCCTCCATATACTTATATTAAAAATAATATACCCTTCGAGATCCTTCATAAGACTAGCATAGGGTTTGGAGAGACTTGCCATCTTATAGTTTGTTCATACAAGTGCAGGGTTGAATGATTGATCCAATGCCAAATATTTTAGGTTGTAAACATCATTAATAACCTATAATGACATTTTACCACCATGTAACTCCTCCAAGGAGTTTTGAGCATTAAAAAATGGCCTCTTAAGCTAATTGACTGTGTGAGGGCTGAGTGTTATGGTTTTGGGTACAAAAATCCCTCACACTTCCAAATTTTATTATTAACCATTTCTATGACCCCTAAAAAATTATTATCCATGTTTGAACATTATTTAATTTAAATTTTTAGGTCTCAATGTGTTTAGGATTCGGTCTCACTAATTATAGCAAACTTTTGAAGGTTTTAGGCCTGTAGGTCTATTTAGCCCTCAATCTTATGTTTTGCCTTTTCAACCTTCACCAAAGACTCCATATTTAGTGAGAATATTTTTCATGGTTTTATATATCCTTAAAGGGTTATCATAATTATTACTCACCTCACAAATATTCTTTCTCAAGTGTGTTTTCAAATAGGCTTATGGGTCAATGTTTTGGGTTTCCTAACTGCAACTTGAGAATAAACCCTAAATATTGAGTCTTAGCACCTTGGTGATACAAAAGAATAATATAGATCCATATTTATGTTCCTTATCATTTATCCATAAAACCCTTGACATAATTATACATTCAAAATGTTACGTTCTATTTTCAAATAAGGCCTGTGTATGAGCTTTTAGGCCTATTATGCCTAATTTGACCTTTTGTTCTCTTTAGTGGCATTAGTCATCGTTTGAAATATTTTGAATATAATTATATAGTTATCCATTAGTTTATATTCATATTTATTTATTTTATTGATTCAATAATGTCTTCACATACTCTTATTTATATTAGATTTGACCTTTAGCTAAAATTGTGTAACTATAAGTCTAGAACCTGTAAGTCTACATATACTTTTGAATAGGATATTGACAACATGTTCTTGAGTTATTAAAAATCCATGGCTATCATTCTCATTTAATTTTATATTTATTTCCTTTAATGGTCCTATGGATCTCCTTCAAACACCTTATAGTTCAAAGATGTTTATAGCTACTAGTCACTCCATCTATAAGACTCATGTATGAAGATTGAAACCTATACACTCATCCATGATCTTAAAACTTAGGTTGTGAGATTATTAAAGACTGTATATGGTTTTTTTAATTTTACATTAGTTATCTCTCAAGATTATGCATCTCTTCTATGATTTTTTTGAACAATGAATGTCCACCTACAGGGCTGTAGACCTATGGGTGGACACAACCTATCTTCGTCCTATTTGAGAGTGTGTCTTGGATATTTATTTAATTATAGTGACTTCCTTATTGTCTAATAATATTTAACACACCAATATTTATCCCTTAATTTCCATTTGGAACAAGTTTTGGAAATTAATCTTGTAGGAGACCATCCATCTAATATACCATGCTTCAATAGAACAAGAACCATGCCATCTTGGGTTGTCTTCAAGGAAACTATATTTCAAGGAGAAGGCACATGGATTATATAAAATTGAAATCTATATCATGACTAATTAATTACTTTATGAATTATGAATATGGAAACACTCAACATCTAATGAAAACATGTTTGCAACAGGTATGTAAGTGTTCAAACATACATGAGGCACCAATTTATTTGATAAATAAATCTTATACAAATAAGGTAATTAATGAAATTGAAATAAAAATGGTCCATTTGATCCATAAAATTACCTCAAAAAATCCATTTTCTTCCATCAAAATCTGAAGTGAAGAAACAAAGGTACAATTAGACCCTACCTAGATGAATAAGACATTATGAGCCCCTTAAATTCTTATAAATTATTTATAGAGTTAAGGGGATTAACTAAGTGACCAATGATACAAATTTAAAATTCATAATTACCACCTACTATGCCCAATATCTTAGGTTGCAACTCTCTTTCTCTTGCTTGTACCATCTAAAAACCAAACTACCTTCTGGAGCTACCAAAGAGAGTGATGGGGAAGATGAGTTAGTTTTTACCTTGTTTGAGTTTCATACCTCCTAAAATGAATGGATTTGGACCTTTACATACTATATTAATCTATAGGAGTGTTTTAAAGTGATCCTCTCTCTAAAAACTATACAAACTTATTGAAAACCACTCTATTTTGCTTGAGAACTATCATTATCTACATAAAAATTGACTAAAGTGAATCAAAAGGAGTTCTCTATGATCCCTCACACCTGTATAGATGTTGGATGATGTTTCAACCACTCCTTTCCTCTAAAAACCCACCACTTTATTACAATATTCTCTTTTAGGATGTTACAAATGATCAAACAAGCATGCCAAAGTGAGTTTCAACATTAGAGAATGAATTTTGACTTCATTTAATGTATTTTTATAGGCCATGGAACACATTAAATGAATTTTACTACATGGCATGAAAAATGTTTCTCAACTCTTTACCCTCTTTTAACCCCTTTGACTAAAACACACTATGACTAGACAAGCAAAACATTAGGAAGACACTTACCTTAAACTTGTCAAAAATACCTCAAACAATGCTAATCATGCCTTATGAAATATTTTAAAGCTTGAAAACCAAGGATAAGTCTTGACAAGATATTTTTTTTATTAAACTAGTCTATTGTAACCAAAATTTGTTTAACATATTCCATGATTAACTAAAGAGGATATGGAATCCATTTTCGATATTAAGGTTAGAAATAAGACATGAAGTCATGAGTAATACAAGTACTTGGTCAAGTGGAATGATATAATAACTAAAGACACTACTTGGATGAATGCATCTAAGGTTTCCAAACATGGAAATAATATTGGTAAGGTTATATTAGGTTCATTAGTGGGATCTCAAGGTCCTTTTCATTTATCATATGTGTTTGATGTAAGAGAATCCATGATAAACATACTATCATGCAATAACCAAATACATATTTTTGGTTATTTTGTATTATTTTTATTTTTCATTTGTTCTAGTGTGTTTGGTCATAGGTTTTTAGTCTTGGTTTCTATTTTGGGTTATTCTTGATATTGGTGTAATTTTTGGCTTGATTTAAAATTAGGTTAGTCCAATCCTCATTATTTTCTAATCATTTAAACTATTGTAATCAGGTTCCTAATCCCTTATTAGGCCTATGGACAAGTATTTCTTAACACTTATTGCTAATTGATATTCTATGTACCGATTAGGTCTTGGAAATATCCATTAGTTTTATATAATGTTAATCAAGTTTCAATTTACCAATTATGTATTCAGATTTTTGGTTCATTACACATGATGTCAATCATACATTTACACCTGATTAGGTCTTTGTGGATATTTTTTAATATTTATAATGTGATTCATACTTTGTATTCCTGATTAGGTCTCACTAAACCCAATCTGTATTTACAAATTTTAATTTATAATTTGATTACCAATTTGGTCAGCATATGACTTAAATGTTTTGAGTAGTGGTAATCAAGTTTTATTTATTGATTAGGTCTTGAAGATTGGAAAGTGGAATGTATAATGAGTATGGGTTATAAAACTCAATTTGAACTAGATTGTATTATCGATAAGCACACCTTTTTAACTCAATTTGGTTTATCAACTAGATAAGGATTATGGTTACTTATCTTTGCTTTTGTATGTAGGATTTGAAATATTCAACATGTCAATGAAGATATGTGGCAAAACATGCAATGTTGAGTAGGGTTAGAGACTTGAATAGGTCAAAAAAGGCTTTAGTATTTTCACATAATGATAATTAGTGGTTGAGAGCCTAATTAGGTATGTGATATATTTAAAATCATTCAGACTCTTATCAAAATCTTGCACATGTCTATTTTGTAAAAATGGTGTTTTATTAAGTTTTTAGTTGTTCATGAAAGATTGATTAACTATATTATAGTTGTTTAAACATGTTAATAGAGTTTATTAACACTTTCAATCTTGACTTAAATAGTTTCAAAATATGAAACACCATGAAATGGGAAGATCCACCTACTGAAGATGATAGGTTAGACCATTCCTACCTTAAATGGTAAAATGGAACTTTTGGGGTGATTGTTCTATTGGAGATTAAATATTGTGTAAAATTGGTATTTTTATTTTTTCCCCTCACCTATTGATATTGGTGAAGTGTTATGATACCAAAATAATTATTTAGAACATGTATTTGAAGATTTATATTATTTTTCCTGATTTCCTTCAAGATGAATAAAGGGGAAAAGTTTGTGTTTTAAGTTGTGCATTTTGTTTTATGATTTGGTTCTCATGTGTGGATGTATTTTACCAACCTAAACATTGTATATGAAATGGTTTTCCTTAATTATAACCTTGGTATACATGTGAACAAATAATTTTTTAGGCCAAGATCCTATCATAGATTATTGACCACCACATTCCTATTTTTCTAGGTGATTTTGTGAAAATGATAGGACTAGTACACATTATTTGACCAAATGTAAAGATATTAAAAAATATTTGAATGTACTTCATATTTAGGTAGTTACTTTTCCTCTCCCATTGAATATGATTCCTCTAAATTTGACAATGTCATAAATGCTTCATCTTGAGGAGTCATATTTTCATTTATGTTATTTTTATACACATTATTTCGATCTAAATAGAGATTTTAAAAAAAATTTACACTATTTTCAAGTCTTGACCCCCAATTTCCTTAGCAACATTCACATGAAATCTCTAATATAGAGGAACAACATTCCCTATAATTATAACCACCTCTTCAAAAAGAATATTTTCTCCCTCCTCCACAAGTGGAATATTCCATTCCCTAATGTCATTCATTTTAGGATATTGATTCACTATTATTTTAACATGAATACTTTTTATTTTATTCTCATTCATAATTAACTCCTTACCCAACTCTTAGAAAACATATATGTGACCATGGTTTGATAAATATATCAATTAGAATGAGATATTATAGATGTTTATGATGGTTTTTTTCATGATCTTTTATGCCTTCTGTGAGATAATATTTGATTACATCATATTATTCATTTCACATTTGTCACATGTTTTGATTTCACATTACTATCTATAACATACATGTTTCTTGTTATTTACTTTATTATATCATGTTATTTAATTTTTAGCACTCTACCTTGTTATCATAATTTTTAAAATCATACCATTTTATTAGGTTTTTTCCTCCCTTATGGTTATGTATCATCTTTTATAGTACCCTTATCTTGGTTTTTTATCCTATTAGTATTTGTGATAGAACCCTTGCAGGTTTCTACAGATTCCTAGTGACAATATCATCTTTCACAGCATCTCCATTTTAAGTTTATCCTTTACTATCCTATTTATGTGATTTTAAATAAATATAATGTAGTTCCATATATGTTTCATACCTAGTCACTTTTAAATAATAAATCTCCCTTATTATGGTCAACAACTAGCATATTTTCATCATATAACTTCTTACACATGGATGAATTTCCCACAATCCCCATTTATCTTTTTCCTTTTGCTTGATGAAAATTTGAGTCATTTTCATTATTGAATTATTTTATAAGGTGTAGGTATAGTCGTCTCTAAGGGTCTTGATCTCTAAAATATCTTCTTTAGTGGCTAAGTGTAAGCTCTCTTGTATTAGCCCCATTTCATACCCATTACTTGTCCTCCAAATATGCACAAAGGAGAAAAATATAAAATCCAAAATATTCATAAGAAATCATATCAAAAAATAAAAATGAAATAAGATATAATATTAAAAGTTAAATCACAATAAAGATGTTATAATAATTTTGCACACCCCATATCCTATAAGAAGCTCAAAATCCAAATTTGGCCTCATAATAGAGATTAGATACATTGGGGTGTGATAGGATAATAGAATAGGATGAGGTGTCTCATTTATATATCATTAGTGACACATATTTACTCACACAAATACCCAATCCTCATATCATTTATATATCATTAGTGACACCTATTTACTCACACAAATACCCAATCCTCATACTAGACTGATGAATTTTTATGAGCTCTTGAGGAATGGGGGAACACGTTGTGGGAAGATATGATCATTTTTATTTTTATTGCATATTATCCTTCATGGGATGATATTTATGCTTCATTTTTTATCCCAAGATCTATGATTGATATGTGTATTTTTTGTCCTTGGTGTTGAAAATTTGTAGCCTTTCCTAGTTTATTAGACTGTCTTTTTCCTTTTAAGAAATTTTACCTCACTATTTTATTATTTTTGGGAATATAGTGTTTAGAACCTAAATGATAGGGGTCTAGAATAATAGGAAAAATCTAGTTTAATGGGGAAAAATATAGATTTTAAATAGATAGTTTAACAAGAGGAATAATAATAAACTTATCTTAAATCAGGTTGAAATGAATGATTCCAAAGCTGGTAATTAAAAATTAAGATCAAGACACTATCAAGAATTTGAACTTGGCTTTAATTTTTTGATTGGACAAGAGCATCAGAATAGGACACCTTGGTATTTTTTACTAGAGTCCCTACCTAGAAATATTATTTTTAGGATTTAATATTTTTGGGTTTTGTTCACCATGTTAGTGTGACACTATGTACAAAATTTCAAGGGCTAAAAGTTAATAGAGATTATTATAGATCTATTTTAGTATTAAATTCATATATCCATCTACACACATGTAAATAGAAAATATATCAAAATCAAAAAGGGGAAAAAATAAGTTAAGGGAAGAATTATCACATGATCTAGAACCCCTAGTATCCTAACTACTACCTACATTAACCCTCAAGATAGGGTCTAAGATCAAATGTAGTTATCCCTTAGGGAACATGCATAATCAATGTGCATGATAGATGAAAGAATGACTTTCACCTAGGCCTCTCCTTGATCAAGCATGCATGTCTATTTGTGATGAAAATAAGTTGAACTATACTATTGACTAGTTTTTATTATGTCTAATGTGCCAAAGTAGTAAGTGCTAGATATAAAATTCCTTGTGTAGTCCTTTATATAGGAGACTCATTATTTCAAATATGGGAGCTCTATTTACATTTGGTTGACATTGGAAAACTTAATAATGAATCAAAGAAAAGGGTTAAGACCCATCCAACAAAATAAATTGATTTTTAAGGCTCAAATTGGCTTTAGAATAGAGCATTGGAAAATAGACACCCTAGGTTTTAGTGTTATAATCCAATCTCAATGTTCCCATCCTACAAGTTAGGGACCAAGGGGGATGGAATGAGCATGGGAAACCTGACCTAGATGAGGTATAATGACCATATGAAATTATTGAGGTGACTTAGAATGGGTAAAAATGTGACTCAAGCTTAGAACTAGACCCAAATGGATAAAATGAAAGACATGGCCAAATGTGAACAAAGCTCATATTCTGTAGTCAGAGTCTCTTGTGAAAGGACTAAAAAAACATTACATGTGTGGTTGTTTGACCAATTTAGGGTGTATACATTTGCCCCCCTTTTAATATAGTGATGAAATGAAATGAAGTACTAGAGTAAAATAAATAAATAATAGGTGTACCTAAATTTACTTATGTGGAGATAAGTGTGCTAAAAAAGGGTCCATATTCTTGGCCAATGAAGTGGATAGATAACTAAATAGTGCCTAGAGAAAGAAACAATCCTTGAAATAGATACCTCCTATAATGAATCTAAATAGTGTCTAGATAAATAAGTAATTCCTAAAATAGATGTCCCCTATACTAAATTTGAATGAAAAATGACAAATGTTCAAAGGCCCAAAACCAATGCCTGCCCTCTATCCCACATTTACTCATGTAATCTAGAATGTGGGTATAGAATTTTTATGTTATGAAGAGAAATTTTTGCCATGCCCCCACTATGAATAAATTTAACTTGAAATGAGAAGTGCTCAGAGGTCCAAAACCAATGTCTACCATTTGTCCTAAAAAAACTTTTGGATCTAAGTAATGCTATGGACCAACCACTGTAGATGATTATACGGTCCAACTTGGTGACAACCTGGGTATGCCTAGGTGTAATATAAAACTTTTGGTAAATGTGTAAGAAGAAAATGGCATGTCTTGCCATTCTAATCTATATAATCTAGGATGGTGAAGAACATGAATATATATGTTATGCCCCCAAATCTAGTATATGAGTGATGTATCTATATAGTCTAGTAATCTGTATGACCACATGTGAAATGAAATATCATGTCATGTTTCATGTGAAAAAATTGAAGATGAAAATAATGTGCTCTGTATTATGCCTATAATATGATATTTAATCTATAACTGTGTCATGTTGTATGAATCTATATGTGTGAGACATGTAATGATGTATATGCCCCTAAATCTTATATCTGGTCTGAATCTATATCAAAGTCACAGTGAATCCATATGATCTAAACCACTATGTATCTGAGTAATTTTTGTAACTCTAAACTAAAGGTATGTCCCTCTGAATGTCCCAAGTATTGTTGAATGACCCATGTAATTTGAATCACTATATATCTTTACCAATCTAAGCTAAATTTAATAATTTTGACTATTAGAGGTGCAAGAATCATACTAAATGACCCATGTAGTCTAAATCATTGTATATTTCAATTGATCTAAGGTGAATCTAATAATTTTGACTATTGGAGGTGTAAGAACCATGGTGTATCCAACTATGGGAGTGGATAGGTGTGTTGGGTATGTGTAGGAATAAGAATAGTAGGAATGATGCCCCTCTTTAGGAGAGAGGGACAATATTTGTAATAGAGGGGTTGAGCCAAAATTGATGACTAGTGGCATAATGCTAAGAACAAGGTTGGTATAGTTTGAATTGATTTGAGAAGTTGATTGATTATTTAGATTGAGTTATTTAAAATTTGAATGAGTTTTGATTGGTGAGGACCAAGTTTTATAAACATTGAGCAAGTTGTTATTGGTGAGGACTAAGTTGTATAAAAGTTGAGCAAGTTGTTATTAATGAGGACTAAGTTGTATGTCTGGGTATGAAATAAGTATAGAGATGTGTGTACCATAATATGCAAATGATGTTATAAGAGATCAAGGTTTTTTGGATATCAAAGGCATTATTATCATGGTTTTGTGGAATAAAATGGTTTGTAAAATGGAGCTATGAGTTTCAATTTATGGGCAAAATGGTATTTTGTTTTGAATGAAAAGTTGTTTGATATAAGAAAATTTGGATTGATTCTCGATTCATTTGTGCATTGACTAGTTTGAGATTTGGATCTCTGGAGTAGGAGATATGCCAATGAGATGAGCACCTATCATGACCTAGTTTGAGCAGTTGGCATCCCATATTAAGGTTGGTGGAGAGGTTACCCTAGTGGGTAGTTAAAATGTGTGATTTAGGCCTATTTAGAAGTTTATTTTTTATGATTTTGAGCTATTTTGAAGCTTTTTAGGAAATTTTTACTATATTTAGTGCTCCTATCATTCTTATAGCACTGTTATCTATGATTCAATGTTGTTATCTAGGTTACAACACTCCTATCTAGTGCTACTATCCTGTACCCAATATTGATGTCTTGGAGGTTGTTTTTTTGGGCTAATTCTTAGTTTAGTTGTTGTAATTTTACTTGGTTATTTGTTTGGCATGGTTGGCTGATATTTATGTTATTTTATAGTGTTTTTTAGGGTGAGGTACAAATGAGGGAGTTTTATAGAGGCAAGGTGATGGAGACTCTAAGATTGTTTCCTTTATCAGCTGATGAGTGGGCTATGGTGGATAGGGTAAGATTAGGTCATGTGTATGACCTAAACATTATGTAGTGGGATGGGCATTTGATTACCACCTTATGTGAGAGGTGGAATACAAGCACCTATACTTTTTGGTTTCTTATTAGAGAGATGACTATTACTCTAGAGGATGTGTACCATATTTTGCATTTGTTGGTTAGTAGATAGTGTGTGACATTATAGGATGATATGGGTATGGATGCCATTGATCATGCATCTTTGTATTTTGTTGGTGTGCCCTCAGTCATACATAGGAGAGGTAGTAATAGCAATGTACCATTGTCAATTATTGTTTGGTTAAGTGTTTCATATCTACGAAAGTAGTTGGTAGTGTTGTTGGCTTCTTTTGTTATAATGGATGGGAGTAGGGTATCGATTGTATATAGGATGCATAGGATTGTATGTAGTGTAGAGGTATATGGCACTATGTTATCTTATGGTAGGACTATGATTGCCCACTTATATAGAGATATATACAAGTTTACTTAGGAGGAATTTACTGGTGGTCTGAATGCAGCTACTTTATTAAATTGTTGGGCCTATGAGCACATAGTAGTTGAGCACTCACTAGGGTTACCAAGAGAGAGGTGGGCACCTCCACAACCATATGGGGAGTTGTGGATGAGTTCATTAGATATCAAGTATCTTAGGATGGATCACTATAAATGAGTTTTAGATACACTGGTGGCTAAGGATATCATATGGAGGCCCTATAGAGTATTTCCTAGTGGCCTAAGGATGGAGTGTAGTTGCATTATATTAGGGTCAGTTGGTTACATAAACATTGGCCTAAAGTGTATGAGTGATTTTAGTATGAGTGCATGACTGGGTAGTTTGGGGTTCTATAGGATGTACCCCCAGTAACATGGGTGTGGGTAAGGAGTGCATAGACATCGATGAGAGCAAGAGCTCATGGTAGGCCTACTGAGGCTAAGTTAGCACCATTACCTTTAGATGCATGAGATGTGGATATAGATATTCATGATGTAGATGATGTTGGATGTATAGAG